>CM064883.1:15759038-15914341 GCA_003313485.2 Penstemon barbatus | reverse complement strand
ATTATGCACTTATGTGCAATGACCTCATTAAGCAAATTGGCTTGATGGCAAATGATTACATAGGTCTTTGTTGGAATTCGAGTGACTCTAGTTTTCATTTCAAATTATTTCTTAGAAATATCCGGTAATTTTATCTTTATGAGTCAAAAGATAAAGAAATAATAATCAAGTCTTCAGAATAATGTTATTGTCGTATCAATAAATATTAGCACATTTTACATCTTTGAATGTTGTAAGGGTACAATTTATTCAACATTTACATGAAATGTTATATTATTTTTATGTTTATGATAATTAAGTATTTTTATTGTTTCTTATTTAAAGTGTCGTAGTTCATGAATTATTTTGTTGCATATTCAATATACTTGTTGCTATGTATAACATGTAAAATTCTTGTTTCTCAGTTAATTATATGAAGTAAGTATGAATTTTAAATATTACTAGGAAAGTGCACGTGCGTTTCACGTGATTAACTAATTTTCTATGTTAGTTGAATCATACAATCATTTTTCAATATACTATCTTAATGACATATCATATAATTTTTTGGCTAATTCACATTAATTATTATTATGTTGTTACCAAAAATTAATTATCATAAATACTTATAATCAAAACTTGAAAATAAAAATTGAACTATAACTATTAAGTATTTTTAATATGAAATTACATGTCTACATACTATTATTCTAAAACAACCATTTGAACGAATGAACAATATCTATTATTTTCTTCCTTTACCTTGATATTTCCATCTCAACCATTTTCCACAGGGTTGACCCATTCTTTTTTATTTTTCTCAATCAGATTCTTGATATTACAATCGTAAAATGAATATTATGCTTTTCATATTACGAGGTTAATTGTTGCTGTAAATATTCTTAAATATTCAAAGTCTAAATCACAAAATTAGTAAAAAGTATCAATTTGTGGCCTTGAAAACATACCGCACCATGAAGAAAACAATTTTTTACAACTTCTTACCCACCAAGAATGAGGAGGATTCCTCCTTAGTTAGATATATCTCGAATACTTACATCCAATATAATGGTACTTTGGTAGAGATAAAGGATATTCATCCACCACCAATGTTGAGTCCCCGACATCCATGGCATATTCTAAAATTTCTGACCCAGTCTGAGATTGATTGCGGAAAGCTAATCATTTCATTTCATGAAACATTCAAGCACACTATTCGATACTGGAACCTTGACATATCGAGACAACTAGTTATGTCAACGGCAAGGATTTCGGTGACTTTCTGGGATATGGCAAACGAGTCAATTCCTACAAAGTATAAGGGGAATGGCGTTTATCTCCAAAAAATTGATAATGAAAATTATGCACTTATGTGCAATGGCCTCATTAAGCAAATTGGCTTGATGGCAGATGATTACATAGGTCTTTGTTGGAATTCGAGTGACTCTACTTTTCATTTCAAATTATTTCTTAGAAATATCCGATAATTTTATCTTTATGAGTCAAAAGATAAAGAAATAATAATCAAGTCTTCAGAATAATGTTATTGTCGAATATTAGCACATTTTACATCTTTGATTGTTGTAAGGGTACAATTTATTCAACATTCCCATGAAATATTATATTATTTTTATGCTTATAATAATTAAGTATTTTTATTGTTTCTTATTTAAAGTGTCGTAGTTCATGAATTATTTTGTTGCATATTCAATATACTTGTTTCTATGTATAACATGTAAAATTTTTGTTTCTCAGTTAATTATATGAAGTAAGTATGAATTTTAAATATTACTAGGAAAGTGCACGTGCGTTGCACGTGATTAACTAATTTTCTATGTTAGTTTAATCATACAATAACTTTTCAATATACTATCTTAATGACATATCATATAATTTTTTTGGCTAATTCACTTTAATTATTATTATGTTGTTACCAAAAATTAATTATCATAAGTACTTATAATCAAAACTTGAATATAAAAAATGAACTATAACTATTAAGTATTTTTAATCTTAAATTACATGTCTACATAACTATTATTCTAAAAGAACCATTTGAACGAATTAACAATATCTATTATTTTCTTCCTTTACCTTGATATTTCCATCTCAACCATTTTACACTGGTTTAACCCATTCTTTTTTATTTTTCTCAATCGGATTCTTGATATTACCATCGTCAAATGAATATTATACTATCCATAGGATGAGGTTAATTGTTGCTATAAATATTCGTAAATCTTCAAAGTCTAACTCACAAAATAAGTAAAAAATACCAATACGTGGCCTTGAAAACTTACCGCACCATGAAGAAAATAATTTTTTACAACTTCTTCCCCACCAAGAATGAGGAGGATTCCTCCTTAGTTAGATCTACTCGAATAGTTCCATCGAATATAATGGTACGTTGGTAGAGATAAGGGATGCTCATCCACCACCAATGATGAGTCCCCGACATCCATGGCATATCCGAAAATTTCTGACCCAGTCTGAGATTGAGTCTGGAAAGCTAATCATTTCATTTCATGAAACATTCGAGCACATTATTCGATACTGGAACCTTGACATATCGAGACAACTTGTTATGTCAACGGCCAAGATTTCGGTGACTTTTTGGGATATGGCATACGAGTCAATTCCTACAGAGTATAAGGGGAATGGCGTTTATCTCCAAAAAATTGATAATGAAAATTATGCACTTATGTGCAATGACCTCATTAAGCAAATTGGCTTGATGGCAGATGATTACATAGGTCTTTGTTGGAATTCGAGTTACTCTAGTTTTCATTTCAAATTCTTTCTTAGAAATATCCGATAATTTTATCTTTATGAGTCAAAAGATAAAGAAATAATAATCAAGTCTTCAGAATAATGTTATTGTCGTATCAATAAATATTAGCACATTTTACATCTTTGATTGTTGTAAGGGTACAATTTATTCAACATTCACATGAAATATTATATTATTTTTATGCTTATAATAATTAAGTATTTTTATTGTTTCTTATTTAAAGTGTCGTAGTTCATGAATTATTTTGTTGCATATTCAATATACTTGTTGCTATGTATAACATGTAAAATTCTTGTTTCTCAGTTAATTATATGAAGTAAGTATGAATTTTAAATATTACTAGGAAAGTGCACGTGCGTTGCACGTGATTAACTAATTTTTTATGTTAGTTTAATCATACAATCACTTTTCAATATACTATCTTAATGACATATCATATAATTTTTTTGGCTAATTCACTTTAATTATTTTTATGTTGTTACCAAAAATTAATTATCATAAGTACTTATAATCAAAACTTGAATATAAAAAATGAACTATAACTATTAATTATTTTTAATCTGAAATTACATGTCTACATAACTATTATTCTAAAAGAACCATTTGAACGAATGAACAATATCTATTATTTTTTTCCTTTACCTTGATATTTCCATCTCAACCATTTTCCACAAGTTTAACCCATTCTTTTTTATTTTTCTCAATCGGATTCTTGATATTACAATCGTAAAATGAATATTATGATTTTCATAGTACGAGGTTAATTGTTGCTGTAAATATTCGTAAATCTTCAAAGTCTAAATCACACAATAAGTAAAAAGTATCAATTTGTGGCCTTGAAAACTTACCGCAACATGAAGAAAACAATTTTTTACAACTTATTCCCCACCAAGAATGAGGAGGATTCCTCCTTAGTTATATCTATCTCGAATAGTTCCACCCAATATAATGGTACGTTGGTAGAGATAAGGGATATTCATCCACCACCAATGTTGAGTCCCCGACATCCATGACATATTCGAAAATTTCTGACCCAGTCTTAGATTGATTGCGGAAAGCTAATCATTTCATTTCATGAAACATTCGAGCACATTATTCGATACTGGAACCTTGACATATCGAGACAACTTGTTATGTCAACGGCCAAGATTTCGGTGACTTTGTGGGATATCGCATACGAGTCAATTCCGACAAAGTATAAGGGGAATGGCGTTTATCTCCGAAAAATTGATAATGAAAATTATGCACTTATGTGCAATGACCTCATTAAGCAAATTGGCTTGATGGCAAATGATTACATAGGTCTTTGTTTGAATTCGAGTGACTCTAGTTTTCATTTCAAATTATTTCTTAGAAATATCCGGTAATTTTATCTTTATGAGTCAAAAGATAAAGAAATAATAATCAAGTCTTCAGAATAATGTTATTGTCGTATCAATAAATATTAGCACATTTTACATCTTTGAATGTTGTAAGGGTACAATTTATTCAGCATTTACATGAAATGTTATATTATTTTTAGGGAAATTTACCTAGACACCCCCTGAGTTTAGGCCTAATTACAGGAACTTACCCCGTTGTTTGAAAAATTACCAAGACACCCCCTTGACTTAACGGCAGTTAGTCAACTTTAACGGAAATTGTAAAATGACTTAAATGCCCCTATATTTTCTTTAAAAAAAAAAATTTAATATAATCAATTAAGAAAAGTCTAATATACCCTCCTTATATCTCCCGCTCATAACCAAAACTTCTCCAACACACCTCTATCTCTCTTCCCTCAGATCGCTTACTCTTCCACTCCTCACCCATCCAAAATTCTCCACTCCTCCTCCATTAAAATTGCATATTGGTGGTGGCTCGGCGGTTCGCGGTGCACAAATGAAAAAACCCAGGTACGATTTTCTCCCTCTTTCGCAGTTCGCGGCAGTACGATTTTTAGGGTTTTCAAAAAAAAAAAATTTTTTTCATTTTTGTTCATCGATTCTTCTCCAAATATGGGTTATTTTCACCTTGTTTGTTTCTTTTAATTTCTTTTCTATGGCTTGGTTTCTCCTTGAATCTTGATATAGACTTTATGATAGATTACTGTTTTAACAACTATTCTATTACGCATTCAAATATTTTCACTGATTGAAATTCTTCAACTAACTTTAAATTTGAAGAAAGAAAATGAGAAAATATGCGTTGAGAAAGGAGGTTTGGTTGTCACAGTCCGTAGAGAAAATCATTATTGTTGTCCTGTTTATTAAAGAAGATGTATTTACCCCTTTTATTAAAGAAGCAACTCAACGTGTGTGAGCAAGAAATTCTGTATTTACCCTGTTTTCATGTGAACCACAAGAAGATTTTTTTGGGGTTTTAATGTCTTTAAACTACAACATATGTTTGTTTGTATAGGAAAGTGTAATAAAACCATAAAACCTTAAAACTGAATGCTACAAGAAAGGTTAAGTACTATCATTGCTGGTATTCACATATTCTTATAACTTTTTGAAAATGAAACATTCATTGCTACAGATTCTGATTTGGACTTATCAAAAATTATAGATTACAGTACATGTATGCTTAATAGTGCCAATTGCTTAATTGTCACATTTTAATTAATCTTGACAGTAGACACTTTTACAGTATGAATGTTATGAATAGAAGCTAAAAGTAAAGAGGACATAGAGTTTTAAGTCATGGGACAGTAAAAATGACAGACTTGACTGAAATTCTATTTTGCTTGTGATTATTTTTTGCATGTAATGGACTTTGTGTTTCTAATTGATTTTAATTGTCATATATTGCAGAATGATGGCTAAATATTACTTTAAGCTTAGGTTTGTACATGGTGATGACAAGTATATGATTAAGAAGGTTGATCCAGATAGTTACACATTCAAAGATTTACGTGGTGATTTCTGTGATAAGGTTGTTTCCAAGATTGAGAGGATTAGGGAAATGTTTATTATGTTTAAGACTGAAATTGTTGGTTATGATAATGTAACAACTTTGGTGAGCAATGATGAAGAAGTTGAGGCTATGTTTCATATGAACAAGGGAAAAAAAATCATTGATATTTATGTGACTATTAGAGAATCTTGGCCTTATAATCTTCCAGAGGCTAAAAGTTACATGGCTGATATGGGTGAAGTTGAAGAAGGCAATGGTGATGATAACAATGAAGATGGGAGTGAAAAAAACAGTGAAGAAGATAATGAAGAAAACAGTGAAGAAGATAGTGAAGAAAACAGTGAAGAAGATAGTGGAGATGAAAACAGTGAAGAAGGAGTTGAAGAAGTAGTTGAGGTTCAAGAGCAAGTTGAGGTTGAAAAAGATGTTGAAAAAGAAGTTGAGGTTGAAAAAGAAGTTGAGGTTCAAGAAGGAGTTGAAGAAGGAGTTGAGGTTCAAGAGCAAGTTGAGGTTGAAAAAGATGTTGAAAAAGAAGTTGAGGTTGAAAAAGAAGTTGAGGTTCAAGAAGGAGTTGAAGAAGGAGTTGAGGTTCAAGAGCAAGTTGAGGTTGAAAAAGAAGTTGAAGAAGAGGGAAGTGAGGACAATATGAGTAATTATCAATCTGATGATAATGGTTATGCAAGGCCTGGTGATTTCACAGATGATGATATAGACTCAAGTGATGAGGAGCTTGAATATATGCGTAGAAACACCAATCTTACCAAAACAGAAAGAGACTACACAACTGGCGAAGGCAGTAAGATTGAACTAAAAAAAGGAGATGTGTTTTGTGATTTACATGCATTTAGGAGTGCACTCAAGTCTCTATCAATACAAGATGGTTTTTCATTTGTAAGATTAAAAAATGAGAGGACTAGGGTGACAGTCAAGTGTGAAGCCCAGGATTGTCCATGGAGGTTGCATGCATCTCTTTTACAAGATAACATTACTTTCATGGTGAAAACCATTAACCCGAAGCATACTTGTGTGAGGACAAATTCCTTGAAGGAAGCAACAGCTAGATGGATGGTTTAAGGACTAAGATGATGCATAGGATTCAAAAAAGAGCTGATAAGGGGATGGCGTGGACTAACACTGTCACAGAACATGTGGTTAGTGAGCTAAATAAGGTCAAAGAGGCATCCAATGCTTGCAATATTATGGCAGCTTGTGGTACAGAGTTTCAGATTCAGGATGGAAATGTTCACTATCTTGTGAACATTTCTGAAAGGACATGTGATTGTGGGGTGTGGGATCTTAGAGGAATACCATGTAAGCATGCTGCAGTGGGAATAGAGCATACTAGAGCTAGACTTGAAGACTTCACAGATTATGTTTGGTCCAAAGAAAAGTACATGAAGGCTTATAGTCATGGCATTAGACCAATCAAGCATGAGACATTTTGGCCCCCACAAACTACTTTACCTAGAACTGCATTACCACCAAATATAAAGAGGCAACCTGGTAGACCTAAGAAGCTCAGAAACAGAGAGGTTGGGGAGGAGAATCCAACTAGGAGACCTTCATCAGTGAAGTGTAAAATTTGTGGAGTCATTGGGCATAACAAGAGGACATGTGCAAGAAGGAATAAAAAAAAGGGAAAAGGAAAGGCAAAGATGGCACAAAATGTAAGTTATTTTTTATGTTATGGTTAAATCTTCATATTGGGTTTCAACTCATAATTTTCACTTTTTTTGTTTACAGGATGCAACTGTAAATGCTGGCAATGCAAATTCTACTGGTGATGCAACTGTAAATGCAACTCCAGTTTCCCAGCAGGTACATTTGAATCAATTTTTTTTTTTTTTTTAGATTGGAATGATAATCCTTACTTCATACTTCAATTATTATGATTAGGGTACTGGAAAGAAGAGGAAAAATGCATCAAAAGACCCTTCACAGGGTACTGGAAAGAAAAGGCAAACCGAGGCATCAACTAGTGCTGCCCCCAGACAGACAAGAAGTTCTACTGCTCTAAATGTATCATCTTCAGCTCCTCCAAGGACTAGAAGTTGTATTGCTACTGTATCATGCTCAGCTCCTCCAAAGACTAGTACTTCTGCAAAAGGGGGCAGGAAATCCAGCAAGGATTGATAGGTTTATTTGTGATGTTTTTGATGAAATGCAAATATTGGCATGCTTAGGTTGATATTTTGGTGTTTTTGGATTTATGATACTTGGGTGGTGTTGATATATTCTGTTATGATCTACTGGAATGATTGATAGGTTTTTTGTGATAGTTTGATGAAAAAATGCAAATATTTGCATGTTTTCATGTGCTGGAAAGTTGGTATGATGAAAAAATGCAAATGTTGGCATTTTTAGGTTGATATTTTGGTGTTTTTGGTGAACTGTTGGTATGATGAAAAAATGCAAATGTTGGCATTTTTAGGTTGATATTTTGGTGTTTTTGGTGAACTAATTTTTTGTTTTGCAAGTGTTGGTGGGTTGCTATTTTTGTATCCAGATTTGATCTAAATTAGTATTGAAAAATAGTTGATTTGTATTTTGATTCGTATTTTGCAAGTTTTGGTGGATTGGTGGATTGTTATTGGTGTAAAATAGTTGCATTGGATTGAACACATATGCATTGCATTACATTAGGGTGGAATATTACATTGATGGGAAAATACATAACATTTTGCATTATATTACACTCTAGAAAACATTCCTATTACTTGGCACATTAAGTATAACCCGAAAAGGGTTAAGTTTATGATCAACAACTTTCGAATTAAGTTCATGTCATCTTCATTTTTGCCATTGCCATTGACTTCACTTGTTGGATGATTTCGACTTTGTGTTGGTGTTGGTGTACTAGTGGCTTCTTCTTCCCCAACATTAGCTCCAAAGCTTTGTCCCTCACCTTCAACGGGTTCACACCAATCCGTCCATCCATGGTCGGGGCAACAATAGAAAAGTCTTCCCGGATTTGAAGTCGAATTTGCCACCATTATTGTTGTATTCCTGTGACACCATTCACGGCTACACTTCGATTTTCGATATTTAATGTACCCAACACTAGATTTTGAGGTGTGTGAAGACATAGTAATGTTGTGTGAAGGTTAATGCACAAAATGGTGCACAAATGGAGTCTATTTATAGGGAAAAAATGCCCCCAACGGTCATGACCAGCCTCCAACGGTCAAATTTTTCAAAAAACTGTCCCTGTTTGAATTATTACAAATACACCCCCTGTAAATAAAAAAATATTACAAATACACCCCCTCTAACATAAAATAAGTCACAAATACACCCCTTGAGGGCATATATGTAAACTAAAAAAAGTCAACATTTTGACCGAGGGTAAAATTGGAAAAACATTAAAATAAATTGATGACGTCATCCTCTGCCGTTAAAAATTGACGCCGTAAGGGGTCACCTTGTAATATTGTTTTGCCAGAGGGGGTGTCTAGGTAATTTTTCAAACAACGGGGTAAGTTTCTGTAATTAGGCCTAAACCCAGGGGGTATCTAGGTAAATTTCCCTTATTTTTATGCTTATAATAATTAAGTATTTTTATTGTTTCTTATTTAAAGTGTCGTAGTTCATGAATTATTTTGTTGCATATTCAATATACTTGTTGCTATGTATAACATGTAAAATTCTTGTTTCTCAGTTAATTATATGAAGTAAGTATGAATTTTAAATATTACTAGGAAAGTGCACATGCGTTGCACGTGATTAACTAATTTTCTATGTTAGTTGAATCATACAATCATTTTTCAATATACTATCTTAATGACATATCATATAATTTTTTTGACTAATTCACTTTAATTATTACTATGTTGTTACCAAAAATTAATTATCATAAGTACTTATAATCAAAACTTGAATATAAAAAATGAACTATAACTATTAAGTATTTTTAATCTGAAATTACTTGTCTACATAACTATTATTCTAAAAGAACCATTTGAACGAATGAACAATGTCTATTATTTTCTTCCTTTACCTTGATATTTCCATCTCAACCATTTTCAACATGTTTAACCCATTCTTTTTTATTTTTCTCAATCGGATTCTTGATATTACAATCGTAAAATGAATATTATGCTTTCCATAGTACGAAGTTAGTTGTTGCTGTAAATATTCGTAAATCATCAAAGTCTTAATCACACAATTAGTAAAAAGTATCAATTTGTGGCCTTGAAAACTTACCGCACCATGAAGAAAACAACTTTTTACAACTTCTTCCCCACCAAGAATGAGGAGGATTCCTCCGTAGTTAGATCTATCTCGAATAGTTCCATCCAATATAATGGTATGTTGGTAGAGATAAGGGATATTCATCCACCACCAATGTTGAGTCCCCGACATCCATGGCATATTCGAAAATTTATGACCCAGTCTGAGATTGATTGCTGAAAGCTAATCATTTCATTTCATGAAACATTCGAGCACATTATTCGATACTGGAACCTTGACATATCGAGACAACTTGTTATGTCAACGGCCAAGATTTCGGTGACTTTGTGGGATATCGCATACGAGTCAATTCCGACAAAGTATAAGGGGAATGGCGTTTATCTCCGAAAAATTGATAATGAAAATTATGCACTTATGTGCAATGACCTCATTAAGCAAATTGGCTTGATGGCAAATGATTACATAGGTCTTTGTTGGAATTCGAGTGACTTTAGTTTTCATTTCAAATTATTTCTTAGAAATATCCGGTAATTTTATCTTTATGAGTCAAAAGATAAAGAAATAATAATCAAGTCTTCAGAATAATGTTATTGTCATATCAATAAATATTAGCACATTTTACATCTTTGAATGTTGTAAGGGTACAATTTATTCAACATTCACATGAAATGTTATATTATTTTTATGCTTATAATAATTAAGTATTTTTATTATTTCTTATTTAAAGTGTCGTAGTTCATGAATTATTTTGTTGCATATTCAATATACTTGTTGCTATGTATAACATTTAAAATTCTTGTTTCTCAGTTAATTATATTAAGTAAGTATGAATTTTAAATATTACTAGGAAAGTGCAATTGCGTTGCACGTTATTAACTAATTTTCTATGTTAGTTGAATCATACAATCATTTTTCAATATACTATCTTAATGACATATCATATAATTTTTTTGGCTAATTCACTTTAATTATTACTATGTTGTTACCAAAAATTAATTATCATAAATACTTATAATCAAAACTTGAAAATAAAAAATGAACTATAACTATTAAGTATTTTTAATCTGAAATTACATGTCTACATAACTATTATTCTAAAACAACCATTTGAACGAATGAACAATATCTATTATTTTCTTCCTTTACCTTGATTTTTCCATCTCAACCATTTTCCACAGGTTTAACCCATTCTTTTTTATCGATTTAACTAGTTTTGTATGTTATACATATCTTTTACTAAATTGATCCATTTTCAATTACATGTCTAATCATTTTTTAACGAATCTAACCCATTTTTACCAACTCTCCCCGATTTTGTAGTGTAACCTGCTTTTACACTAAGTTTACCCTATTTTTTGTTATTTTAACATGTTCTTTCATCGATTTCCTCCAGTTTTACTTGAGTTTACCATTTGCTTTTGTGTTATTTTAATCCGTTCTTTCATTGATTTCACCTTTTTTTGTGCTTTATCCCATTCTTTAATCGATTCACTCATTCTATCCGCTTTAACCCAATTTCACCTATTCTTTTGCTGATGTACACTATTTTCTCGACTATTTCACATTTTTTTTTCTTCAATTTAACTCATTTTTTCTTCTTGTTCTTTATCGATTTGACCCATTTTTTGTTATCTTGTGTTTAGTAGATGTCATTCATTTTTTACCAGTTTACCCGTGTTTTGTCTATTTACCTCATTATTTTATCGATCGTACCATTTTTTGTTGCTTTAACTCATTTTTATTCGATCTAACCCATTTTTCCATTGTTTTGCCATTATCACCAGTTTTAACCACTTATATATTTTGACTTTTATTTATCCTAAGCCAATTATAAGTTTTTCAGTTAATTAAATATGATTACTTTAGTTTGTTCGTATCGAGGAAATGTGATTTCTTTGTAGGCTTTTCAATAATATATCATTGCTTAAGAATTGTCCAAAGAAACACTGATTGCGCCTGTATTAACACTGAGTTTATCATTTTTTTTGTTATTTTAACCCGTTCTTCAACCGATTCCACCCATTTTTGTGTTTTATCAAATTTGTTAATCAATTCACTCATTGTTTTCGGTTTAACCCAATTTTAGTCGATTTTACCTATCCTGCTTACCCCATTGTTTTATCAATGGCACCATTTTTTTTATTTAAGTCGTTTTTCTTCTATCTAACCCATTTTTCTCTGATTTACCAATTTTTTTTATCATATATATATTTTTAGTAGAATCTTACCCGTTTTCATCAATTTTAACCATTCTATGTTTTGACTTGTTTTGCCGTTATCACCAGTTATAACCACTTATATATTTTGAATTTTGTTTAGCCTAAGCCAATTATAAGTTTTTCAGTTAACTAAATAGTACTTTTTTTTTATTCATATAGCCTGAATGTGACCTTTTATTTTTAGATTCTTTAGTAAGTGATAAATTCTTAAGAATTTTTTAAAGAAATATCGCTTGTACCTATTTTACAATGAGTTTATCATTTTTTTTTATTATTTTAGCCCGTTCTTTCACCGATTTCATCTTCTTCTTTTTTTGTGGTTTATCTAATTTCTTAATCAATCCATAATTATCCAAGTGTAACCAATTTCAATCTATTTTTACATTTGTTAATCAATTCACTAAGTTTCTCCGGTTGAACCCAATTTAGTCTGATTTTACTTATTATTTTGCGTATTTAACATATTTCACCTTTTTTTTTTGCCAATTAACTCATATATTTGTTTTTGTTCTTTTATCATTTTTTTGTTTTAACCCGCTTTTTTTCTATCTAACCAATTTTCTCATTGATTTTACCATTTTTATCATATATTATTAATCAAAATTTTACATTTTTTGCCGGTTTTAACAATTTAGATGTTTTGAAGTTTTTTTGCTTAAGCCAATTATACATTTTTAGTTAACTAAATAGTACATTTTTTAATCACGTAGAACGAATTCGACATAGAGGTTCCTCAATGTTTTTTAGGTTCTTCAAATATAACTTCTTAAGAACTCTTCAAAGAAAGTTTTGAAGAAATATAGAGTTATAGTTTTTTTTTTTTACCATTAATATTTTAATGAGTTGTAAAACTTTAAAAGATAATTATAAGTTTGTTATATAAGGGACTTCTTGTCTAATTAAACTTCTGTAATTCCTTTTTTTAGGATTCTTTTATTTTACATTTTTGCCATAAATTTAAATATCACAATATAATTTAAATAGGGATATATTAGTCTTCACAAAAAAGAAAAGAAATTTCCTTAGGCCAACTCGTACTTTTATATGTATATAGATTTAAACATGTCAACACACAACTCCTTGATGTCAAAAGTTTAAAAAAATGCTAGTTTTAAATCTAAAGGGAATTTAGAACATTATTGATAAATTAAAGACCACAATGTAAAACATTTTTTTTATGAAAGTTCTATCTATCATAATAATGCGTTGCTCAATGGATGTAAACTCAAAATTATAAATCATATTATTGGTTTTACTCTAAAGTAATATCTTGTGATTGAAATATCATGGAATTAATTTTGTCATTTATAAATTCTTTTAACTTGGAAGCTAATCAATTTACAATCATACAAAAAAATAACACAAATAATAGTTGTAACTTTATTAGAGAGTTGACTAGAGACTAATGGTATAATGCATACATGTATACACTAAAATTAATGCATTAGCTTTTTGACAACTGTTCCTCCATGTCAAGCAATTTTTTGATTTGCCGACAACCAAAACAAATTAAGTTGTAAATGTTTGTTGGTTATTTTGACGCACTAAAGTGCTAGATGTTCGAATTTATATACCACCATAGCGTGGGACTTTTGGGAAAACATGGTGAAGTTGTAAATATTTGAACTTTGTACTTTTGCAGGTTATTTTAATGCACTAAACTAATAAAGAGCTAAATAGTAGATATCAGTGTCCATGCCAAGCTATTCATTTGAGAAAACATATGTCTATATCAATGAAATACATTTGCGGGTAAACACCAATAATGGTTCTCCTTATCAGAATTTTTTGCACTTTGCACCCCCAAAACATAGGAAATAGGCACTTTGCAACCCGATGGTCAACTTTGTCAGAAAAAAATGAGGGGTTTGAGTTTTTTTTAGGGTGTTAATTATGTGTTTCGGGGGTGCAAGTTGTTAATTTGTTCTTAATTCGAGGGTGATAAGTGCTAATTTTATTTTGGGGGTGCAAAGTGCCAAATATTTATAATTGAATTACCTATTTTGCCCTTGAGTTTTTGCCTGAAAATAAAATAGGGTGAAAGTGCTACATTTTTCATATTTTGAGGGTGCAAAGTGCTAAATCTAAGTTTCAGGGATGCAAAGTGCCTATTTTCCATATTTTGGGGGTGCAAAATGCAAAAACCCTCCTTATTATTAACTTTTTCCAGAGTGGTCCCTCTTGTGTTTTTTTTTTTCGTTAGTCCCTACTATGAATTATTTGTTTCAATTTGGTCATTTTCAGGTGGTCCAATGTGATCTAAGGTTCCAAAATAGTTTTATGAGAGACTAAATTGATAAATAAATATTTTTATGAGAGACTAAATTAATATAAAATAATTTGATGAGGGATTAAAGTATAACACTATAAGAAAAAGACTCCTTGTAAATGACCAAAGTGAAACAAATAATTCATAGTGGGGACTAACATGGGAAAAAAAAATATAAGAGGTGTCACTCTGTAAAAAATTAATGATAAGGAGAACCACTAGTAATGTTTACCCTACATTTGTTCATGATTAAGTCATTTTAGATAATTAGATTCATATTTAGTCATCATAAACTATAGTTATTAGTTGAATGACGTACATTTTGCTCTTGAATCTTTTAAAAATGTAGTTGTAACTTATCTCTTTATTATATATTTCTTATTTTAATACCATAAATTAGTTATTCTATATTATTAATAATTATTTTAATAGATGCTCTATAGGCGCTCTCATATTATAAAATTTTAATATGTCACGTTGTCACGCTCCCGCTCGCACTCCCGCTCCCACACCAGCTCCGCATTTTAGTTACCTAGGCTTTTCCTTGAACTATATAGGTATATAAGTCATATTTTGTGGGAATATGTTTCTTTCAAAACAATCAACTTGGTATTTGATATTGAAAAAAATGAGGGTAAATATGTATTTAATAGTTACAAATACTAGAAACAAGTCCTTTTTTAGAATAAAATGACACGTGTTACATTAAGAATCTTAATGTAACGACCGTAACAACTACAATAAATACATAATTTGACTGAAAGACGTTGCCTTAACACGTATATGACAAGTTGCATATGTTCGTAATTTTTTTTCTAAATAAGAATGTGAGTTATTTTCTCAATCGGATTCTTGATATTACCATCGTCAAATGAATATTATACTATCCATAGGATGAGGTTAATTGTTGCTATAAATATTCGTAAATCTTCAAAGTCTAACTCACACAATAAGTAAAAAATATCAATACGTGGCCATGAAAACTTACCGCACCATGAAGAAAATAATTTTTTACAACTTCTTCCCCACCAAGAATGAGGAGGATTCCTCCTTAGTTAGATCTACCTCGAATAGTTCCATCGAATATAATGGTACGTTGGTAGAGATAAGGGATGTTCATCCACCACCAATGATGAGTCCCCGACATCCATGGCATATCCGAAAATTTCTGACCCAGTCTGAGATTGAGTCTGGAAAGCTAATCACGAGCACATCATTCGATATTGGAACCTTGACATATCGAAACAACTTGTTATGTCAACGGCCAAGATTGCTGTGACTTTGTGGGATATGACATACGAGTCAATTCCTACAAAGTATAAGGGGAATGGCGTTTATCTCCAAAAAATTGATAATGAAAATTATGCACTTATGTGCAATGACCTCATTAAGCAAATTGGCTTGATGGCAGAGGATTACATAGGTCTTTGTTGGAGTTCGAGTGACTCTAGTTTTCATTTCAAATTATTTCTTAGAAATATCCGATAATTTTAATTATTATCTTTCTGAGTCAAAAGATATAGAAATAATAATCAAGTCTTCAGAATAATGTTATTATCGTATCAATAAATATTAGCACATTTTACATCTTTGAATGCTGTAAGGGTACAATTTATTCAACACTCACATGAAATATTATATTATTTTTATGCTTATAATAATTAAGTATTTTTATTGTTTTTTATTTAAAGTGTCGTAGTTCATGAATTATTTTGTTGCATATTCAATATACTTGTTGATATGTATAACATGTAAAATTCTTGTTTCTCAGTTAATTATATGATGTAAGTATGAATTTTAAATATTATTTAAACATGTCAACACACAACTCCTTAATGTCAAAAGTTTAAGAAAAAAATGCTAGTTTTAAATCTAAAGGGAATTTAGATCATTATTGATAAATTAAAGACCACAATGTAAAACATTTTTTTTATGAAAGTTCTATCTATCATAATAATGCGTTGAGCAATGAATGTAAACTCAAAATTATAAATCATATTATTGGTTTTACTCTAAAGTAATATCTTGTGATTGAAATATCATGGAATTAATTTTACTGATCTGGCCGAGGAACCAATTAAAAGTTCAATTTAATAAGCATGGAACTGAAATGGCAGAATATTTTAGGAAACTAACAAAAAAGTGCAAATTTATAAAGTATAGAACTAAAATTATTGAGGATCCAGTTTTACGGGAGTAAAATATAGTTTAACCCACCCTTTTTTTCTCTTCTAATATTTGCTTTTCCTTTTTATTTCATTGTTAGTATAATGGGCAATTTGGGCAAAAATGCATTTTTAGTACTTTTGATTTACAAAATTGCAATTTTAGGACATAATTTTTTGTTTGCATTTCAACCCTTCACCGTTCAAACTCAAAACCACTAATTTCCATCATCATAAAATTAGACAGAAATTAACGACTGAATATTAAACTGAAAATTGAAGGATTATTGAACTGACATTAACAACTGAGAATCTCATTAAATTAAATAATAAATTCACAACTAAGATGAAATGTTCTTGACGATGATGATTTGCCTTCATTTATCATTTGGACTGAAGTCCCCAATAATCCGAATTAATACACAATTGGACCAAATTCCAATAATCGATTCCCTGTTATATAATTTCCCAATGCTTTTGTCTCGGAATGGTTCCGAGTTTATATACTCCCTCAATATATTATTATTTATACAAATTATAAAACTTAATTAATCAAAGAGATTGCACAGAGATTGCACCGGCTCAATTCTTGCTCATAAATTTGATGAGGCTTTTTGTTATTGTAGTTTCAATAAAGGGTGAAATACAATTTACCCCTTTAAAGTATGTGTGTAGTATCAATTACCCCTTTAAAGTATGTGGGTGGTATCAATTACCCCCTAAAGTATTACTTGTAACACTTACCCTCCTCTGTTATAGTTTTAGAGTTTTTATTCCAAAAATACCCCTACCCCTTCTATAAAAATAAATATTTTTATTAATTTATCAACAAAAAGTTGTCTCTTTATTAATTATGAATCCATTCATCCACCAAACAATATTATGTTTCAATTTCTTCATGTATTAAGTTCCTTCGCTTTTCTTGTCTCAATTTTATCTTCATTTCCTAATTTTTTTTTATTACCTTTTTAATTTGTTTTCTTTATTTTTTGTTTCAAATTTTTTCTTCATTTATATCTCGATTTTTCTTTACAATTTGGCACAAATTTTATTTGGTGAAAATTATCTCCTTTGTTTTTGTTATAGATTATAATTCAAAATTTTTGTCAAAAAATTCATACCAAAAATAAATGAGATAACTACCACTAAATAAAAATTGAGAAAAAAAATTGAGATAGAAAAAACTGAAATAGAGAATAATGAAAACAAATTGAACATAAAGAAAGAAAAAAAATGTGATGAAAATTAAGAAAAAAATTAGATTGAAAAAAGGAAGGTAAAAAAAATGAAAAGATTGAAACATAGTGTTGTTTGGTGGATGAATGGATTCATAACTAATAAAGAGACAATTTTTTGTTGATAAATTAATAGAAATATTTATTTTTAATAATAAAATAAAAGGGATGGGGGTATTTGTGGAATAAAAACTCTAAAAATATTACAGATGGGGGTAAATGTTACAAATGATACTTTAGGGAGGTAACTGATACACCCCTATACTTTAAGGGAAAAACTGTAATTCTCCCCTTCAATAAATTCACTTTTGTAACTTACAGTGTGAAAAATGTATGAAGGTATTTTTTACATAAACAAAAGCATGAAACGGGTCGCTTGCCGGTCATCTGCCGTTTCACAAATACCAACTTCTGTTTGGATTTCATGACATCAATTCCCATAGTAATTTCATCTGCATACTTCGACCTAATTTTTTGTCATTTTGCAGACTACTCCATATTTACCGAATATTTATACGATATATTCGAATTTTCCCCAAATAAGTGATTAATCTAGTGAAAGAGACTAGTCATTGTAGTAGCGAACTCGTGTTTGAACTCCTAAACGCGCCTCGAAAGAAATTAAACCTTTGAAAAACAAAATAAATAAGTAAATAAATAAAAATAAAAGAGTTCTCAATTCAAACCCAAAGATATTCACATCACGAGTAGATTCAATCACACTTAACAAATTTTCATCAATCAAACTCTTATCCAAATTTTGAAAAGATATTCAACCAAAGTAACCATATAGTCCCACACAAATTCCCACATAAAATAAAAATTGAAAATATTATCAAATTCCAAAATTTTCTACCTACAGCCAAATGGTGACAAGGAAAACCTCACAAATACACGATTGACAGAATTAATCAACCTATATTTTAGGGCGGCTTATATATAACCTCTATATGCTCTTCCTCTAAGAAAATAAATTAAACAATATTAAAAATGCAGAGTATTAATGTAAAATAAAACATAATAATATGTCTGAAACTTCTAAAAATCATCATAAGGGATATCCTCATCGTCATTCTTATATTCTTCAACATTATCATAGTAGTCGTTATCGATATTAGATTCCGGCTCTGTTCGTGCTTTCTTCATGGGGATTTCCTGTTTCACAAATAAAAGAATTTAGATATAGTTTAGCAATATAAAGTTTAAATGATAGAAATGGGACGCCCGTTGAAAGTATAATATAGTAGAAGATTCTGTTGAAATATATGCACTAGAAAAAGAGTTGAAAAAAATTATTTGGCCAACTAAAAAATTAGTAGTGAGATTCGAACCCAAGACCTCTAAAGTCATAGGAGCTCGATTTACCATCAGGAACTTGACAACAAAATAAAATATTTCATAAATATATAGCTCAATTTTACAAGTGGTTATGAAACTATAAAGATACTATCCTTTCAAAGATTTCAATATTGTTTGACTGCCATTAAGTAAAACGAGGAATAACTCAAAAACAAAATTGCCAGTGATTTTGCATTTTCTATTTATAGAGTAAACATTGATCTTGTGAATTAAAGCTTATGCAATTCAGAGGGTTTAAGGAAACATTGAGAATCATACTACCTCATGTTTAAGGATATAAGGATATATTAAGATAACAATTAATTAAAACAAGCACTTACAGATTCATCAAATAGTTTTTCCAGTAGATCATAATTGATATTCGAACTCAGCCTCTGTATCAAAATCATAATCACGACTTTAATGAAAGATAAAAATATCAATGGATATCAGTAATAGGGGATATTAAAGTGGGTGTATAGTTGTAAGAGACACAGCCCTTAATCCACATTACTTTCTACGGTCTTAGGCTCTTAGCAAACATTCTTTTAATCAGAGCCAAGTCATAACCGTCATGATTCTATCCTCTATTTAGAATCATTACACCGTATATTTTTGAGTTTGGAGTTCGAAAAGTTTAAATTCCAAAAATATTTGGCAAAAATGGAAATAAATAGGGCATGAACTTCTTTTCTGGAATTCTTACCTTTCTACCAAGCATTTGTTTTGTTGCTTCTGCAGCAGTTTGAGCAGGAACTGCGTTCTTCATCTCAGCAGCCAGCTTCTGTCGTTTTTCCTGCAAATTGTAGTATATCAAACAAAATATCAGTATACGCAAAACTCATGACAATATCTATCTAGTACCTATCAACCAACATAATTTATGCTGGGCAAAACAGATAATTTGATGAGTTAATACCTTCTTTGATTTTGCAACAGCTTCAGCAGCTGCAGCAGCAAGCTTTAGTGCAGCTTGTACATCCCCTGAGCAGTTAGAAAGACTGGCCTCCAAAGCTTTCTGTGCAGCTAGTTCGGCAGCCTCTTTAGCTGCTTGCTCCTGTTAGGTTGGAAAAAGACCTTGAAAGTTTATAAATAAATCTTACTAGTAAAACTATCGGGAAAATTGCTTTTTTGGTACCATACGATAGGCTGACTTGCACTTTTGGTACCATTGGATACGAAAATACAAATTTGGTACCATATGATAGGTTTTCATTGCAATTTTGGTACCAAACTCAATTTTTCTACAAAGTTAATGGCAGTTTACCCCCTACTAAATGCATAATGTTCAATTTAACACCTCGTGGTTTAAAATAGAGCATTTTACCCCTTGAAATTTTGTAAAAATTTCATGCCGCCTCCCTGATATTTTTATAGGCGGCACTTAATCCACTTATATTATGATAATGTGATTTTTTACCCATTGTGTTATGATAAATATAGCAATTTATCCCCCTATGTTAAATAAAATAGTTTGCATGCATACTCTCAATTTCGGCAAGTGAGTTACAATCTCCGGCTGAATGGGGTAAATTGCATCATTAAAATTTTACAGGGGGGTAAATTGATTTTTTTCAAATTATAGAGGGATAAATTGAACATTATGCATTTCATAGTGGGTAAATTGCCATTAACTTTGTAGAAAAATTGGATTTGGTACCAAAATTGCAATGAAAACATATCATATGGTACCAAATTTGCATTTTCGTATCCAATGGTACCAAAAGTGCAAGTCAGTCTATCCTATGGTACCAAAAAAGTAATTTTCCCTAAAACTATCATTATTCACTTCAATCAGTTTCATAAAAAGAAGACAATCTCATTTATCATATACCCGTTCCAGGGAAAGATCAAATAGGATTTCGATAAGCATATAAGAGCTTGAAAGAGGTCATGTAACGTAATCAAGTTTCAAATGGTTATTTAAAATCATGATTATCTGCAAAGTGTAATGCCAAGTACTCTGAAAATGGTTTACTTAGATCTACTTCAGCCGAAGCATAAAGATCAAGGTGGGCACAGCTAGTTAGTCTGTTTTGGATCTTAAGATGGTAAAGTTGTGTAGGAAATGAAAAGCTTTTATGAAAATAGAGTTATTTCAGGCTCTAATTTTGGACCAAAGACAACTGGTCCATAATTACACTTGTGTTGCTCATTTAAAAAAAAATTATTAATGCGTGTATAACTGTCGGTCAGCGAAATCTCAGCAAGAACCCATATTTCCCCATGAATATGGAAAGATATAATAGGTAATATAAACCTGCACTAGCTGATGATTCTCGAGCAAATTGAAATAAATCAACTTGTACCTCAAGATATTCTTTGTTCAATTCAATCCAGATTGTGCTCTTCAATTCCTTCTCCTCTTCATTGAGAAGATAATCAGCAACCTGCCATTATTTTTCTTAGTTTAGAAGTCAATGAATATACTAGTTATTGTTTGTATCTAAGATGTTTTGAAACATAAAAGACTGAAAATAGTAAATAGAACCATCTATGAATAAATTAACTTTGGATTGCAGGATCACTTATCACCAGAGCATTTTGTGTCCCCTCCCGGCCCTCACCAAACAAACAAAAGAATAAAAAGCTAGAATCCAAGAAAATGTTCCTTGTATCAAATGTAAAGGCTTCGGAATATAACATCCCATGTTTTTGTGTTTGTCGGTTTAAGGGTAACATATACACTATAGAGAGCTCAAAGGAAGGATTCATAGACGTATAACTCGCTTTCTACGATCCAGCCTTTTCCTGGGCCGATGCTTCTAACATTCATCACGCGTCCATCGGGGTGGTTATGCAAAGTTTTGCAATTTGTTCACATAGGCAGCATGATTGGAGGGCATATTTGTTGCTTCCCAAGGAAGGTAGTTCACCACACAGGCATGTTAGTACTAAACTGCAGAAAACTATTAAGTCATCCAATTCATGCCGCATTGTGAGATTACTCTACCACTCTATAAATGGGATATGTTGAAAGTTCTCCTTTTATTAGTATCAGTAGGAGCAGTTCCTAATAGCACTAAGCATAATATTCAAAGAAATTAATTTGGTCAAAGAAAGTCTTGGAGCATCTTCAGGATCAAAATGTTGACTCAATGGAAATATTAGGAGATGGTAATAAGTTAACATGAAGGTCAATAACATTCACCAATAATTGAGTCCGAAAAAAAGGCAGTAGAGTGTCTACCATTTTGAACTATGAATCTAAAATTTGCAGAGATTTCGACTGCACAAAAAACTTTACTACACAGAATTGCTATGACCTGTAAAGAGAGGCTGACTGAATTGCAGATTATATGTGTGCACGGAAAGACACAACAGACACACCAAAAAGAAAAGGGAAATTGAAGAAAAAATGGAAATTTAGATACAATAGTCAAAGGAGACTCCACAAAAGAGTGTACTTGTTACCAGCTGGATAAAAAATCTATTTGTAAAAACTAACTAGTACTAATACTTAAATCTAAATTTTCTTTTTTTTTTTTTTTTTTTTGGGGGGGGGGGGGGGGGGGGCGGATCTCCGCCACTGCTGTATACAGTTCAACAAGACTGGTTGGTGGAGTGGGAACATGGACTAAGATGAAAAGTAATGCTATGCTCAAGAGTGGAGTAGCTTGTGACTCAACCATCCCTAGCCAGGTTTGTAAAAGTTTCATCTGATTTGTACATATTCAAGTTTTCCAACATGCAATTTTCACCCTTGCTGGCCAAAGGTTCAAGCTCCAATATGTTGCCGTTCTACTTATTTTAATATCGAAATCAACGGGGCTTGTGTTATAATTCATTTCAAGCTCAATCACATATCTTTCACTTATTTTAAAGACAACATATAGCGTCAAAAGAAATTAAAACAACAAATGTAAGCAATTATCACAGTTAATGAGAATGGGTAAGTTACAGACCTCTTCATCATCAATATCAGACAAACTCTCTGATTCTTCAAAAGTAGCATCACCTTCAGGCATTTTGCCATTACTGGAATCATGAACGGTTTTATGTTGCAAGCTAGCTCCTGGAAACATTAATTAAAATCAGAATTTCGTCAAACTACATGCAAATTAGGTCAAAGATCCTTCCACCATTTACACATATAAGATGGTCAAATACCTGTTAAATCAGATTCTTCTTGTAAGTCTTTGTATTCATTCACTTTCTTGATGCTGCTTTGTTTGTCGAACTAAAGAATCACACATGGAACAAAATCAATATAAAAGTAGAATAGGATTGATAGAAAAAGAGCAAATTGTGTAAACAATATTTAATTTGTGAGGAAGTTTAAGGAGTGTTTGCTTCATAAAATGTACGGCAAGAAGCACGATTTTCAAAATGTGAGGTCTAGAGCAGTGAGACAGCGGAATTGCGTACCAAAAATGAACCACTTTACATTTTAATATTGCTCAAAAGATGAGAGATTCAATGTAACAAAAGAATTAACATTTTACTTATTCAAGACTTTTCCATACTTAATGAAACCATATAGCATCTGTGTTAACTCACAACCTTCTTGTAGAAGACGGGTAAATTTGGTATTCCCATAACTTATGTAAACCCATCATGTATCCTTTAGTAAGACATGTCATATTAGAGCTATACTAGACGTGTAAAAAATGATCAATCCAGACTTTCTTCTCAGCAATCTTACTCTTCTTTGGAAATGAAATTATACCAATCAAAACATAAATGAAATAATTTTCAAAAATATGTATACGGTATAAGAATTACACATTCAACTATATTTGGTATATTATACAACTAGCAGTATTATAAATGCTACTTGCTAAGAATTAAAGCAACAGTAATCCTACCATATTTTTTTCTTCTATGTTATTGCCAATGGAATGTAATTAATATCTAGAAAAGTTTATCTTATCACGTCATCATGGTATACTTCAGGCTGATCAAACTAGACAGATGAATAAAAAATAAACCATCAATTTTCCAGCAAATGATATGGTTAAGAAGATTGAAACATATCATGTTATTTCCAGTGTATAAAAAGTTCAAATGTCTTGAGAAAAGAGGAAACGCGGAAAAAACCACAGGACGCTATAAACCAAGTCTTATTGAATTTCACATCATCTGGAGAGTGGGTAGAAGGGGGAGGGGCATTCATAGAGTTTTAAGACAGTACATGTAAAGGTTCACTCACGTTTTCTGCTAGGTTATGCGACACGGAGGAGTCCAAGTTCTCAGAGTTCTGAGCAGCAGCTTCCTTAGCCGTTATTCTTTCCATCTCTGCACGTTGGAAAGCTGGAGGCTCTAACCCACCGTCAAGGCCTCCAGAAAGCTTTACAAACTGCACCAACCAACCAAAGTACTATTAAAATAAAGAGTAGTAAAATGAAATTAATACATGAAGGAATCAGAATTTACGTCTGTATAGCAATTTTTGCATAGACCATGAGCAAAAGGAGGCTCTCCACTACCCTTATGCTCACAAAGGAGTTCACTAATCCCAGATGCTTTTGACCCAGTATTGAGTGGTTTGTTTAACCTCTCTTCTTTCTCAAACTCCTCTGCTTTCGTATTGAACTCCTCAATCTGGCCACATGAAAAATCTTTATTTTAGAATTATTTGACTATTAAAAGAGAATTTTTTATCATTATCATTATCATTAATAGCCTCCAACCAGTTCAATAAAAGGAAGAGAGGTGCGGGATGAATATCTGCCAACCCTTATGAAAACCTCTATAGTTTAACACAGAATTATTTGCTAGCACCAGCTACATAAATAAAAGCAACCAAAAGTCATAGTCATGGTACATGATATAAGGATTTCGTCAAATCCATGTTCACAAATACAAACAATTATTTTCACATGTGCATAATCAATAAATACATTACTAAACCCATCAACAATGAAATTTGAAAATAACACATCAAAGAGATCGCATATATGAGGTATGTTCAAGGATCCAGTCAACAATAATGCCCTACAGCAGCCTCAAAAACCTATTTAAACCCACTGCAAGTTCTGTAGCTTTTAGCATAATGTACAGATTCAAAATATGGAGAGCACATACCGTCAAACCTCCGGACTCTGTATTCTCGAATTCAATCAACCGCTTCGTAAGTGTTGCTTCACAGATGTGGACAACCCTCATCTGACAACAAAAACAAAATATTGCATCACTTGAAGCTGGCAGTGACACAGACATAATAGGATTTCTACAAGATGCCCCTGACAAATGGAAGCCAAGATCGGGGAGATAATACAAAAATGCTATTGCGGGAAGCTTGAAACTAGATATGAATATTTTACAAAGTTAGCCTAGGTCTAAGTGAGATTTCAGCTTTGCATTATACATAGATTACTGATAAATTGAAAAAATAAAAACATTGGATATAGATTATCTGATAATAAATACTGACATGTCCTAAAATAACTTTCATATAATATCCTCACATTATTGACCATTTTGTCCTGGTTTTCTAAATTTATTCATTATTACTCATTCTATTTTAGCTAAGTAACTATGATTCTTGATACTCCATAATGATAATCTAACATACGTATTTCTCTTTGACAGGAACTGTGCTTCAAGAGGCCTCTTCACAACTATTAACTACTTCCAGCAATAGTCAGTGCATGGCATTCACTATTTTCTCAAAGAAAATACTTGCAACATTCCATACATGTGTCAACCATCTACATATGAAAATTTTATTAAACTACACTCACAATCTCGTTCTTTGAACAATTGTGACCATGCGCTAGAGAAGATACATAAAGTGCAGCTCCACATAGCCCACTTGGTTTTCTCCCAGTCTGCAAGGAATTCCCATATTAGGTAATGGCCAAGCAAAACATAAGAAATAAACAACAAAAAAAAAAAATCTCACTCTCTCCCTTTCTCTCACGCACAAACCAACACAAACATTTATCGATTATAATTTGAACCTGCATCCAATCTCGCTTCATGCTAGCAACGATATGAAGTGCAGTTTTGGAAACACCCCTTGGTTGTTTGCCTCCAAAAAGACCTAGAAAGAAGATCCAATGATGTCTTGTAACAACCCAAATAGATGAATACTCGTGAGGATACAAGGACAAGAATTGCGAACAAAATTACCACAAGTTAACAAGAAAGATTATTATAAATATAATTATTATTATGTTATTATATTTTTATTATTTATAGTTTAATATAAGTTTTGTCCAAATAAATACATAAATCCAATTAATTTATGCTAATCTGATATATAAATTGATCTAATCTTTAGAAGTTGAAAATTTATGTTCCTGAATCATTCTAGAAATCAATGCCACAAGATGTTACTCAACTGACGAGGAGACAAACATTCAATGTACATTTATCGATGTGTGCTGCATATGGACATCATTTTGCCGATTTTAAAGACTCAATTCGCAGATCAACCATTTAACAATATGTTAACCAAATTAATTATGTCAAGGAAAAGGGAATAGAAGTAAAAGTGGATCAAAAGACCAATATAGTACATTGTAAATTATAGTACTCATAAGAGCACTAGAACAGGAGATACTTACGATCAGTGAACCTATGAATGAAAAGGCTAGGATCCACTGGTTTTTGAACAATTGGATGTTCATCAAGGCTCAAAAGTTTGCATAGCTGCAAAAATACTGCACCTAGCACGTAGCTGTGACAGTACAAAAGTTAAGGAATCTTCATCATCCCAAACCAAAAGAATAATAACAGCACTTAAGAAAGCATGTGAAATTTTATGACAACTTTTTTGTGGCGGTTTAAATGAAATGAGACGTTATCCAAATTACATACGCTGCAGGGAACTGACTCAGTAAAAGGGCTAGGTTCGTTTGTAAGACTCTAACTTGACCAAATCATGTAATTTTGACGATGTACTTATGTGAGACTTACCTTGGTAAACATTCCCAAGTACAGAGTACCTTTACTGGATGCACTTACTTGAACAGAGAAAACATGAGTTGTAATCTTATCTTGTAGATTCGGTTCACAAACATAGGAAAAATGTTATTTGTGCCTAAAACATGCCCCATGCTGGTAAACTTAAGCATACGGGTTGGAGTACAGCATACTTTTAAATATAAAACATGCTCATTCGTTTAGATGATTTTCAAGAGCAAGTAAACTTCACCATAAACTCCATAATAGAGAAAACAACATAACATGCACACATTGGTGAGTTTAAATTATTCGACAAAAAGAATATAAAAATTTATCAACATAAGAAGATTTTACATACACGTTTATCCTCAGATGTTCTGAAAAATCAATTAGAAGATATGGCTTTTTCTTCTCCCTGTTAAAGAAAAATTAAAAAGAACAAATCAAATGTGATCTAGCATAAAAACTCATCTTGTATGCCAAAAATACTATTCAAATAAAAAACAATTAATTGCATAAAAATAAAAATGAAACGACATGTAAATCTATGAAAATTTCAAATAAAATCCATGTGATGTTTGCAAGTAAATGTTACGCGCGTCTTCTTCCAATCTTACTACCCCAAATCCATGATACGGATAGAATTTCAAAATAATTGATAGGTTTTCTTCCTATAATAATCATTATTGACAATTTTGGGTCTCAAAGATGGAACCAACTAACATTACTAACAAAGTCATGATCTAGTCAAAGATTTGTTTGTGACATCCAGAATTTCTTGCTTCAAAAATTGAAGCCTCCAAAACTTCAAGGCCGAAAACAAAGCTTCGAGTTTGCGCTTGAAAAAATAGTCAAAAGTGTAAACAGCCAGAAAGCATACATGCATCATCGTCATAAGCACTGCAAAGGTGACAAAATAAAAAGTGCACTGAGATATTAATGCCATTTTAACAGACCAATCTTATAGCGTCAGGTTAGCATGTGTTGGGAAATTGCTATAGCAGAGAGAACTATTTTAGATACGAAATATTAAGATAAGTTTTATAAATTGCATATTTTTAGATGTGGACAACAATGCTAAATTCTTTCTATATTTTAATGCTATTCAAAACTCCACTATTCAGAATCTATGAGTTAATCACAAAAGTATAACTTGCATTGCCACAGGAGTAAATCTAAAACAGTATCCAACTACTTAATGTCTTAATCATGTAATTAAGTATGGTTTTGGGTGAAAGCTATGTCAAAGAAATTGCCATGGAGACGGTACTTTGGCTTTCAAATTGCAAATCAGTAACCTGCTTATGGCAGCATCAATTCAATGCAACCCATAAGTCACAGTTCAAGCTCGAAAAATTCCATCCAATATGCTGGTTGTGCAAACGGTCAAAGATTACTATATAATGCTCATCTCTTCTCACTATAAAATAGCTACCAGGAATGGCAGGTATGAGAAAGGAAATGTTGGCTATTGAAGATATCACATGGTGGACTTACTATACATTTACTAATCAGCACACTCTTTGAATCTTTGTTTCCCAAAATCTTCACAGTGAAACTTATTGACTTTGCTAATCTATAATAAAAGAAAAACTAATGTCCTAACTCATCAGGAGGAAGCTACATGTAGTGGTTAAATTATACCAATACCTGAAGCATTTATATTGTTAGAAACAAAGTAGCATTACAATATTAAATGTAATAAATCATTTTAAGGACGATATCATACAATTTTTTACGTACAAGACAGTTCTTACCTACATGAAATGTAAAGACAAGCAGCCTCTACTTGTTCCTTCCTGCGCCCCCTTGTGAAATTACGCTCAACTGCTATCTGTAGAAGCAACAATAGTTCATTTGAGTAACTGCTAATCAACAAAATATAATAAATAAACATGTCGCTATGGAGAATTATACTCTATAAAAGGCCACAGCTGGATCGACTATGGAATTACCACCATCAATTCCAAGGGCATATAGAATGCTTTCTATCCCATCACGTGCTGCAAAAACCAAGACATTTAGATAATAAATTAGATAGGTCGTACAACTCAAGCTTTAGATTTTTATCCAGACAACCAAATCACGCGTACGATAAGTAACCGTTGAATACATTCAACAAAATTTTAGTACTTTTAGTATTTATTAGCATTGGCAGCACAATTCTAAAACTTAAAGCATGAATTACATGCAGGAAGCTTGTTGTCTATTCATATGACAAGAATATAAACAATCAAACATCTATTTACATCACTTTTACTGGGTCCCTCGTACTAAGTGATAGCTCTACATAGGGTAACAAGTATTCATAAATCTAGGAACTACAAAAGCAATAGTTGACTTCTTATCATCTTCAAAGTGTCGCTGAAAGACAGGGCAGGCCCAACAGCTTCGAGGACCCTAGGCGAAATTCAAAATTTGGGCCCCTTTTTCAAAGACGATTGTACATAATTTTTTAATTGGGTAACTTAAGAAATACGATGAAATATTGATATTCGACTAATTTGATCAATAAAAATCTTTTTTAAGTTATGATTGTTATACATATCAAATCAGACTTTAACAAAAACCTTCGTGTAATAGCCTTTAAAACTCCATTCAAGCTTGACTTCATAAGCCAGAAATTGACTAAACTTATATAAGGATATCAAGTTATTTGAGTTAATATTCGACTCAAATAAAAGTTATAAAACTCACTTAAACTCCATTCGTTTAATACCAAGTTTATACACAACACAATATCAAAGTTTGATAAAAAAAAATAAAACTAAACTTGACAACGTGTTGTTCCCATTTTACATTTTTAATCCAACATTATATCATCTATGTATGAAAAACATATATATAACTTATAAATATATAAAAAATGTGACACGCATAATAAAAATAATGGAGCCCCTCGATGATTGGGCCCTAGGAGGGTAAATCATCAATGTATGAAAAACATACATATAACTTATAAATATTTATAAAATGTTGCACGCATAATAAATATAACTGGGCACCTAGGGGGGAGCCTAAGTTGCCTAGGCCTAGGGCAGGCCCTGCTGAAAGAATGAATCTCACATAAACAACAAGACACTAAATATTTAAGTTTTATGCATTACTTTTTAGCCTCGGTTGTCAGTCGGAAACAAGTCATTTATTGTTTGGAAAATAGGACCTGGATTGGCACTTTAAATGAAATACACCTTTTTCAACAAGTGGGAGACCAGAAAGGCTATCCAGGATTTGTTTGCCTCCAAATTAAAACCAGTGAATTTCTTAAAACTATGACAAACAGGTTATCATTTCCAGTAGATCATGTCATACATCGATAACAAGGATGTCAAGAAAAATATAATATTAGTTAACGAGTGAAGACGCATACCTTCATTTAGTATCCTCTCGCGGGAAGCTGAATAATCATTTTGGACGGACTTGACAAAACGTCCGGACAATTGGCTCTATGGATAAATTGAAGTCAATTAATGAAGTATATAGCAAGCAATATTATGAAAATGCACCAACAACATCACTTAATATATATACTACTATGTCAGTTCTTGCAGCTATTTTGCATTCAACATGTTTCATGTTAATAGGTCAACTAAATGAATATTATGTTTCATACATAATAAAGTAATTAAAATTAAAATATAAACTATACAGCAGTAATTTTGAAAAATCTAAACATCTGGGGAAAAATGAACAAGAAAATATGGATGATAATGTCAAGGACAAATTCTAATCTGCGATCGGAAATATTGATTATTCATGGGCATCCAAAATTGATACTTCTTTTGGTTAAACCTAAACTCTGAGATGAAATTTCCATGCTAAAATCCCTCACATTCAACATTAACCAACAGCTAACTAAAGCACTAATTGGTTAATATGCAAAAAAAAAAAAAAAAGAACAAATAAATCACATCAGATGAGAAGATGATTACTATAATAACTACTTTTACCACCGTTGAGATGAAAGATGCTAAAAACTACAATCGGAAATAATATGAGACGATCAGATCAATTATGGGCCAAAACCAACAATAACAAACCATATGCGGAAATAATTTACAAGTACTACATAGATATTATGATGGAAGTCAAAAAACTTAACAATACAACCAAGAGAATAACCTGTCCTGCCGCATTTTTTACAAACGTGGGCTCCTGTGAAAAGATGTCCTCCTCAATAACTCTTCCACAACTTGAACAGCATCTGTTTAGTCAAAATAACACAAGACCTCTGCTTTAATAAGCATAACTGTCAAATATTACTGAAAATACAAAATCTAGAAACAAGGGGCACAAATTCAAGAGAAAAAAAAAAGAGTTTATTTTTTATGTTAACAATTTTATCTAGAGAAACTTACATTTTCCCATCTAAATAGTCCGGTCGGCTGATATTCTTAGAACAATTACCACAGTAAGGCATATTCCAAAACCCTAAATATTTAGATCAAACGTGTAAGAGCAAATTCGGGAATAAATTGAACAATCAAAATAGCGAACATGAATTCAAATATATCTCACTTACGAAACAATAGCAGAATAATAAGATGACGTAGAACCAATAGATTAAACAATTCCGAATTATAATTACAGCAAAACCTAATAATCAATGGCAATATGGATTGAATACTTATTATGAAGATATTGTGGGTCTGTTCTGGCGCTAGATTAAGGTTTAACTTATTTGGGGCGGGAAAATAAAAGTGGGAAATGTGTGAAATCTTGGAGTAGATTTGACATTTGTTTTACGATATGATTATGAGAATTTTGTTAGTACTAAGACAAAAACTGCAGTTGTTCTAAGAAGAAGAAAGAAAAACTGCAGTTGTTCTAAGAAAAAGAAAGAAAAACAGCAGTTGTTCTAAGAAAAAGAAAAAAACTGCAGCAATTTTAGGTTACGAATAATAAGAAATTAGTTCTAGTGTAGGTGGAATAAGTACAACTTTGGGTTGTCACATTTAAATTGGATTGAATATCAAATCAAATTACTCAATACTCGATATGAGCTCGTTCGATAAAACCTCGTTTGAGCTCGGTTTGTCACACAAATCAAACAAACTTGAACTTCATCGAACAATGATAAGTTTTGAAGTTCAACTTGAAAATAGAAAGCAACTATGGTTTTGTGTATTAAGGGGCTTGTATGTTAACAGAAAAATCAAATCTTAATGTGGTTTAGATCTGACAAATTAATACTTAGTCAACTAATCCAATATTATTTGAATGAAGTCGGTTATATAAAATATCGGCTCTAGCCCATGTGTTGCCTTAATGCATGAACTAATCAGCATATTTTACTTAACATACAATAAATTTACTACATCCCAATGACCTATTAAACATAGTAAACAACATCGTATTTCTACATAAAAATTCTTTCTTTTTCTCTTTTCTTCTCAAGTACCAATACAAATATCAAATAAATTAATCCAATTTACATAAACCAAACTTTAAACTACCCACAAAAACCACCTACTTCTTTGTTTCATCTAGTGCTTAACATCATCACCATTATTATTATACCATTTTTTAACCATATTAGCATATTCATCAACAGACATCCCACTACAAACTCAGTAAATGAAGTATTAGCATACTAGCTCAATATTTCTAAATTCCCATGAAAATCATGTCAAAGCTATGAATTACCACAACTACATTATTTGAATGTTTTGAAATTAATCAAAACTAAACACAATTGTAGTATTTAAACAAAAAAGGAAAATAAATCTAAACCAAAACAATGGAGCAGGGGCATGGAGTCTGGATTCTGGCAGGGGCAGGGGCACCGCACGGGCTGCGGTGGGGTGCCTGGATTCGCAGGGCCAGTCTGACATATTACGGGCCCTAGGCGATGTTTAAAATCGGGGGCCCTCTTTTACAAATTAGCTGATATTTTTAGATTCAATCGTAATATCTTTTTGTGACATTTCATTCTTAAACTTTCACTTAACAAAAGCAAATACAAGTATCGTGTATATATATATATATATATATATTGAAAATTCAAGTATCGTGAATATAGTTACATAACAAATGTAAGTTAACAAATATAAATTTTTACTTGTCAGAATAGTAATAGATAAAATACGAAAGTAGAATATTTCTGATCAAGGTACTATCTGAGGTAGGGCTGTGCAAACAATAAACCGAACGAAACCTAACCGTACCAAATTTCGTTATACCTGCTGGTTGGGTAAACCGAAAAAATTGGATTGGTTCGATAAATTACCATTCAGTGCGGCTCGATTTGATTGGGTACAAAAAAACCGAAAAATTATAGAATCAAAAATAATTTGTCTTGAATACATATATGTAAATAATAATATGCTTCCTAGCACGAAGTTGAATAGATATAATATAGAATACATCAAAGACCTCCTAGCCTCAGTCCCCTCTCCAAAAATTACTTTAGCATCATTCAAGTTTTGGGTTTTAAATACAATTAGAACCAATTTATTAAGAGAAAATCAGAAAAAGAACAAAATTGGGGTATTTAGAATTTGGACTGTACCTCTGTAATTACAAATCTGGGCCGATAGAGAGATAATGGAGGCGCGATGGGGGTGGGTGGTGCGGCGGCGCGGTGGGATTTTGAATTGAAGAAGAATATTTGGGTTTTGCGCAAGGGCAGCCCGTAGAAGAAGTGAGAAGGGTGAAGTGAAGCTTTGGATTGGTAGGAATTACGGTTGTTAGAGCTGAAGTGTATTGCGGTTTTATACTCCCTTGATCCTACCCATTATTTATGGGTTTTTATACTCTAGACCACGTCAAATCCAACCCAATAAGTCTAGATCAAATCCAACCCAATAAATTTAGAGATTACACGTTGCAATCTCTTTGGGTTGGGGCGGTTTTTGCAGTCGGACTCAACTCTTAGGCATCTGATACGAAGGATTTCATATCTTTTGGTGGCTAGGATAGATCCCTAAATGGGGATAAAAGAGGCATCACCTGAAAGATAGATTTTTCTTAAGCAAGTTACCCTCGTAGAAAGGAATCTGACTTGCTGCCAAAAGAACGGACTTGCCTGCGCTTTTTTCTCGAACTCTTAGCTTTTCCTATTTTAGTGAATTTTTTTTTTTTTTTTTTTTTTTTTGAGACTTTACCTTAATTAATTATCACTTTCTATTTTGTTATTGTACTTTTATCTAAGAATAAAATTCTTGAATGTTTCATAATCATATGAACAATACTACTTTTTCATAATTTATAGCTTTAATCTGTAAATATATTTAAAGTCTATATTCGCTATATAAAGATCAATAATTGTTACTCAAATACAAAACTGAACAAGACTTTTTCAAACAATAAACAAAAATTGAAAATACTTTAATTATTAAAGTTGATACTGGTGGTTGTCAATCGATAGAATTTAACTTGGATTGTTAATAAATTGTGTCGAGTAATTTTAGGGGACAAATTAGGTTTTGGGGTTGAGACGGTAAATTAAAAGTATGTAAGTGCTTAAATTATATTAAATAATAAAACACAATTTGTTATTTTATATACATTCGGTTTATGCGATTTTTTAAAATATAAACCCAAACCCGATCATAATTTTCGATTTTTTTTCCACGAAGCCCAAGACCAACCCATTTATCGTTCAACCCGCGAATTACGGTCGGTTTGGGTTGGGGCGATCGGTTGGGGCGGTTTAACGGTTTTAATGAACACCCCTAGTAGGAATTGGGATTAAAAAAATGGGTATAGCGGTTCGAGGTAAACCGGTAATAAAGAATTCCGAAAATCAAAACTTATAATTGTTAGATAATGGAGCTCATATCATATGTCGAACCAAAATACGGTATGTATCGAAATCTAAACTTACATACCTAAACTTCGGGGGATGTGAATTCAATATAACTGAACCGTACCAATTTTTGGTATCTAGTCTGACGCGGTAGTTTCAAAATTTGTACAATAGGTCAAATCAAAATATTTAGTTTGATTATCAAACGGTTCAGTTCGCTACCAAAAAAAATCAAGACGTGGCCCCCAGGGCATATCTCCAACTGGCTGACCAACAATCATGGATTAAAATTTCGTTTCGAGTGTACGTTTCAGTCAGTCAAATATTAGAAACTTTTCGAGACTTTCCGGAAATGTTTCAGAAACACTAAGGAAAATTTGCAATAAAAGTTACTAAATTTAGATAAATAACAGAGATTAAGGCAAACAAATAGTTTCGGAATTATATCTTATTTTCATTTCGCTTGATTAAAAAATGAAAACTTTTCGATGTTTTCGAAGGAACAGATGGAAATTTTGATCCATGCCAACAAGTTGCGTGAAAATGAAAAATTTGTAAGTAATTATAATTTATATCCAGTTAATATTTCTCTGTGTAGCTTGCTTTCAATGGGTTAATTGTGGTGCTTATTTTTAAGTAATTATAATTTATATCCAGTTAATATTTTTCTGTGTAGCTTGCTTTCAATGGGTTAATTGTGGTGCTTTGCATAGTAATATTCAAATAAATAATATAGTAATATTTCATGTTGTTTTGGTATTCCCAATATAGAGTCATGATGTCTGATGTCATCATTTTTCCATTGAGGCCGAACCTAAACATGTGCTTGAGAGATAGCTGCCCATACACTGATAAGAGATGTATGGATTCTCGAGAAGAGAGGAGCTGTGGTGATCCCACCCCCCCTCCCCCTCCCCCCCCCCCGGGACCGCCTGGATCCCACAAGTGAATCTACATTGGATCTCACCCTAATCGCCCCATTTATCCTCCTAAGAAGAGGATTGGTTTCAAACCCCGACTTTCCATACGGCTAAGGGTGTAAACGAGTCGAGTTGTATTGAACGATACATTGTTCAAGCTTGGTTTGAATTTTTATCAAGCTTGAAATTTTGTGTTTGAGTTCTGTTTGATTTGTTAACGAACCTAGCTCGAGCCGAGATATTGAGTACTTTAGAATTTTACATGTGTTTTTTCATATTTTAGCTTATCGATGTCGAGTTCGAACCGAGCTTCAAAAGTTAATCAAACAAGAAATCTTGTTCAACCTTGTCTGATTTGTTTGATGAACAGGCTCAAACGAGCTCGAGCCGAGTATCGAATAGCTATGTTTGATATTCAATCCTACTAATACGGCTTTACAGAGAGAGCAGAAAGCTATAAGATATTTCTATGTACAAGTGTCAGCTGTATATTGGCTAGTATGTGGGATGCGCGAATTTTGCTTCACAAGAGCGCGCACTAGCTGAAGATAGTGCATGAATTTTGATTCACAAGAGCGCACACTATCTTCAGTCTTCATAAGAGCGCGCACTATCTTCATCTAGTGCACGCACTATCTTCAGTCAGTGCGCGAATTATGCATCGAATTTGCTTTTCGTGCTCAGTGCGCGAATTGGGTGCACGCATGAGCCTCTCCCACGTGAATTTAGTTACCTAGCTCAAGAGTGATCTTTTAATTAACTCGATTTTAATTTTGTCTTCTCCACTTATTATATATTTCACTAATACAATTTGCCAAGCCTAGTAATTAAGTCAGTTTAATCCAACGCTGAATTCATTTGTTATTATCAAAATTTATATTATTTCTACATCCACCCCGGATGATAATTTATTTTCAACAATTTCTTTCCTTGTGCCTTTTTAAGGTGACATGTGTCACTCTAGTTTCTTTTTTCTTTTTTAATTTGTTTATTTGAATAATAATAAAATGAAATTTAGAATAAAATGATACGTGTTACATTAAGAATCTTAATTCAACGACCGTAACAACTACAATAAATACATAATTTGACTGAGACGTTGCCATAACACGTATATGACTAGTTGCATATGTTCATAATTTTTTTTCTAAATAAGCATGTAAGTTATTTTCTCAATCTGATTCTTGATATTACAATAGTAAAATGAATATTATGCTTTCCATGGTACGGGGTTAATTGTTGCTATAAATATTCGTAAATCTTCAAAGTCTAAATCACACAATAACTAAAAAGTATCAATTTGTGGCCTTGAAAACTTACCGCACCATGAAGAAAACAATTTTTTACAACTTCTTCCCCACCAAGAATGAGGAGGATTCCTCCTTAGCTAGATCTATCTCGAATAGTTCCATCCAATATAATGGTACATTGGTAGAGATAAGGGATATTCATCCACCACCAATGTTGAATCCCCGACATCCATGGCATATCCGAAAATTTCTGACCCGGTCTGAGATTGATTGCGGAAAACTAATCATTTCATTTCATGAAACATTCGAGCACATTATTCGATACTGAAACCTTGACATATCGAGACAACTTGTTATGTCAACGGCCAAGATTGCGGTGACTTTGTGGGATATGACATACGAGTCAATTCCTACAAAGTATAAGGGGAATGGCGTTTATCTCCAAAAAATTGATAATGAAAATTATGCACTTATGTGCAATGACCTCATTAAGCAAATTGGCTTGATGGCAGATGATTACAAAGGTCTTTGTTGGAATTCGAGTGACTCTAGTTTTCATTTCAAATTATTTCTTAGAAATATCCGATAATTTTATCTTTATGAGTCAATAGATAAAGAAATAATAATCAAGTGTTCAGAATAATGTTATTGTCGTATCAATAAATATTAGCACATTTTACATCTTTGAATGTTGTAAGGGTACAATTTATTCAACATTCACATGAAATATTATATTATTTTTATGCTTATAATAATTAAGTATTTTTATTGTTTCTTATTTAAAGTGTCGTAGTTCATGAATTATTTTGTTGCACATTCAATATACTTGTTGCTATGTATAACATGTAAAATTCTTGTTTCTCAATTAATTATATGAAGTAAGTATGAATTTTAAATATTATTTAAACATGTCAACACACAACTCCTTGATGTCAAAAGTTAAAAAAAAAAATGCTAGTTTTAAATCTAAAGGGAATTTGGATCATTATTGATAAATTAAAGACCACAATGTAAAACATTTTTTTTATGAAAGTTCTATCTATCATAATAATGCGTTGCTCAATGGATGTAAACTCAAAATTATAAATCATATTGCCCCCAGGGCATATCTCCAACTGGCTGACCAACAATTCATAAGGCTTGCTCCAGCGGCAAGGGTGGTGGTTCGAATCCCATTTGGAACTTGGATGGAAGCATTTTCATGGGTCTGTCTAAGGGTCATTTGTGGTGAAAATCCCTTTTGTGCGCAGAGTGTACATCAGTATGGTGGAATCTCGAGGCTTGGTGGAGGCACATCATGCGATTTACATCCTTCAGGGTTCTAGGGCAAGGGTTCTGATGGTTCAGGATTAGTCTAGTGTAAGCTTGGACATTTGGGTTATCAAAAAAAAAAAAAAATAATATATACAGATGTGTATATAGTTTGAATTTTTTATAATAAATTAATATTAAAAATTGTAGGGGGACTCAAAATCGTTGAATTTAAGTTACATTAAATGCTAATTTAATTTATTAATGCAAAATAGCAGTATAAGTATTTTTTTTTCTAAAATACTCGGATACAATAAAACTATAACATTTGTACTATCAACTAGCATATATTTTTTCCCTTTTTTTTTATTCACTTTGGAGTATTGCACACGGATTAAAAAATATAATAAATAACCATTTTTTAAGGTAAAAGTCACAAAACACCCCTTTATCAAATAATCATATATTAAGAAGGTAAAATTGGAATAAAAAGTTTAATCAACATTGAAATCCTAAAAAAACAAATAAAAAAAGAGTAATCTGGGCTTTTGGCACTTTGCACCTTGGAATTATAGAGTTTTGGCACTTTGCACCCTAAATTAAGAGTTTTGGTACTTTGCACCCTGGAGATACAATTTAGTTGGCACTTTGCACCCTAGAGTGTGTTTTAAAGAAAAAAATTCATTGATTGAAGGGTATAATAGTTATTTTGATTTTTTTTGCACTTTGCACCCTAAAGTATAGATTTGACACTCTGAAATATAGAATATTAGTACTTTGTACCCAAAAAATATAAGTTCTGGTATTTTCAACCCCGACTTAAATTAACAATTTAAATAATATAAATAACATGCAATATTATATGTTAGATATGTAAATGTGTATTTTAGATATAGTAAATAATCTAGAGGATACTTGAAAATAAAATGAAGACAATATGTTTTTTTTAATCTAAATTTTACTGAGAAAAAATGTTAAAATAAGTTATTATAAAGTAAAATAAATTTAAAATAACAACTTTATGATTGTTGTGCATAGAAATGACCATTTTATCTCTACATCGCCGACATTCATGAGTTTGTCTTTTTAAAGAAAAATACATTAGGGTGCAAAATGTCATACAAATTATATTTTTAGGGAGCAGAGTGCCAAAAAAATTAAATCGGGGTGAAAATTGCTAATATTTTAAAATTTTAGGGTGAAAAATACCAATATTCTATATATTAAGGGTACACCATCTATATTGCCAAGGTACAAAATGAAAAAAAATTGAAAATAACTATTCTACCCTTCTACCAAAAATTTTCTCATTAAAACACATACTAGGGTGCAAAGTGTCAAATAAATTATATTTCTAGGGTGCAAAATGCCAAAACTTTTAAGTCATGGTGCAAAGTGTCAAAACCCTATAATTCCAAGGTGCAAAATGCCAAAAACCCGAGTAATCTTTATCATTTGACACCAAAAATATGAAATAATCATTTTTACATAAATTAGCTCAACAGAGCTTACATAACAAACACAACGAGAATTTCATAGAATGTGTATTGTTAATCGAAAAGTTAATTTGATAGGTTAAATCTATTTTAATGTCACGCTCCGACCATTGTCCAATGCTTATGAACCAACACATGATGCATTAATATTAATATTTGCCTCAACAATAATTGATCAATTAAGTTTGATCCAGTATATTATGCATAAAAATATCTATGACACTATTTTTGCACATACATAGTTCTATATAATGGAGTAAAAAATTAGATAAGTATATAAAAAAAAAAAGTCTCTAGAGCATCATTTTTTGCCAGTAGATCAAGTTGATTCTCACCGTCCATTCGATAATGTAGTTATATAAATAGGCAATACTATTATTTGAAAATTATCCAAGTTTTTTGCATGCATTCTTACATCTTATTCGACAAAAAAAATATCAAAAAAAAAAAAAAAAGAAATGAGATACATTTACATTTACAAAATAATTTTTTGAGGCCCTCTATCGTCGGGGCCCTAGGCCATCGGCCTAAATTGCCTAGCTATAGAGCCGGCCCTGTGGAATTGGGCAAGGGCAAACGCAGCGGTTCAGGGACGACGGGTCGGAGCTACTGGGGCTGTGGGGCGGCGATGGAAGAGTGAAAAGTAGCTTCGACAGGGGCGAGTTTAATTTGGGTTTGGGTTCGGGCTAGGGGCTGCGTGAGACGGGACGTAGGCGTGAATCTTTGACTCGAGAGACCGTGGGACGGGAGGTTGTGGTTCTGGTACTATGATGGGAAATGGGGACAGTGCAAGGCAAAATCGGCGGGGTTGAGGGTTTTCGAGTTTAATTGGTGAAAATAGTGGGAAACAGGTTAACTTTAATCGGGTTATTGATTCGATCATCACTAATTTATTCGAAATTATTGACTATGCGGTTATTATGTATATTGAGGTTATTCGAAATCAAATCGATATTTGGCTCGAAATTAATTAATTAGTTACTAATTTGAAATTATTGACTATAGGTTATTTGCAATCAAATCGATAGATACTCGAGTCGAACGTCAATGGACCAAAGTCAACATTGTTGATCTTAAGGTTATGTACATTGAGGTTATTCGAAATCAAATCGGTACTTGGCTCGAAATTAAGTAATTAGTCACTAATTTGAAATTATAGTCGTACATTGAGGTTATTCGAAATCAAAGAGATACTTGGCTCGAAATTAAGTAATTTGTCACTAATTTGAAATTATTGACCATGGGGTTTTGTACATTGAGCTTGTTCGAAATCAAATCGATACTTGGCCTGAAATTAAGTAACTAGTCACTAATTCGAATTATTGACTATAGGATTATGTGTAATCTAAATCAAGTCGATTGTTGGCTCGAAATTTAAGTAATTAGTTGAATTTATTGACTATAGGGTTATGTATATTGAGGTTATTCGAAATCAGATCGATATTTGGCTCGAAATTTAATAAGTTGTCACTAATTTGAAATTATTTACTATAGGGTTTTGTACAATGAGCTTATTCGAAATCAAATCAATACTTGGCACGAAATTAAGTAACTAGTCACTAATACGAATTATTGACTATAAGATTATATGTATTTAGGTTAATCTAAATCAAGTCGATTGTTGGCTCGAAATTAAGTAATTGGTCACTAATCTGAAATTATTGACTATTGGGTTATGTATATTGAGGTTATTCGAAATCAGATCGATATTCGGCTCGAAATTAACTATTTAGTCACTAATTCGAAATCAAATTGATACTCTCGAAGTTAATTATTTAGTCACTAATTCATAATTATTGACTATATGGTACATTGAGATTATTCGCAATCAGGTCGATCGATACTCGAGTCGATCGTCAAAGGACTAAAGTCAACATTGTTGACCTTAAGGTTATGTACATTGACGTTATTCGAAATCAAATCGATAATTCGCTCGAAATTAATTAATTAATTAGTCACTAATTCAAAATTAAATATTTATTTTTTATTGTTTTTATATAATTTTAGCCGATTAAATCGTCGAAACATTATATATATATATATATATATATATATATATATTTAAAATTTCCGACGGATTAACCCGTCGAAAAAATTAAATATTTATTTTAAAAATAATTTCCCACAAATAATACCTATTGGAAATTATATATTTATTTTTTAATAATTTTAAATATAATTTCCGACAGGTCAAAACTATCGAAAAATACAAATGTATTTTTGAATTGTTTTTATTATAATTTTCGACGGATATAACCTGTCGAAAAATATATATTCATTTTTAAGTATTTTTGTTATAATTTCCGATGGATATAACCCGTCGAAGAATATATATATTTTTTAGTTAGTATTAATATAATTTCCTACAGATTAAACCGGTCAGAAAATTCAAATTTATTTTTGAATTAGTTTATTATAATTTTCGATAGATATATTTTTTCTCAAATTATTTTTGTTATAATTTGCGACGGATATAGGCCGTTGAAAAATATATATTTATTTTTTGGTTATTTTTTATATAATTTTCGACCGATTAAACCCATCAAAAAATGCAAATTTATTTTTAAATTACCTTTATTATAATTTTTGGCGAATATATTCTGTTGAAAAATATATATGTATTTTTAATTAAATTTATTAAATTTTTCGATGTCGATGGATTTACCCATCGAAAAATATAATTATATATCTATAATTATTTTTAATGTATTTTCCGACGGAATATACCCGTCGGAAATGATTTTCTAATTAATATTTGAAAGAAAATGAGTTTTCCGACTGATTTATTTTTTTTGTCGAAAATGGAGTCGAAAAACACACTTAATTTTCTATGGATTTTTGTCGATTGGAAAAATCCCGTCGGAAATAACTGATAATAATCAATGGCAATTATTGATTGAATACTTATTATGAAGATATTGTGGGTCTGTTATGGCGCTAGATTAAGGTTTAACTGATAGAGGGGCCGGGAAAATAAAAATGGGAAATGTGTAAAATCTCGGAGTCGATTTGACATTTGTGTTACCAGATGATTATGAATTGGTAAAATTGCAGAAAACATCTCAAACTAATTAGTGATTTTGAATTTTCGTCCCGAACTTTAACTTGGCGAATTTTGTCCCGTAATTTAATATTTTTTTGGAATATCGTCCCAAACTAATTACTAATTTTGATTTTTCGTCCCACACTATATCAACTCTCCAAATTTCGTCCCATAATTTACCATTTTGTATAAATTTAGTCACAATATTAAATTTCTAATTTAATGGAAATGACGGTTGAATCTTGTAATTAGTTTGGGACGAACTCTGCAATATTATATAATTATTCATGTTAAAATTTACCATGTCATGATACTTAAGCATCCATGTGATAATTCATCGGCAAATGCGCATAATTACGGTGGGATGATATTCCAAAAAAATATTAAATTACGGGACAAAATTCGCCAAATTAAATAGTTTGGGACGAAAATCCAAAATCAATGATTAGTTTGGGACGATTTTTGCAATTTTGTCTTATGAATTTGTTCGTAACAAGTAGGGCTGTCAATGGGTCGGACTCGGACCGGATCAGGGCAGATCCGGATCCGAGTCCGATTTCCATTTCTTCTATCCGGATCCGGATCAGCTCGGATCTGGAATATTAGCAACCGGATCCGAATCTGGCGGATATCCCGGATCCAGATAAATTATCCGGATCCATTTAGCAAGCTTTGCCTAAAAATTGTAGAAGATGGAATATGATGGACAAATATAAACGATAAAAATTAGAACAAAAGAATAAACAAAAATATAAGTAAAAAAGATATAAACTGGGACAAAGAAGAAGAAAACTCAATATTGAGAAATGGAAGAGAAGATAAAAATTGAAGGATGAAGGGTTATGGTTTGATTTTTCTTATTAGGCAAAATTGCAAAAATCGTCCCAAACTAATCACTGATTTTGGATTTCGTCCCAAACTATTTAATTTGGCGAATTTCGTCCCGTAATTTAATATTTTTTTGAAATATCGTCCCACCATAATTAAAACACGAAATTGTGCATTTGCCGATGAATTATCACATGGCTGCTTAAGTGTCATGACATGGTAAATTTTAACATGAATAATTATATAATATTGCAGAGTTCGTCCCAAATTAATTACAAGATTGAACGTCATTTTCATTAAATTAGAAATTTAATATTGGGACTAAATTCATACAAAATGATAAATTATGGGACGAAATTTGGCGAGTTGATATAGTTTGGGACGAAAAATCAAAATTAGTAATTAGTTTGGGACGATATTCCAAAAAATATTAAAGTACGGGACGAAATTTGTCAAGTTAAATAGTTCGGGACGAAAATCCAAAATCAGTAAATAGATTGGGATGTTTTCTGCTATTTTACCTTCTTATTAGATAGTATAAATTAATATATTGTAGACCTAATTAGTTATCTGGTCAGTCCACCAACATCTCTTATGCAGTTCTTTTCAAAATTATTTTTAATATAGTAAAAGATTTTAGTGGAACATAGATAGTTTTATTTTTATTTAAATATATAATATATAAACAACATATAGTAATATATATCGGATACGGATATGTAACGGATCGGATCAGCCTAGATCCATATTCGCTCCATATAATTCGAATTACGGATCTTCTTAATCGGATCACTAATCGGACAATTATCCTAATAAATCGGACCGAATTCGGATCGGATCCGGATTGAAATCCGCCCCATTGACAGCCCTAGACTAACAAGACACAAACTGCAATTGTTCTAAGAAAAAAAAAACAAAACTGCAGCAATTTTAGGTTAAGAATAATTAAAAATTAGTTCTAGTGAAGGTGAAATAAGTACAACTTTGGGTTGTCACATTTAAATTGGACTGAATATCAATTCAAATTACGCGATACTCAATATGAGTTTGTTTGAACTTGTTTTGTGACACAAATCAAACAAACTGAACTTCATTAAAAAATGATAATTTTTGAAGTTCAACTTGAGATCAACTTTATATGCTAAATATTGACAAAATTAATGAAGTTATTCGATACTCGGCTAGAGCTCGTTCGATAAAAAGTTCATTTGAGTCCGGTTCGTTAAGAAATCAAATCAAGCTCAAGCATAAAATTTCAAGCTCTATAAAATTCAAACCAAGTTTGATAAGTATATTGTTTAATACTATTCGACCGTTTACACTCGTTCATTTAAATAAAAAATTATAAGGGTAATTGGTTTAGATTATGCACTAAACTATTAGACTAGATTATTCAATTGAAATTCCACAAAACAGGACATGAAATTGCTAATTCAAAAAGATGTGATTCTTTATTCCCAAAAACACGTGCGGATTTTAAAGACCCATAATTGTTAACTTAACATTCACTTGAGCGGTACGTGCTGCTATTCGAAAATTGACGGCTAAATTAATGTGTCAAATGGGTGTGAATCATGATATGAAATATGTTTTTTGAAAAGTTTGGTATCAAATATATTTTTTGGACAGAAGTTTGATATCAAAAGTGTTTTTTCCTCGAATATTATTAGAACTTAGTTTGGCAACTTAATTGTTAACTTATAGTTTGAATGTTTTTTTCGTTAACTTATTATTTGCACGTGTAATCTAGCAAAATTGTGAATTCATTTATGCCTCTATTTTAACCTAAAAACTCCAGAAAATTACAAACAAGACCAATTTTTTTTCCGGCTTGTATGTGCCCAATCGAACCACACCAACCGTTCGATCGAAAAACCGAATTGCCGAAGAGTCGGTGCTGTTCGACTTGACGTTGGTCGCGTCGGGTACATACATATTAGAAATTATCAGACCATCCTAAATATTGACATTAATACGGTACGGTTTGGTAATACCAAATGTATCTCCTTCCCTAGAATTACTTTTCTCACCAAATTCTCTATCATCTAAAATCAATTTAAATTATAGCTCAATTTTAAAAGCCTACAAATTAAATTCAAATTCTGTTTCAAATGTTTTTCTGAGACCAACAATATCAAAATTTTCGAAATCAAAATCCCATAAAACTGGACCATATTGATATGTACTGTATCAGTATGGGCCCAACGTAAGTTTGGCAATGTTTGTGCAACGTAAGTTTGACAATGTTTGTCTGTATTCTTATTATTCTTATTGTATTAGTCAATATTAATGCATGCATGGCTACCTTTGCTTGCAAATGAATTTATGAATTTGAAGCTTACGACTTTTGCATATTAATTAAGTAAATGAATAACTGGCCTAGCCTCCTATAAGCCCCTAATCGGATTTTTTAATTCACAAATAAAGTCTTTAACTTTACATTTTCCAAGAGCATTTTGTGTTAATTTATTGTTGTTTCCTTATAACGAAACGCGCGAGTAACATATAATTATCATATTAGCATGCTTTTCGGATTGCATGTTGTAGCAAAATATTGTATAACCTTCCAAATCAATATGTGCATGAATTGTCAATGACCAAAATATATATTGGCTAGTCATACATAGTAAACAACTTATAAATACGCACTTCTACTATAATTGTGTTTTTTTTTCTTATTAAATATGTATATTAATTTAAATCCATGAGTACACCTCTAATGCAAATGTGGTTCTTTTTATTGATATATAAGAATGTAAAAAGAAAAAGAAAAAGAAAAAAAATCCCTTAACTCTGCGACCAATATTGTCCAATCAATTTTCGGACATAAAGTAGGAACTTCAACGGGATGCATTTTCTATTATATATTTGTATTAAAGGAATCTTCGTGATAATATATCCCGGGTGCTTCTTCAAGCGTAATCGCATGTACCATATATACATATTCCGTCATTCTTGCACCGATTGTTGCAATAACCACAATGTCTCTTATCATAGGCAAGATTCACACACTCGCCTCTACAACATTCTTCCGAAACAGCACATTTCTTCTTACACGCCCCGCAATTTTTGTTGTCGTACTTCAAGTCCAAACACTTATTATTACAACAAGTTGTGTTTCTCCCTTCGAAAGTAATATAGTTACAAACTTCATTATCTTTGTTGCAATGATCAGCTGCATTTGGGTTTCTTGTCTTTTGTTGAAGAAACCGGCTCACCCTTTTCCCCGCCACCGGTTTGACCGAGGCCTGAGAATCCGGTTCGGAGGGGTGTGTAGCCACTTTGTTGGTGGAAATAAATAGGGTTAAGGACATGGTTGTAATTGCTAATGTAAAGAAGATTATTTTGATTACTTTCATTGTTTTGAATATGGGATGAGTAATTATAATTGTGGTATTTTTGTTTTTGGGGGAAGAGAAGAGAATATAATTATTTGGTTGATTTTATTAAGAGAAAGGAATGAAGATTGTGTTAGGTTTTATAGGGTGATGAAAGAGACGATCGAGTTGACGCGGAAATTATGGGCCGGGAAGGTGAAGGCCCTTTGCCCTTTGGGCTGAGTTAATTGATGCATGGAGTGTGTTGTAATTCAATTTTGTTTGCCAATGGGCGAAAGGTATATTAAATTGTAATGGAGTACATAGTATAGTATAGTTTTGTCAACCTTTTGACCATTAATGAAGACAATATACATTTCTTGTATAGTATTGTCATTTGTCAACCTTTTGATCATTAATGAAGTCAAATTTGTAATTTGCACTTCAATAGAGAATTTATTTTCCTGTTTTTCACTTTCAGGATTTCGTCTTTACTATGAGTTTAGGAGAGAATTGCACTAGTGTTATCAAATTTTATATCGATTTTTATAGAATTTTTTCAACGTATTTTTTGCATGTTAAGTCACTATGATATGAAAATATGTAATTTACCTCTCTATGAAATGAAATAAGAAGTAGTTTACCTCACAGTGATATGAAATGATGAGTAATTTATCTCCTTGTTAGTGGAGGTGTTGCACACACTCTATAGTGCGACTAACATTCATTTTCAAGTAAAAAATGATCAATTTAACCTTACCCTTGACAACATCTTCACATCACTTTATCCCCTGTGATAAACATAAATAGACAATTACCTCCCTGTGATATGCATAAATGAACACTTTAACTCCATGTGATATTTCATAATGAGCATTTTACTACCTTATAAAATTATAAAAATTAAGAGGGAAGCAGTGTGCTTCTTTTATGAAAACACATACATGTATTTTGCTCTTTATTTATTACGGAGAGATAAAATGCCTATTTAAAATAACACAAGGAGCTAATTTGTTATTCACTAATTTTTCAACTCTTATTTAAAATTATGTGCCGACAACAACTCCAACAAAGAGTATAGAAGTTGGCATCAAATCATTCATTTGCAATGACTACAGTGTTTTGATAGCCATGTAAAAGTTTTCTATTCCAGCACAAGGAATCAAAACTAGGCATCACTCGTTAAATTAGTCTAAGTTGAACCCGTTTAAATTAACATTAAAGGGTCTATGTGAAAATGCATCCAACTAAATTTTCGTTAAAGTAAATTTTAAATGCAACAAAATCCCAAAGGTTTCAAATTTTTCTTTAACATAATTTTCTTGTCTTGGAATGGTGTCGAATTCACTGAAAGTCCTAATTCACTTTGTGTAATTCAGGACCCATATATTTGATATTTTAAAGTTTATGACACCTTAATTAATGCAATTTTGGTTCTTTGACTTTTTAGTATATTTGACTGCAACTGTAAAACTTTCCGGTAGAATTTCGCTTTAACACATGAACGTCAATTATGAAAAATTTCTAAATTGTTTGTCATGTGCTACTCACATGACATGCATATTCCAAAGAGATTTGAATTTAAGGAGCAATGAATCAAAATTACAGACAGTATCCTAAAATTGCAAATACTTGAAAAGTTAAAGGATCAAAATTTCAACCAAATATTCTAAAATTGGATATTAAATAAGCACTTTGCCCCTTGAAATATTAAAATCAGATGCGCTTTTTCTCCTACAAAAATTGATCACATTGATTACGATCTATACTGGCTTGACTATATCACCAAGAGTGAGATTTGTCCCAAAACAATCTGTCACATTGGACTTAACCCAGGGCCGGCCCTGAGGGTAGGCCGCATAGGCAGCCGCTTAGGGCCATCGATTCGCGAGGGCCTCCGACAAAAAATACATATATACATGCATATATAACTATAAATATAAGTGTACTTGTATATTTAATAAGGGCATTCCCAATGGTGGATGCAAAATGGGTATGCAAACATATAACTGTCATTTTGCATCCAATTTTTGCATTTTTTCACTCTCCAATGGAGGTATTAAAAGGTGAATGTATTTTGCATTTTCAGACTTGGGGCTGCATATTTGGATTCTCTAGAGGAGAGAGAAACTGAGAATGGATAATTGGGAGGGAATTACAATTACAGTTGGGGAAAAGAAGATGACCGTTGTATATGAATTTTGGAGCTATCATTAAATATTCTTTTGCTCTTCATAGCCATAACACCAAAAAAATTATTCTCTGATTTTCGAGTAAAATAAAAGGATTGATAGAGCATTTTAACAGAGTTGTGTTGGTGGAGAAAATGCAAAGAATTAGGGATGTTGCCGTGAAGAAGACGAATTAATTGAATTTGTAAAAGATCTTTTTATTTTTGTTTTGGGGTTATGGGTTAATTGTGGGTATAAACTTGAGACGTGAGAATTTTGTGAGTGGGCAATTAAAAAGTTCAACTTGGATAATTGAGCTTGAACTTTTTAGTTATTAATTTTCATCAATTCAATAATTCTTTTGTTACTAAATAATTATTCCATTTATCTGAGTATAATTTTCAAATTAAACAAAGCATGAAAAAAAATGGGTTATTGATGTCCTGAATGGGGTTTTTTGCACTTTGCACCCCTGAAATATAGGAAATAGGCACTTTGCACCCTCGAAAATTAAATTTGGCACTTTGCACCCTCGAAATATGGAAAATGTAGCACTTTGCACCCTTTTTCATTTTTAGCCAAAATTTCAAGGGGCAAAATAGGTAATTCAATTGTAAATTTTTGGCAATTTGCACCCCCAAAACATGAGAAATTAGCACTTTACACCCCCGAAATAAAATTAGCACTTAACACCCTCGAATTAAGAATAAATCAACAACTTGCACCCCCAAAACATAATAAATGGATATTTTGCACCCCGAAACACAAATTTAACACTTAACACCCTCAAATTTAAAAAAAAAAACTCAAATCCCTCGTTTTTTCCTGCAAAGTTGACCATCGAGGGTGAAAAACATCTAAGGCAAAATAAGTAAGTCGTTTCTTTTCTTAAATTTCGCAAAATATAATTATAAATACTAGAATACTCATTTCTCACTCCATTTTTATTTTCATCAATATACATATCCATAAATAATTAAATAAAGTACAATTAAACTTCTCAAATACCCATTGCCTATTTCAAAAATCAAATACGAACATGATGTTCAAAATACACACTTAAAAGTTCAAAATAAACTTCATGAACTGCATTCACCAATAACTCTCTAATATTAAAAAAATTACAAAATCCACATTTTACAAAATCCAACCTATAGGAATTTGATTCTTGTTATCATCATATTCTTGTCTCCAAATCCAACCCATTTCTTAAAAGAAATGATATTAACATAAGCAGCCCTTACTAAATAAGAATTGATTAGGAAGAATGTGGGGAGTTGTTTAAGGGAGAGTGAAATTGAATTACCTATTTTGCCCTTACAAAATAAGTTTAATTGTACTTTATTTAATTATTTATGGATATGTATATTGATGAAAAGAAAGATGGAGTGAGAAATGAGTATTCTAGTATTTATAATTATATTTTACAAAATTTAAGAAAAAAATGACTTACCTACTTTGCCTTAGATGTTTTTCACCCTCGATGGTCAAATTCGTAGGAAAAAAAGAGGGATTTGAGTTTTTTTTAAAATTTGAGGGTGTTAAGTGTTAAATTTGTGTTTCGGGGTGCAAAATGTCCATTTATTATGTTTTGGGGGTGCAAGTTGTTGATTTATTCTTAATTCGAGGGTGTTAAGTGCTAATTTTATTTTGGGGGTGCAAAGTACTAATTTTGCATGTTTTGGGGGTGCAAAGTGCCAAAAATTTAAAATTGAATTTCCTATTTTGCCCTTGAAATTTTGGCTAAAAATGAAAGAGGGTGCAAAGTGCTACATTTTTCATATTTCGAGGGTGCAAAGTGCCAAATTTAATTTTCGGGGGTGCAAAGTGCAAAAAACCCCCTGAATGGCTTATTAAACAATTTTTCTTTTCTATTTTATTAAGAAAACATAAATAATTTCAATAAATTAATGAATTATATAATAAAAAATTAAAATAAAATGCATATTCATTTTACATACACATGCATTTTTTTTTTTTTTTTTCAGAACTAATAAACTTTCATTCATGAGTCAACTCGGAGTTTACAATGTTTAAAATTAAAGCAGGAAGAGCAACCGAAGAAAACGTATCTAAACGAGATAATTTGGCTACTTCATGAGCTACCTTGTTGCCTTCACGCCCAATGTATCGAGCCTCAAAACATTCGAGAAGGTTTGCTGTATATTTAACATCTTCAATGATTGTTCCAAAAGCAGCATAAGACTTAGGGACACTCCCAATGGCTGTGATGATATTTTGTGCATCTCCTTCCACTATAACCTTCCTCCATTGCTGCTCTAGAGCCAACTCTACAGCCATTAAAGCCGCCTTAGCTTCTGCAGCCGATGGATCAAGGGGTTGTTTAATGCATTTTGATTTCCAACCGATACATTCACCCCGAGTGAAATACTTTTATAGGGTATGCAAAACACTATTTGAGTTTGCAAATTGTATTATGCTTACCCAAATATCCATTTTAGCATTGGGGATGCCCTAAGCATGTGATATAGCTGAAGTGGTAGTGTCTTTGCATCTCATCACAAGGGTCCAAGGTTCGAAACTTTTCATGTCTTGTGTGTTTATTTTTTATTTTTGTTATTTGTTTTGAGGAGCCCACATTTTAATATGGAAAGCCAAAAAACATTGCTTAAATTTTCAAAATCAGATCCAATACATTCATAAATAATTTAGTGGATCATCATATTTAGATTAGTTGGCCATAAGTTAAGATATATATTATCTAGATAAAAAGTAAAAAAATAAATCTTTATATTGCAATTTCAAATTTATTTGGAGTTGTAAGTCATGTGACCAACGGATCCATAAGATTATCTCATAATTTAAATACTTTAGTGTTCGACCTTGCATATCTAATCATCCTTTCCGACAATTTTAAATAAATTATACCTATATTTTTGTATCATTAATGGATGTTGTGTGACGTAACTTTAATATTAATATGTTTCTTTATATCTAAAATTAATACGTTAACAAAAATGTGTCTCGTATTTTTTTATAAAAGCGAGATTATATATGATTCATTATTCATTATTGATTCTTGTTTTTCTAATTAATAGTTTTTTTTTTTTTTTGTTTAATAAGTACATAAAAATTTTCAAGGGCCACTTTTTTAATGTCTGCTTAGGGCCACCGAAAACTCAGGACCGGCCCTGACTTAACCAGTGTCTTTTTTCTTTTATGAATATGTGAAAATATTTATGATGTTCGCTATTGAAAAATGAAAAGGAATGTTACCCAATTAATTTTTTGCTTCAAGTCTTTGTCGACAATATCAGCATCCACGTAGCTACAATAGTCCTATACTAGTAAATTATTTTCCAAGGGGCACATTGGGAATTTCAAGCTATATATGGTTGACTGTTTGATAGACCTATGAATAATAATCAAGTTAAATTGCCAACCTGAAAAATCTGAGCATACTGATTGGTGAAGCAAAGGAGGTTTAACATTTTGCTAAGAAACGTGTTTTAATGAAAACAAATTAAAGCTTGAGCTGGAAGCAGGGGTTTTTCTCTTCATGAAGAAACTGATGTTTATTTATTTTAGAGATGGTTTATTTTTTTGTTGATTAAGCATCATATAATTAGTGTCTTTAATAAGTAACACGCACTGGAGATGACAGGTGCACGTAAAATCATATACACGATTAAGCATCTTTACGTTAAAAGATTTCAAGAAATTTTTGTGGGATTCAACAATTTAAGAATTTTTAGGATCTCTTTTGTATATATATATATTCACACAAGATTATTTGTAAATTCATGTTGTACTTCATATTTAATGTCTTTAATATAAAGATGTAATAGATTTTTTATAATAGTATATGTTTTATAAGTTCTTTTTTTGTTGAATTAATTTGGTGGTCGGAGAGTTATAAAATAATATTAAATTAAGCTAGTTCGAGGATGACCCATCGCATGGAGAAATTATTTAGTGTAGTCGCAGCACCACGTCATCAAGTACACGTGGTGTAACCTACCAATACACTTGGGACACGTGGAGTAATAATACACATCACCCATGTTCTGGCAATGTGAACACAATTTTTTGAATCCCTATTTTTTGGGAACATGGCTAGAATATGGGGTGGTGTGGATTATCACTCCCCATGTCTCAAGTGTATTGGTGTGATGCACCACGTGTACTTGATGACGTGGTGCAGCGGTTGTACTAAATAATCTCTCCAGATGAGGATCCGTCTTGTTCTAGTAAGTGACAATGTTAAATTTGTCACTTTTACATATATTAGAAAAGCGAAGTACGTTTTATGTAATTAGTTAATTTCATAATTCTTTTTATAAGTTAAAGTAAAATTAACTTTATTATGTTATAAAAAAAAACACAAATTAATGAATGATATTCAATTAATTTTTTGTGAAATTTATTTTTATTAATTATTATTATTTTACCAAAAAAAATAATGACTTTAAATTATGGTAATAAAATATAAGATGATGACCAATTTGATCATAACATCTTACAAATTTTGCTCTACAGTAATATAATAAGAACATTGTTTTGTTCATTTTATAATATTAATTTTCATGTTAAGTTTACAAATTATTCACTTATGACACGTTTCTTTACAAATTTCATCCGAATTTATTTAGTTTCATATGTACTCATTGATTTCACAAGCACTTTTTCATACTAGTTTTATCAATTCTTTCACCAAATTAGTATACACCAATTTCACCCGAATTTTTATCAATTTATGTGTTTTCACTATTAATATTTTTTTTACCAGTTTATATATTTTTTTCAAGCGATTTACCCATTTTTTCAATCAGACTATAACATTTTTCATTATTTTTTCCGTTTTTCGTCGATTTTAACCATTTTTTCATCGATTTCATCTTTTTTTTTACTCTTAAAGTTTTACCCTTTTTCACTAATTTCACATATTATTCACTAAATTTTTCATTGATTAAACATATTTTAATCGACTTTACGCGTTTTGACTGATTTTACCCATTTTCATCCGTTTTTTTAATAAATTTTAGCCAAATTTTAATCGTTTCATATGTTCTCATTAATAATTTTTTTACCGGTTTATATTTTTCTGGCAATTTACCCCTTTTTCATTATTTTTTTTTTCTCGGTTTAAACCATTTTTTCACATATTTCACCTCATTTTTATCAGTTAAAACTCTCTTTTAAACATATTTCACTCATTTTTTATCGGTATAACCCATTTTTACCCATTTCACATATTTGTTCACTTGTTTCATATGTTATTCACCAAAAAAATTCATTGATTAAATATGTTTTCACCGATTTTACCATTTTCACTGAATTTCACTGATTTCATCATTTTTCATACAAATTTCACTCGAATTAATTTTCATCGATTTCACATGTTTTTAGCTTCACCAATTTTAATTTTTATTTAACCGATTTTACCTATTTTTTCATCAATTTCACCTTTTTTTTTGCATTGATTTAATCATTTTCATATGTTTTTCACAAATTTTACCTGAATTTTTTATCGATATCAAATGTATTTTTTTACCAGTTTTACCCATTTTTTCACCAACTTCACAAATGTTCACAGTTCACCCGGACTTTCATCCATTCCACATGTTTTCATCGATTTCATATTTTTTTTTTATTGATTTCAGCAATTTTCATAAATTTCACCAGTTTTTTTTTTCACTTGTTTTTCATGAAAATAATTTAATGAATATCTTGATATTCTTTATATTTTGCTTCTCTAGCTAAAGGACATTAAGTTCTTAGCTAAGTCATAAGCATTTTGGTTCATTTATGTGTAAGATGCAATTCTATTTAACTATTTTTTCCTTCTATATAGCAGAATGATATTTAAGATAATATGATTTTACCTTTTTACTTTTAGAGAATTGATTATGACTAATATTTTACTAAATCGTCAATTTTACAAATAAAATATTTTTTTAGAGCTATTTGTTCAATGTTTCGAACAAGTAATAACTTCTTAGTCAAATAAGATTCAATGTTTACTAATAATAGGTAATAGATTGTTTGGCTGTTAGGAAAGTGAAAGAAAGTGCGAAAAAAGTAATTTTTATTTTTCCATATGGTGTTTTAATAATACGAAAGGAATTAAGTTACAAATTTTCTTTCACTTTCTTGTAGCATAAAAATTATTTTCTTACCAATTTGATGGGAAAATTCATGTCTAATTATATTTATCAATTTGATGGATAAATGGGCATTCTTGAAAAAACTTTAAATTATTCACACTTTTATAATAAGTATAGAATATTTATCAATTTGATGGGTATAAATGGGCATTCTTGTCTTCACAACAAAAGAAAAAACCTTAAATTATTCACACTTTTATAATAAGTATAGATTATCACCAAATGATTTTTCATATACATATTATTGAATAAAATTGCCATTATTATGATTATTGTGATAAGAGGGAATTGCATTTTTATACCAAACTTTGAACTACTTTATACATTTGGTACCAAATCTTTGAAAAAAGACATATTTAATACCAAAATTTAAGGATTTTTTGCATATTTTCTTTCTCCGTCAAATTACAAGGCCAAATTTTGTGTTCTTTATATGGATTGAAAGCTCTTGACGAGAGCTTTCTAATGGTATAAGTCAATTCATGAAACGCAATAAATAATCCGCAGAAAAGTAACGAAGTTTAGGGATATTAATCAAAATTAAATCATATCTCATAATCTACAAGGAATCATGCCACAATAATTTCCAAATATAATATAGGACACATAAGCATGCTATGATAAAAAAAAATTGGAACATAATTTTAAGCATACCAAAAAGCTCAAGAAAATGTGAAAAAAATCCTTCAATTCTGGTATTAAATGTCTTTTTTTTTCAAAGGTTTGGTACCAAATGCCTAAATTAGGTAAAAGTTTTGTATGAAAAATACAATTCCCTCATTATAATAATATTTATCCGATTTCATCTCGATTGAAATCCTGGCGATTATACCACTATGATGTCACTAATCATCAGTAATGACAACTTAAGTTACAATCTTATTAGTTTGACTAAAGTAAGACTATATTCACTTGTTTCTTTATTTTTTAACAAAGATTTTATTTCTTTTCGAGACACATCAGGCATCTAATATAAGAATCTCTTCTAGCAGATATTTGAACTTGGTTGCCACTGTGCGGGTACTAGTCCTGTCCACCTGATAAATCATAAATCACCTTGCTGAAAAACTACAGTCATTAAAAACAACTTTCATCTTATTATTTAATAACTAAATACATAATTTTCTTATAGTGAAGCTTAACTTCTTTTTAATTAGGTTAGACTATAATTATCCAAGCTGGTGAGCTAAAAGAAACTAGAATAACTTAATTAAAAAGTCAACAGAGCTAACACGGCCCAAATACAAAACAACTTCAACTTCTTCTACAATTCGGTTCGCGCGGATGCCAACGGGTGATTGGTATAGTGAAAGAGAGCAATCAATACAATGTAGCAAACATAAATTCGAAGTCTTGTTGTGAGAGGTTTCTACTTAATGTGTTTGATGTGTCTCGAAAGAGATTAAGCCCTAAAAAATCCAAAAAAAAAAAAAAGAAAGAAAGAAACTCGATCGGAATTACTAAAACAAAAATATATCTTACTCAACTTGTCCCATTCCCATAGAAATCGACTCATTGTCGTTCTTAATTTTCGATTTAACATTAACATTAATTTTCAGATGATGTGATTATATATTTTAGTAGAACAAACAACATTGTTTTATTACTCCTATTATCTTTTTGGAGAACCTAGGTGAATGGGTTGCTTCTATTTGAAATACAAGACATGGTTCTCTAAGGAAAAAAAAAATATACAAGAAATGGTAATAGGTTTATTTCAAGTCATTATGCTTTGACGTAATGTTTTAATTTAAATTGTGAAGGAGCTAGCTCGAGTATGCTTCATTGGGAATTAAAATCACCGACGAAGTGTTATTTTAACTAGTCAACTAATGATAAAATATTTTTCACCAACAAAATTAAAAAAGTCAAACCATGATCGTATGCTTAACATCAGCCACAACAAATTAATAAAATTTCAATTGTGAATTTGTTAGTGAAGATTCCGAGTATATATCATGTTTTCAGAAAAGTGTGAAGATACGGACCACACGATCTCATATATTGAACTCGTGCCTTGAAACAAGAGTAAAAAGACTCCCCCTCGAAAAATAAAAAATAAAAAATAAAATAAAATAAAACAAGAGTAAAAGACTCGAGTTATAATTGAAAATATTCGTGATGGAATTAATCCCTTAAGTTTGAAATTAGTCTCAAATTCTAATATTATTGAGCCGGTCAGAAAGATTAACTCTACTTCCATATGGTATCGGTACGAGATCGAACAAGGTGATGTTAATGTATTAATGTGCTAAATGTATTACTTTTAGACAAATCAAGGCCGTCATAGACAACTTTCATGCAATTAATTAAAAAACTTGGTGAATGTGGTTTTGGACTGTCTACGACCATATAAACTTCTCTCTTTATCTACTAATAGGATGAATTACATTAAATTAAAATGTACTATTTCTCTCAAATTGCAGGGATATTTTCTGATGGAAATTTTCTTCCAACTCTAAGCAAGGAAATCTGGAATTTGTGAAAGAAATTGGGATAATTTTGGTTGTGCTTATGTTATCTCTATATGGCTTCTTAAAGGCAACAATTTAAATTGTGGACTAGGTAAGTTGAATTATTACTTATCAGTTATCACATAAATCTTTTATGGTAAAATTAAATTTAATAAACTATTACATCACAAATTTCAATTCAAACACGACTCTGTAAAACCAAAATTTTCACGAGTCGAGTAGAACTCACTTCTAATGCACATTAAACCAAAGATAGGTGAAACATGACCAAATTCATCAAACTTTATTGTATGTAACTACCTATCAGCACAAAAGTTGCTTCTAGGGGTGTAATCGAGCCGAGTAATGTTGAACGACATACTGTTCAAGATTGGTTTGAATTCCATGGAACTTAAAAATTTGTGTTTGAGCTTAATCTGATTGTTAAACGAGTCATACTCAAACGAATCTTTATTGAACGAGCTAGAGCTGAGTATCGAGTAGCTTGATATTTTACATTTATATTATCAATTTTTATCTTATCGAGCTCGAGCAAAGCTTCAAAAGTTATCGAACAAAAAATGATGTTCAAGCTTGTTTGATTAGTGTAACGAAACGAGCCCAATCAAGCTTTTATCGAACGAGCTCGAATCGAGTATTAAGCAGCTTAATTTGATTTCAGGGCAACTTGCCTCCATCAATTGTCAACACTTTCAAGATGCTACAATCAATAATAAAGATACCATATACTACATTTACACTTCTCAATATAGTAAATATGATCATTTATTCTTGTTGTAAAAGAATTTTAGAACACAACTCTTGTCACACAAATTCCTAAACATATATAGGTCTATCCAATGAACAACCTCAAAATTCATCTACATTGTCTCTTATTTTGGTTTTGATGAGCATAAACCAACTTATTTAACAAAATTTTTAATCTCCTCGAACCCATTCCGGGCCTTAAAACTCCATAATTTTCACCCTGCAAATCCTCGCATTTATCTTCATCTTTCAAACACCATCCTCCCATTGAGAATTGCCTTCGGTTTCTCTTCAAGAGTTCGCGATCAATCTTGTTAAGAACTTGATCATTTTTCTTGAATTTTCGGGCAAATGGCCGGTTACTCAAGACCATTTTTCTGTAATCTTTAAGACCTAGTGACCTAGGATGTTGCTTTGGGGGAACGTCCCATGTAATGTAGTGAAGATCATGGTTTATTGTTTTGTTCTTAAATTCATAAGAGTTGCATAATAATGTCTGAAAATAACCTTCCGGAGAAGAAACAAAATTTGTGTAATAGAGAAGAAGGGTTCTAGGCAAATTGTCCCAACCTACTATGGAGTATTCTGCAAAGGATCTTGATAAGATTGTCCATGCTGAACCTGCATATAAATATACAACTTAACAATTAATGTAAGAATTTTAATTATAAATATCCATTTCCTTTTTGTTGATGTTTCTTTCAAAAAAAAAAAAAAGTTTTGAAACAACTGGACAAATATTGAATGTACAATATGTGTAAGGTTTCACTTCACACGAAATGCACAACTAGATTAAAACGGTGAAATATTTTTTTTTTATCACGCTTTTATCCAAGAATAAAAAAATTATTTTGAAGTTCATATTTAACTATTTATAAATTTGAAATACAATTTGAATAAATTATTCTAATTAAATTTGGTGCTTATAGGGTTGTTGATTGTAACTGAACTTCGGCATATATTGAACCTAATTTCTTTTATAAATACTCAATTAAGTTTAATATTGATGAATTTAATTTGAATCAGAGAAAATACAAAAGTAATTAATTTTGAGCTGCTCTAAATCAAATATATATGATATTTTCTAGTTATGTACCTTTGGAACTGGATATTGCACTTGTCGACATATAATTTACTATTATTTAGAAGTACCATATGAATTAGTATTATATTATGGGCTTTAATTAATTTTTTGTTGGATATTTAAAATGCCCAATAAAATTGGACAACTTTATGAGCTGAAATGCCAAAATAGCCCAAATAAATTCAATTACTTATTTCAAGACAAATTCAGAGCTAGTATAATGTTAAAAGGTCCTTTCTCCAATTAAAAGCACGTGGCAGAGCAGTTAAGCACATGGCATGATGGCCATTAGAAATGAGCCCCATGCAAAGTATAAACATGTTCTGTTTCTGAATCATGTATGTAGCCCAATTTCTATTTTTCATATTATATAGTTTTCTAGTTATTTTAATCTTTTCCGTGAATTCCAATTTTTATCTAGGATTCTTAATGTTTAACCTAAGTTTATGCATAGAAACTCTATCTCATCCTGCTTGAAAAATTGTAGTTACTTATTTAATTTACGAGAATAATATTCTTAATTTTAAAGTAAATATAAAAAAACAATTTACTACAATCAGTCATGTTTCAGATATATAAACATTTATACTAAAAGATAAGATTATTAATTGATATGAAATCCTATTTGAGTTGATAGATAAAAACTCATTTTAGCTCGAATAAGTATACATAAAATTTTAAACTTGAATGATATTAATTACTTTGATAATTTTTAATATGCATACCTAACTTGACTATTCTAAACTAAAATTGATTTCAACTCATTTAACAATTCAATAAAATTAAACTGCAAATCTCAAATTTAAAAGAGAAAACCAGAAACTTAATCATTTTGACTTACTTTAACTCATCTAAACTTCTTATTAATCACATAGAAAATTCATTGTAAACCGCTTGTTGAATAAATTATAATTTCGCTCCTAACTAATAAAAAGAAAATTATAATTTCCCAATGCTAAAGAATCAATCACCACCAAACGACTTAAACTTAAAGTTTGCCACCAAAAAGTAAGTACCAGTCACAATCTAAATGACATAAACTAAAAATTGCCACCAACAGCTAATAACCAGTCACAATCAAATGTCATTTTTTTACACTATGGCACAAAAACAGCCACTACTATTTGTCCATCCCTCTGTCAATAAGTCCAATATTTTTACATAGTCTATGTGCATCTTAATGTGATACTATGTACATACATGATGTTTTAGCCGTTTGTGTAAGATCTTTTTGATCATATTCAAATCTAATAGCAAAAGCCCTATAATAAAAAATAAAAATTAGACTAGATCATTGGGTGTTCGTGGACTAGTCTTTACAATATGACGAACCAAGATTCGAGTCCCAGTTGAGAGATTCCACGTAATTTGTATGTCGCTCCTCAAAATAAATTAACTTTGCATATAAATTACGATTGCAAAATCCCTATACTACTTTTAAATCTTTCCGCCTATAAACGATCTACAAGTTGTTATGATTGCGAGATCCCTATACAACTTTATGATTCTTACACTCTCCATCTCAAAGTAAGTAGTATTAATAACTCAATTAGTGGAATCTGTACTTTGGACCATTTTCTATAAAACAGCGTGTTCAGATCCTCACATGTAATGTTTATTATTGATGCCAATTTGAAGACCCAAAATTTTGTGAACCACAAATATAAAGAAAGAAAAAAGAATATGGAATATAGAAAAGAAATGAAAGCAAAATAAGACCTGTATAAAGCTTGAAAGCTGTCGGCAATGTTCTTTGCTTAATAGCCCACCAGATCTCTGACTTATTAACACTATGTAAACCAGGGTCCATTATAATTGGCTTCCCTCTTTTATTCCTGCAAAAAATCTCTAATTTTATTATAATAAATCAACAATTTAAATTAATATTATTAGTATAATTAATTAGCTAACTTTTGAAGCTAATTGTGAGTACAGTTTCAAGTCCTACATTTTCCATCCCAAATGACTACTGTGCTGCACAAAGTTCAGATCTTTTGGCAAGCTAGAGAAAGCATGGATCAGATCTGCAATTAGAGAAAGAAAAAAAAAATAACAAGATCATACACCATTATCTTAGTAATATTTATTTTAACTTAAAAGAAAGGATTTTTACATCATTTCTTGATCTTAGAACAAGATTTAGAACTAAACAAGAAAAGGGTATCCAAACATTACAACATTAAGCCATTTTTTGCAAAAAAAATAATAAAATAAGAAGAATAATTAATTAATAAATAATAAAAGGCCACTCACCATACCATCTTGAGTGACTAATGGATAATCAGATGCACTGAGATTAATAAACCAATCCCATTTTGCAGTCCTCAATAGCAATGAAATGGCATGAAGAGTTGTAGCAAGCATAGTTGGACCTCTATAAGTAACCATGTTAGCCTTTTTCACAATCCAAACATTCCCTACTTCATTAAAAACAACATTACTCGAAACAAATCTTGCGATTTCTTGATGTTCATTCTGCGGCGCACCGGCGTCATAATGAATCAAGTAGTGGTTCCCCGGATGATAGAGTGCAAGAATTAGGCGTTTGAGCTTCATAGTGTCACCATTTGATGCAGAGATCAAGTAAGCAAAAGTGACATTATATGAGTTGATGTCTTTTGGGATAATGAGTTTTTTGGTTGGTTTGAAAATGGTGATGGGTTGTGTTTGTTTGGTGGGAATGTAGAGAAGTGAGAATAGGATTGAAGTTGTTATGAATGAGATCAAGAAGATTTTGATGTCCATTTTTTGAAGGGATTTTAATTTGTTGTAAATGAAGAGGAGATGGATAGATGACTTTGGAGAGGTGTAGTTTGATATAGTTGAGAGAAAAAAATGAAGTGATGGGTAGTTAGTTGGTTGTTGTTATTTCAAGTTTGGTGTAATAAAAAAAAAAAAAAGAAGGAATTGGAAGAGTGTAGATGAGATCTTTAAGGGTACCTTTCTTGGAATGGAAGGGGTCCAACTGTCACTTTTTAAGAGGTAGGTATATATGTGGAGTTATATATAGGTGAGCTATTGTGCCAATGGGATTAAATTATTTGTAGAGAAGTGTTGAATTAAGGACAAGTGGAAACTTAGTTAGTGCATTATGAATATGCCTCGTACACGGCTCAATATCCTCTGTATCATTTTTGGTGTATCACTTAAGTTTATCACCACTAAGTGATTGACACATGCATATGTGAGAATTATTATAATTGTCATATGTGCAAGTGTCAATTAATTAATGGTGATACACTTAAGTGGTACACCAAAAGTGGTACAGAGGATTTACACCCCTCGTACACCCTCCATTCCACAATACATGTTTTTTAGAAAGAAAAAAAATTCTACAATACATGTCATTTTTGGAATTCAAGATAAATTTAAATGTTATTTTAACATTATTACCCTTTTTCATTAAAAATTGGAATAGAGAGATGGATTATGGGGAGTTATAAAATGTTTAATTGTTTCCCAAAGGTAATTTTATCCAACTACACTTTTTTTTCCCGATGAAAGGCGAAAAATATTACTATTACATACTTGTGTTTTGGGAGAGTGTGCCTTATTTTGTTAAACACAAGATGATTATTTATTAAAAAAAGAAACAAACACCTGGAGATTTTAATCTTCGTGCAGATTTGAGTTAGTATGAAAAATAACTCCCTGAATAAATAACTATTATATAATATGAAATGCACAACCAAATTCCAACAGTTAAACATTAATTAGAATAAATAACAGTTCAAACCTCAAACCTTTAGATAATGAAATCCTCAACTTTGCCACTGAGTCAAGTTCCCATCGACAAATTGACATGTAAATTAAGGAAATTGAGTAATGAGTTCTACTGTTTGCGTTTCTTGTTTTATTTTGTTTGATTAGTAGAAGAGAGACTGATCGATGTACATGTTTATGAAAGAAAATGCAGAAAAAAAAATGGTTAAAACTAAGATATAGTTGAATATGATTGGTCTAATGGAAGAGACTAGTCACTGCAAAGAGTTTGAATCTCTGTTGGGAGATGTTCCCAATTTATGTGTCCAAGCGTCTCGAAAGGGATTGAAAACCAAAAAAAGAAAAAAAAATATCATACCTTCGCTATGTAAGCTTAAAAACAACTCAAATACTTTGGTCCTCATCAATTATTTTGTTGTGTGTAAGGACTGTCTCCTTAAATTTCGAGTAGTAACTAGAATAAAAATACTAGCGAGAATTTGATCGTAAGTCATTAGATTGAACCAGTGAAATTACTATACAAGGGAGTGGATTTTAAGTATTAATGATCCGGTTTGAAACTATCCCGAGTTATTAAGTTTTCTTTATTCAATTGGAGATGCGATGGATCATACAATTCAAAAGATTTGTAACTCGAAATATGTGGAACGAATATTAATTTAGATCGATTCAGTTTGTTAAAGATTTAAGTTCGATAACAACTAGAGAATTTATATGTTTTCATAATGTTTTATTTCTTTAAGTAACATAACATTACTAATGTTAAACCATTGGTTCATCGATACATGAGTTAATATTTCATTCATTATCTCATTTTGTATAACATCGCAGATTTATTTTGATATATTAATATCAATCAATTGAACCCATTAATTTTCAACATGATTTGTTAAATTATTTAAAATAATTATGAAAATATTTGAACATCTGAATTAGATTGACTGAAAATGTAAAGTTAATAAAATTCAGATAAAATTGATAGACCTAGCAAATTTGAATCTGGCCCAATATAAAAATTAGAAAATCCAAGTCAGATCATTTCTGATCGATTGCCTGTAGCCCATAGCTGCCACATGTAATATCTAACAACCCAAGAAGTTTAACAATATACAAAGCCCAGCAAGCTAAACATATATATCCAACCAGATATAAAAAGAGGCCTTCAAAGCTTTGCAGTCAGAACAAAGCCCAATTTACTACTCTATAAACACAAATTCAGACACAAATATCTGAACCCAACTCATGAAAATAAAAGCACAAGGCTCTGTTTGGATGTATTTTGGTCCTATTTGATTTGGATGTTAGTTTAATGGGGATTTGGGTTTGAAAAAGTTGGATGTGATTTGATTGTGGTTTGGATGTATATTGGATATTGGAGTTTTAGGAAGAAAATGCATGTAATATGTACATAATGTATGATGATTGATTTGATTGAAGTATTATTATTTTAAGTTGAAACTCTTGTTTCACATGTTTTCGGTTCTAAAGCAAACATTCAAAACACTTACACCAAGATTGATCCAAACACGGTCTCAACAGTTGAAAGAGCACAATAATGTTGGGACCGACACGTTGATGTATTTTGATTCATGTTTTTTTTTCTAAAATTTTGAACTTTTTCCCAAAAAACTTAAAATAAAAACAAACTCGAACCAGTAATAAATCGAAGTAGCTATAAAATATTTTCAGACCAAGTATTAATATTTTCAATCTAACATAACCCCAAACTTTAACAACACACAAGTCAACTTATCTTCAATCCAAATGAAGTCATTTCACTTGATTAAATTTTTCTTTTTTCAGGTTCTTTTTCAAATATTAAACCCACATGTGATCGAGTAAATACACGACACATCATACCTAATAACAAAAAGGAAAAGGAGCACGTAATTGTCAAATTGATGCTTGTTCAAAAAGGAAGGAAGCTTTTAAAACCTAAACTCATTCCTAATTATTGTAACTTGTAAGTGATCGACAACTATAACTAATTTTTTTTTCTGTATCATCTCAACATCAAATATCTAAAAATCTTATCTCTAGCTGAATATATCATTTTTCCTTTTAGTTCTTAGCATACTTTCTTAGGCTAGTTATTGTATTTTATTCGATTTTTTTTATTAGAAGTTGAGTCATGTCGCCTTATACTCTTTTAATTAACTTGATGCAATAATTTTGTTTTAATAAATGAAATTATGACACTTCATTAATAGTAATGATAATAAATATGGTCCTGATGTAGTATATATTAGTAATGACAAATTTAATATTATATCATAGTATGACATCTTATAATTCTTATAACTAAATAGCACTTCTTTTGTAATTGCAGCTTGTTTATATGTTAAGAAACACATCGAAATTTTCTTAGATGGTACTTTCAAAAGCTTATAAAATTATTTTTTTGCTTTTTTTTATTTAAAAATACTTAATTGCGTGCTTTCGACTTCATCTTCTCCATTAGATTCTCTGGAAAAAAAAAACCAAAAAGAACAAAAATGCATAAGAGACATATGGGCTACTTTTAGTTTTTGGTGGCCTTTTTTTTCTTTTTAATTTGCAAACACTACCCAATTAAACAATTTTCTTTTTTAAATACAAACACCTCTCATTTTCTATTCTCAATTACTTTTAAGTGATTTTTTAAAAATCTCTAAATTAAATAAAAGTTAAATCATTTGAAAACACCATGTCAACCTCATCACTTTAGGAGCTTCACTCCAAGTAGGTGGTCCATAAAAAGAAAAGCAAGAAAGAAGACTACATTTTAATTAACCCTTTGACTGGTGAACAAAAAGCACTAACATCAACTAGACCTTTAACTAAAAGTAGAAACTTTATTCCTCTTTTAGTTAGTAAAGTCCCAAACGCAATTCCAGAAATAATAATTCCCAGCTACATCACGAGACCCATAAGAGACCTACAGCTGTTAAAAAAGGGTAAACACCACGTTTGGTCCCTTTTATCATTAACTTTTTACAGAGTGGTCTTTCTTATGTTTTTTCTTTTAATTTAGTCCCTACTATGTATTATTTGTTTCACTTTAGTCCTTTTCAGGTGTTCCAAGATGATTCCGATAACATGTGATATGCTCATAAGGGCAATTTCATTATTTCAAGTAAACTAACATGGATATTTTCGTCTTTCTAATCATTTGAAAAAAAACTAAAGATTTATTCTCTTCCAAACTATGCTTTCATTCCAATCCAACTTAATCGTTCATTTCGTTCCAAACTAAAGTTTTCTCCCAAAATCTTCTTCAAACACCAAAATTACTCACCAATTAAACAATATCTCAAATGGTCTCAATAGCGAACGGACGAAAATGCCCTAAAAAATATTCATATGCATGTCACGTGTTATCAGAACCACCTGATAAGGACTAAAGTGAAACACATAATTCATAGAAGGGACTAAAGTGAAATAAATAATTCATAGTAAGGACTAAAGTGGGGAAAAAAACATAAAAGGGACCACTCTGTAAAAAATTAATGATAAGAGGGACCAAAAGTGATATTTACCCTTAAAAAAACGAATTAAGTTCATTTCGTAAAGAACAATCCTCACATCTTAAGCTAGTCTTTTAGATGTGTTAGACACAAATTATATAAGTAGACTTAGTACAATCCACGTGATAAAATCTGATATATTATCTTTTTTAGTAAACCTTATAATCCACATTTTAGTTGAAAGCCAATAAATTTTAGTTGAAAGACTTCATTTGAGCTCCACTCGTTATACTATCAAATCAAAACTGGACAAAACCTTGATCCAATAATCTAAAATAATGATAATATCAGTATATATCTAAGTTGTACTAATTCGACTCATATTGATTTGGTTAAAACACATTGGAGCTCAATTTATTTAACAATTATACCAAATTCAAAGCCAAGCTTTAATAGTACAACACACATAAACACACACAAGTTCAAACTTTTGGTGCAAATATAATGGAGTAGGTATAGATAGGTAAGTGTTAATATATATCTTACACATACATTGCATGAATCAATAAATAAAAACAATGCCGTGAAGAGGAAGACTTCATGTGATTTTTAGACATACCTTCAAATAGGTGATCTGAACTTGAAAACCTCTCCTCTTCTCTTTACTCGTGGATGCCAAGAAATTGAATGAAGAAAAATGCTACATAATTACTTTCTCGGCACATCAAATGCAGATACAGCAAACAAATGGTACTCAATTAAAGATGAGGAGAGATGGAATTAGCTTCATCAACAAACTCTTTAAATACCTTTTCTACACGCAATTTTCCCTAATCGCCCTCCTTGTCATTTTTCTCACGCTCCGTGCAGTCTTATCGGCTGCCCACGCCCATCAATTCCACCCGAAAAAATGGTACCTTCCGGTACTTTCTTCAATAGCTTGTGCAGGAATCGTAGGATTCTCATGGCAAGCATTTACAAGCTTCATTCCTTCTAGAACGTTTAAGGCTGCATTCTGGCTTAGCCCTCTGTTTACTTGTGGATACGGGATTTTACTCGTCTCTATAGGCACTCCAGGGTGTTTAGCAGCATCTGTAATTACTCTAGTTTCTTCCATACTTCAATCCATATACGCATGTTGGGTCATTCCAAGAATCGAGCATGCAATCAAGATAGTAACAGTTTCAATTGCGTATAATCCACCAAAGGTGAAAGCTACGGTACTTTTAGCAATCGTTACCTGTACTCTTTATTCAGCTTTATTGATGTCCGGCATTGGAGGAGCCACCGCCACCACCACCAGAACTAAAGTCGATATTTTATTCGTTTTCATAATCCTAGTAAGCTTCACATGGACAATGCAGATTGTGAAGAATATGATGCAAGTAACAGTATCACACATCAAATATATGCAATTTGCAAGTGGTGTAGAACTTGATTTCAACGCAGTAGTGAAAGACGCAGCTAAATACTCGATGGGAAGTATATGCATAGGTTCGATTCTTGTACCTGTTTTAGTCGTCGTTCGAGGTTTAGCTCGAGCTGTAAGCTTGGTTTCAGGGGACGTGGATGAGTTCATGTTCTCATGCGCAAATTGCTGTGCAGGAGTAGCTTCGAGTATTGTAGCGTGTGTGAATAGATGGGGCTTTGTGTATGTAGGGGTTTATAACAAAGGGATTGTGCAGGCGTCAATGGATACGTGGGAGATGTTTAGAAGAGTCGAGATGGAGAAGTTGATCGACTCTGACCTGACTAGCTCGTTCTGCTTTCTATGTGGGATGGCAACTGGATCTATATGTGCATTAGTGGGAGGTACTTTGGCACTTCTTGTTGAGAAGACTTATGCAACAGAAGTATCAGTATATACATTCTTAATTGGATATTTCATGGTAAGGATACGAGTCTTAACCGCTAAATAAACGTAGCAATTTTATAATTTAATTAAAAACTGTTAACCAACTTCTTCATTTTATTTATAAATTGCAGAGTAGGGTGGCCATGGCATGGGTACAGGCCAGTATTGCGGCGTATTACGTTGCTTATGCAGAAAATCCCGAAAGCCATCAGTTTGACAACACAATCCCAGATTATATCCGGGAGCTACAAAGATCACAAGTATAGTAGTCACAACACCCTATCCTTACAACTCAAGTACAATCCATATGATTACTTGGTTTCTTTCAGTACATATTTTAGAGTTACAATATCATACAACATTCAATTTGTAGAAGTAGAATCCTTATTTTGGTTTTTCATCACTGACATTAGGCAAACACTCCAAATGGCTTATGTACCACTTTGAATGAGTGCGTTGATTTACAAATGTTTTATGTTTGCTAACATCCATGCATCTCCAGTTGGCAGTTTGATCATTTCAACAACTTCATCTAAATTTGTTATGTAACTTTTAATTTGGGATGCAACCACCAAATGCATGCTCCTTACTAATTTCTTGTCGTATATAGAATTGTTGAAATTCTGACTACAAATGCTCTTAGTTTCTTCTCTATCTATCTTTGATAGAAGCATAATCGCGTGTTGTATTGCTTCAACCTTTTTGTCATTTGTATTGAGTTCATTAGGGTAGGTTCTCCAAATCACAAAATCAAACCTTAATTTGTTACTGATTTTTTATGATTGTTATAGAGCATCTTTCAATTCATTGTTCACATTTATCAAGAGTGTGATCTTTCTTACCCCTATATATATCACGTTTCATCTGAAAAACTTATGTTTTCATCTCTATCAACATATTTTTCTCATTCAGTCTACTTTTGGTTCAAGAAACGTAATCGTGCAACTTCACTACACGTTTGCCGAGATAAGATGCTTCTAGAACTTAAAGGCCAATATGGTTGCCTCCCTTGCTTGGATATCATTGCTCAAGTTTTTGTCCAATAATGCATCTACTTTTGGTATTGCAATTTTTTGCCCCAAAATAACTTCTCTCGATGCAGAGGACTCTAGAGTTTAAAGATTATCTCGAGCTCCCTGGTACTTTGTGATAAATTTATTGCATCTCTTTTGAAAAACTTCAAATTCAGCACTCTGCTCACTAGAAAAACATTTGCAAAATTACAAATCATTTCTTTCTTGAATTTACTTTAACAAATTCTGTAGTGAGCTTAATTAAATTTTCTTCCACTTGTTTGTATATTTTGCTCTGCTCTTGAAGAACAAAAACAAATCTTTAGGAGGGCAAAATATTAAGTCATGTTCTTGAAAATCAGCGCAAATCATATAAAAAATGTGGAAGACAATTTACTAAGCTCACTACAGAATTTGCTAAGGCAAGTTCAAGAAAGAAACAATTTGACCATACCTTGAAGATGTATGCCTCTAGAGGCAGAGTGACGAATATCGTGTTTTTTCAGGAATTTGAAGTTTTTCAAAAGAATACTATAAATTCATTACAAAGTACCAAAGAGCTTGAGGTAATCTTGAACTCTAGAGCCCCAACATCGAGCAGAGTGTTTTTGGGGCAGGAAATTGCAATACCAGAAGTAGATGCATCCTTCTCCCGAAACTTGATCAATACTATCTAAGTAAGGAAGCCGACAATATGGACCTTCAAGTTCCGGAATCATCTTATACTCAACAGACATGTAGTGGAGCTGCACGATTGCGTTGCTCAAATTAACAATGGACCGAATGAGAAAAACATGTTAATAGAGATGGAAACCCAAAGTTGTTCAGGTGAAACATGATATATATGATTTTTCGACGCTCAAAGAAAACGTTGACAAAGTTTTGAGATACCTAGACAAGAAAATAAACAAGTAATTGGTATCGTTGGCACTATAGGGGTCCCGAAGACTACACTTGGAAAAGGTGAACAATGAATTGAAAGATGATCTATCACAATAATCACAAATCAATGACAATTTAAGGTTTGATTTTGTGATTTGGATAACCTATCATAATGACCTTGATACAAATGACTGAAGCAATTCAAGATGAGATTATGCTTCAATTAAAGATATATAGAGAACAAATTAAAAGCATCAATAAAAAGGCAATCATAATCTCAACATTTCTATATGACAAGAAATACGTACTCCTCATAGGACAGGTTGACCCAAACATTAATCTAGATAGAGTGGGATTTTCTAAGGAGCATGCATTTGGAAAAGTTGTGTTTGCATCCCAAAGAAGAAAATACACCAAGTAAATGATAGACGAGGCTATCGAAATAGTCAAACTACCAAATGGAGATGCATGGATGTTGTTTCAATATTTTTGTGATACAAATGAACTTGAAGCTCAAACATTAATCTAGATAGAGTGGAATTCATGAGAATCATGTGTTTTCGAAAGTTGTGGTTGCATTGATACGTACACAACTAATATATGTTGCTAAAAAAATATTTATGTTCTGCGGAGGGCTTCCTATGGCATGTAAGCTCATAGCCACATACGTTAAATACAACAAAGATGTATGTTTTTGGTTTGGTTGAGCGAATGTAAATGAGTATACCTCCGAAATCTATGAAATTGGCCATTTGCCAAAGTTTATGCTAAAAAAACGTCAAAGGTACAAAATGGAAAAGAAATATGATGCTATTCATATATGCATGCATGAAGGTCCTTCTCAAGTCATTAGGAGCCAAATATAATATATAGTAGTATACATGATTCAAGTGAGTAAGAACAAAGCTAAAACTTATAATGAATTCATATAGTAACACTTAATTCAATAAATGAAAATAATTGAGTTGAGAACATAGAACATCCAACAAAATTGAGTTGTATTTGTAATAAATGAAAATAGTGTTGACCCGAGTTCGATAAAATAGTAAAAAAAATATATATATAAAATAATGATTATTAAGAAAAAGAAAAAAAGAAAAAAATGAAAGAGATATGAGTTGTAATTTATAAAGAGTAAAAAATTTACAACACGTGATTGGTCTAGTGGAAGAGATTAGTCACTACATAGTATCGAATATGTTTGAATCCCTGTTGGGAAGGATTCCCATTTAATGTGTTCGACGCGCCCAAAAATGGATTAAAATCTTGGGGAAAAAAAGTAGGAAATGGCATAATTGAAAGCAGACTTCAACATATCCCAATATAATTGTTTAGTTGCCATAAAAACTAACATCCATTATACGAAAAATGTAATGGAAGGGAGGATTTTTCTAGGGTGCGGGTGTCCAAGTTACGCCCTCACATGCGGGAAGGTTAATCAAGCCGTTCATTTGGCTCAGATTAATCTGGACCGTTGATTAGTAACTTGGTCAAAGTCAATTGGTAACTATTGACTTTAATTAATTTACAATATACCTAATTTACCCTTTTAATTAAATTTTTTTTAAAAAAATAAAAATCGGCCAGTATATGAAATTACCACTTTACCCCATCTTATTAATTGAGTTTGACAATTTTGCAAATTGACCCCAATGTTCCGCGATTTTACGAATTTAATTATTTAACTTCTAAAAAAATATAAAAAAATCTCCTTTCAACTAAAAAGACCTCATTACCCCCAAATTTGATAATAATTGAATTTGATAATTTTGCAAATTGACTCCTATGTTCCGCGTTTTTACGGCTTGAATTATTTTGCTTTTTAAAAATATAAAGGCCACCTCGTTTTATATAAATAGACCTCGTTACCCCCAAATTTGATAATAATTGAGTTTGACGATTTTGCAAATTGACCTCAATTTTACGCGATTTTACAAATTGAATTATTTTGCTTCTAAAAAAATATAAAAAAACCGTCTGTCATATAAAAAGACCAATTTACCCCCAATTTCGATAATTATTGACTTTGACAATTTTGCAAATTGACCCCTATATTTTTCGATTTTACGAAATGAATTATTTTGCATCTAAAAAAATAAAAATAAACACCTCTTATATAAAAAAGACCGGTTTACCCCCAATTTTTATAATAATTGACTTTGACAATTTTGTAAATTGACCCCTATATTTTACGATTTTATGAATTGAATTATTTTGCTTCTAAAACAAAAAACCGCCTGTCATATAAAAAAGACCGTTTTACCCCCAATTTTGATAATAATTGACTTTGACAATTTTGCAAATTGACCCTTATGTTTTCTTATTTTACGAATTGAATTATTTTGCTTCTAAAAAAGAAAAATAAAAACGCCTCTAATATAAAAAGACCGCTTTACCCTCAATTTTGATAATAATTGACTTTGACAATTTTGCAAATTGACCCATATGTTTTGCGATTTTACGAATTGAATTATTTTGCCTCTGAAAAAAAAAACCGCCTATCATATAAAAAAGACCGATTTACCCAAAATTTTGATAATAATTGACTTTGACAATTTTGCAAATTGACCCCTATGTTTTCCGAATTTACTAATTGAGGTATTTTGCTTCTATTAAATAAAAATAAAAACGCCTCTAATATAAAAAAGACAACTTTACCCCCAATTTTGATAATAATTGACTTTGATAATTTTGCAAATTGACCCCTATGCTTTGCGGTTTTACGAATTTAATTATTTTGCTTCTAAAAAAATAAATAAAAAACCTCCTGTCATATAAAAAAGACCGCTTTACCCCCAATTTTGATAATAATTGACTTTGACAATTTTGCAAATTGACCCCTATATTTTCCGATTTTACGAATTTAATTATTTTGCTTCTAAAAAATAAAAATCAAACCGCCTCTAATATAAAAAAGACCACTTTACCCCCAATTTTGATAACAATTGACTTTGACAATTTTACAAATTGACCCCTATGTTTTGCGATTTTACGAATTGAATTATTTTGCAAATTAAGCATATATATAAATATTTATTGAGACTAGTCTCTCTATTAACACTTTTCCTTTCATGCATATATGCACTCTTCAAAACACAACACAGCACAGCTTAGCTTAGGCGCCTCCTCCTCCTCCTCCTCCTCTTCCTCTTCCTCCACCACATAGAAGAGAGGAAAGAGAAGGAACCATTTATAGGAAATAATTTGCATCCAAAAAATAGAAAGAAAAAAAAAAGAAAATGGTAGAAAATAGCATAATTCTCTTGTTAGCCATTTTTTCTTTGCTCTTGGCCACTAGTACTGCCTATGCCCACAACAAGCACATTGTCCATAGAAAGAACCAAGAACATGGGGGACCCGTTGTCACGTACGATGGACGCTCATTGATAATCAATGGAAGCAGGAAACTGCTTTTCTCCGGTTCAATCCATTATCCACGCAGCCCTCCCGCGGTATTTATATTTTTCAGAAGCAAAATAATTGAATTCGTAAAATCGCAAAATATAGGGGTCAATTTGTAAAATTGTCAAAGTCAATTATTATCAAAATTGGGGGTAAAGTGGTCTTTTTAATATGACAGGCGATTTTTTTTTCAGAAACAAAATAATTCATTTCGTAAAATCGGAAAACATAGGGGTCAATTGGCAAAATTGTCTAAGTCAATTATTAACTAAATTGGGGGCAAAGCGGTCTTTTTTATAAGACATACGATTTTTTTATATTTTTTTAGAAGCAACATAATTCAATTCATAAAATCGCAAAACATAGGGGTCAATTTGCAAAATTATCAAAGTTAATTATTATCAAAATTGGGGATAAAGCGGTCTTTTTATATCATAGGCGGTTTTTTATTTTATTTTTAGAAGCAAAATAACTCAATTCGTAAAATCGCAAAATATTGGGGTCAATTTGCAAAATTGTCAAAGTCAAGTATTATCTAAACTGGAGGTAAAACGGTCTTTTAATATGACAGGCGATTTTTTTTAATTTTTTAGAAGCAAAATAATTATATTCGTAAAATCGCAAAACATAGGGGTCAGTTGGCAAAATTTTCAAAGTCAATTATTATTTACATTGGGGGTAAAACGGTCTTTTTATATGGCAGCCGATTTTTTATATTTTTTTAGAAGCAAAATAATTCAATACGTAAAATCGCAAAATATAGGGGTCAATTTGCAAAATTATCAAAGTCAATTATTATCAAAATTGGGGATAAAGTGGTCTTTTTATATCATAAGTGGTTTTTTTTTTTTATTTTAGAAACAAAATAATTCAATTCGTAATATCATGGAACATAAGGATCAATTTGTTTTTAGTTTTAATTATTTTGATTCAAAGGTTATAACTGTCTTTTATTAATTGAAGATTATCTAAACTTTTAATTAAATTTTTATAAAAAAAGGGTAAAAGGGTCTATTTACAAACCGAGTCAACTCGCTGAGTCACATACTAGTTACGCACGCCACATAGCATCATTTCAGGGGCATCCCGCATATGAGGGCGAGTTACGGTGCCCGCACCCTAGAAGCCCCGTGGAAGGGAATAAGTAATGGTTACAAGAGTACAAAGGATATGGGTGAGGATTATGTAATAGTACATATGATATATTTGAAACCCCTTAGATTAAGCTAAATGAATATTTAATTCTAGGGACATCATTTTTTAGCCTTTTAGGTGTTAGTGGCTTTTGCTAAATTGTGATCCAATTAAAACTAAATAAAAAAATCACCTTGGGTTTGGGCATTGGGGGATTAAGGGTTTTATCACAAGTACATAACTGAACTACTTGAAAATTTGAAATACTATTTTTTCCCTTCCGAGGTTGAGGACTTGAGGCCATGCTTTTATTCTATGAAGGATGGGGCTTTTATACTGAGAGAGGCTCGATTGAGATGATAAATTATTTGATATATATAATATATTCGTGAAATTTCGATGGATTAACATAATAAAGACCATATAAAATTATTTATATTTGTAATATATTATTATATTAACATAAATTTTGATGAATTAACATAATTGGGACCATGTAATACATAATCTTGTTAAATTCAATATCTCTTTCAACCATGTATTACATAATCTTGTTGAATTTCAATATAATTTCATGATTATTCATGGTCCTTAAAGTTAATTTATCAAAAATTTGTGAATATATTATATACATTACTAATTTTACATAGTCCATATCAACTTAATTCATCAAAAATCGTAAATATATTATAGATATCAATAATTTTTCATCTCATGCATGCCTTCTTATCAAACAAATTTCGAGAATTGTTAAATACAAATCGAGAGAATTGCACTAGTGGTGCCAAATTATATACCAATTCTCATTTGTGGTATCATAAAAATCGAGGTCGACACATTTGGTATCACAATTTAAGAAATCAATCACTTTTGAAACCACCCTTAAAAATGGACGTTAACTGATGACGTGACAGTTAAGTTTCATTGCAAAATTGATTCTATTACTTAGGTTGACTGACAATTATACCCTAACTTTTTAGGTTGTCAAAATAACCTCACATCTTCAAAATTACTGACAATTTTAGTTCACGTTAATTGTTGATCAATTTCAAAATTGACTCGAATAAGACACATACGGACCAATTTAAAAATTTTGCTTATTATAGTTACTTATTTATTTAGCTAATTTATTTTTATAAATAATATTAACATAATAAATAATACTTTAACATAAATTCTATATAATATTAATTAAATTTAAATTTATATAATAATACTAATATATTTAATATTTATTAAAAAATAAAGCTATATATTATTAATAAAATAATTATAATTAATAAAAGCCATCCCTACCCCATCCCCCTAACCACCCCCTCCCAATCAAAATCCCAGGCCTTTGGCGGTCTGGGATATGGGTGGGGAGGTGGTTAGGTCATCTCCAATGGAGATGGCCGGGGGCGGGGCGGGGCTGAGGACGAAAAATCATTGGAGACGGCAGAGGGCTGCGGGGCGAGGCGGCTTGGAGGCTGGAACGGGCTGGGCAGCGTGCTCGGGGCGGCCCTGCGCAGGGAACGGGGCGCGTGTTATCATGCGCACGCGCCCCTCTTGTTTTGTTTTTTTTTTAATTTTCTTTTGTGTATTGGTTAAATTCGGGCAGGGTGAAGATGAACTATTTGTTTGTGAAGATGAGGAAGATGAACTATTTGTTTGTGATTTTTTGATATGTGGGTTTTTTGGGGTTGGCCAGAATTAATGGAAATTTCCGGTGGGTGTAATTTGACGATGATGGTAATGTGGATTAAAAAGGGAATCTGCTTTTACAGCTGCCATTTATTTATAGTATTCTTTTTGCTCAATTTCTTGATTCAATGCACCAATTTTTCTTTTGTGGTTTTGCTTCTAGTTATAGTCCATTGACTTTGAGCATGGATTAAACTTTCGTTTTCTTTAAATTTTTTCGAAAAATTTCAGGAAACATTTGGAAATGTAAATCAAAGGAACATGTGAGCATGGATTAACATTTTCATCTTTTCCGTAAAAAAATCGAGACAAGGGATGTTATGGTAATTTTAATGGGTATATTGGGACTGTAATGGTAATTTAATTATATTAATAAAATAATTATTAGTATTATTAATATAAATATTAAAAACAAAATTAAAACTAAATAAGTGAGAGTGGGCAAAGGAAAAAAATGGAATTAATTCCTCCACGGAACCCGACCATTGGAGACGACCAGGCAGGGCTCGGGACTGGCCCGGGGCTCCAGAGTCCGGAGCTACCCCTGCTCCATTGGAGATGGCCTTAGGGGGATGGGGTTGGGGGTAGGGCAACCTGGGATTTTGATTTGGGGGAGAGGTTGGGGGTAGGGATGGGTTTTGTTTTTTAAATTATAATTATTTTATTAATAATATATAATTTGATTTTTTAATAAATATTAAATTTATTAATATTTTTATATAAATTTTATATCTAATTAATATTTTATCGAATTTATGTTAAAGTATGGTTTGTTAATAATATTTATAAAATTAAATTAGTTAAATAAATATGTGAATATAATAAGTAACATCTTTAAATTGGTTCGCACTTGTCTTTATTTGAGCCGATTTAAATTGAGCAACACTGTGGACTAAAATTATTAATAAAGTTGAAGATGTAAAGTTATTTTGACAACCTGAAAAGTTAGGGGTATAATTGTATCAATTTTACAATAAAACTTAACTGCCACATCATTAGTTAACGTCTATTTTTAACGGTGGTACCATAAATTGTGGTACCAAATATGTCGACCTCGATTTTTATGGTACCACAAGTGAGAATTGATATATAATTTGGTACCACAAGGGCAATTCTCCCAATACAAATCATTGCATATAAAACTAGATTAAAAAGACTAATAATAATATGGGTCCAACATAAAAAAGAGATAATGAATTCAACATATTATGTAATGCATGGCCCTATTAATTAAGTTAATTCATCAAAATCTCGTGAATTTTGTTGTCTCCATAATATATATGCACTAGTGGTTACGCGCCCTCTACGTTTGTGCAATAAGTACTTGTATTAGTGTTGCGATTTGTAAATGTTTGTATTATTGAATTATATATGCAATACTATATGTCATAACCCACAAGGCCACCAGCCTACAACCTTATAACACTACAAAGGTTTTTCCGACGGACAAAGTCCGTCGGAAATTTCCGACGGATTTTCCGACGGAACAAATTACGTCGGAATTTCCGACGGAACAAATTACGTCGGAATTTCCGACGGTTAATAGTCATCGGAAATTTCCGACAGAATTTCCGGCGGGTTATAAATTCCGCCGGAAAAGTCACTGAAAAAAATAAAAAAAATAAAAAAATTTAATTTTCCGACGGAATTATTCCGTCGGAAAATAAGAAAAAAAAATAAAAAAATATTTTCCGACGGAAATGAGTATCCGTCGGAATTGTTTTTATAAAAAATAAAGAGAAAATTACTTAATTATTTCCGACGGAAATTATCCGTCGGAAAATACTAATAAAAAAAATAATTTAATTATTTCCGACGGAATTTATCCGTCGGAAAATAATAATAAAAATAAAAAAATAATAATTTGATTATTTCCGACGGAATTTATCCGTCGGAAAATAATAGAATTTTTTTTTTAAAATTGTTTTCTATAAAAAATAATAAATTAATTATTTCCTACCCAAAATAATAATAATAAATATAGAATATAGAAATAATTGAATTATATAACCGGAAAAATTAAATATTTTGATCCATATTATTGCAAATTTCGTTGACTTGACTAATTTTTCATAAATTTTGATCGGTTTAAACCACTTTTTGCAATAATTTGAATTTTTGAGCCAAGTTAGTTTCCTATTTGGATCTTCGATTGACGAAATTTTGAAATAATTTCCCCTAAACTTTGATTTACGAAGGGGTTAGTGGTCTTGTACAAGTTAGTCTCCCATTTTGATCTTCAATTGACGAAATTTCAAAATAATTCTCCCTAAACTTTGATTTATATATGTAGGGGTTACTGGTTATGTAAAAGTTAGTCGTCTCCCGTTTAGATCTTCGATTGATTTTGAATAACCTCAATGTACATGTATTCAACAATCTGATTTCGAATAACCTCAATGTACATAACCCTATGGACAATAATTTCATTTTTGGTGAATTAACGTTAAAAATCGAGAATCGATCAATCTGATTTCGAATAACCTCAATGTACATAACCTTATGGTTAATAATTTCGATATTGGTCAATTAACGTTAAAAAACCAAGAATCGATCATTCTGATTTCGAATAACCTCAATGTACATAACCCTATGGTCAATAATTTCATTTTTGGTGAATTAAAAATCGAGAATCGATCAATCTGATTTCGAATAACCTCAATGTACTTTACCATATGGTCAATAATTTCGATATTGGTCAAGTAACGTTAAAAAACTGAGAATCGATCAATCTGATTTCGAATAACCTCAATGTATATAACCCTATAGTTTTCATTTTTGGTGAATTAATGTTAAAAATGAAAATCGATCAATCTGATTTCGAATAAACTCAATGTACTTAACTCTATGGTCAATAATTTCGATATTGGTCAATTAACGTTAAAAAAATAAGAATTGATCAATCTGGTTTTGAATAACATCAATGTACATAACCCTATGGTCAATAATTTCGATTTTGATCAATTAACGATACGATTTGAGAATCGAGACATCTAATTTCGAATAATCTTCAATGTATATAACCATATGTCTCAACGAATATAACCATATGGTCAATAATTTCGATTTTGGTCAATTAAAGTTACAAATTTTAATTTCGAATAATTTTGAATTAGAAAGTAAGAAAATATAACAATTTATATTATTAATAACATGAATAATAATTTACAAATAAATTTTGAATTTTAAAAAAAAAAAAAAAAAAGTTAAATATTTCCGACGGAAAATCCGTCGGAAAATGCATGTTTAACCCTAGATCCGCGCCCAAAATTTCATTTCAGTTCACTCTTTTCCTTTTCATTTCAAAATTAAACCTCCGCCGCCCATCCCTCACCTCCGTCCTGTCCCTCTTTCCTCAGCCGCAGCAGCTCCTCCACTTCCCCTCCGGTGCCACCACCACTCCTCCACTTCCCCTTTCTCCTTCTTCCTCTCAACCCGCGACGGAACAGCCCATTTCCTCTCAACCCGCGACGGCACAGCTCCCATCTCCTCTCAACCCGCGACGGCCATTCACCACCAGAACCCGCGGCTGCACAGCTCCATTTCCGACTCCTCTCAACCCCAGCAGCGGTCATTCAGCACCACCAGTCCCAGCCGCGGCCAGCACCACCAAATCAGCAAGAAACACTTCAGGAGCACGTCTTAGAGCGAATTGGTAAGTCCCATTACTTAATTTTTCATTTGCTTTATAATTTTTGTCTATGGCTGTTGAAATTCATATGTATTTGAGGTTGATTTAATGAATTCTACTACTTAGAGCAGTGCACTCCATGTGTTTGTGTTTTGGTCTGTTTTTGAAGTTCAACAAATTAGCTTTAATTTCAAGAAAGTGAATCCTATAGCTTTAATTTCAAGAAATGTCAAAGTGAATCCTATAGCTGCTACTAATATGTAGGAATAATGGTTTTTGTGAATACTTTTGAAGTGAGATATGAGCATTTAAACATTGATGCAGGGGTTTATGGTGCAAGAAGAGCTTTGCCTACTTTTGTCAACTTTAATATGAATATTATAGAGGTAGTATATATAAAACACTCTTCAATGTTTGTCTTTAATTCGTTTGTTTTTCCCTTTTACGATTTGTGTTTTTTGTTAATCTAACTTGTCTTCCTATTTACTTACAGGGAATTTTAAGTTCTCTCCATATAATTCTTGGTCGAAAGAAGTCGTTCTCGATTCTTAAGGATGTAAGTGGTATAATCAAGCCCAGCAGAATGACCTTACTTCTAGGCCCTCCATGTTCAGGAAAGACAACCCTTTTGTTAGCTTTGGCTGGAAAGCTTGATCCATCTTTAAAGGTAAGATATATTACTTACTTTTTCATGTATGATCTTAATTTTGTAGAATTCCAACATGTTTCTAATTGATGCAAACAAAATAATTTTCTAGGCTTCGGGGAGAGTCACTTATAATGGTCATGGAATGGAAGAATTTGTACATCAAAGAACTGCGGCGTACATTAGCCAACATGATCTGCACATTGGAGAAATGACAGTTAGTGGAATAATTTTTCTTCTGCTTTATAATTTTTGTCTATGGCTGTTGAAAATTGCAAATATCCGTCTTCTACTTTTTTTGCTATCAGACATGGTATAATATTTCATAATTATCATAACATTTCCGTATTTTACACACATTCTTTTAGGGATGTTGTGGTTATTTGTGTTTTTAATTAAATATTAGTTGATGAAAGAGCTTAGCTTATTCTTTCTTGTATATAATTTGTACGTATTTAGATCCTGAACCTGTGCTACTCAATTATATTCAGAACTGTAAAGAACCAACGATTCATGTTAATTCTTAGTTAAGAAAAAGAAAGGCAATTTATAGTTCTATGTGATACAATGTGGAGGTTTTGATACTGTAACTACAGATGTTATTGCTCTTGTTTACTCAGTTTGGATCATTGTTTTGTTTGTTTTTGTAGAATATACTTCCTTCGATCCCTCCCCTTAAGGAAATACTAGCATTAAAATTTTAGAGAAGTAGAATTGTGATGTTCGAATCCTAGGTAGAGTCTGGTGATGTTTTAACAGTAAGTTAATGTCAGAAATGGTGATATAATTGACATGTACCCTTGAAGATTGGAAAAGTAAATATCGATTATATCAGCTAATATAAGGAGTCATTTTTAGTTTGTTTATTAATTGTCAATGTTATACACTTGGCTAAGTCATGTCAACATAACAGAAGTATTAATGGCAACAAGTGTTAGTTTAATGTAGTGTAGTTGAATTTGATCACATGTCTATTTTTTTAGTCTTAATTAATATTAGAAAGATATGCATTTCAGTTATGTTTTAGTCATATTTTATCTTATTTTTTTGTTTCTCCAGTTTAAGTCTACCAGTTAATGAGAAGAGATAATTATCAAGCACATATATATTTGAATTTGATGATGACGAGGACAAGGACGATGATGAGGAATTGTCGAATTGAGACTAGGTGAATGTTGTAATGTTTTCCTACAATATTTGAATAATTAGTGATTTCATGTTTTGAGACTTGTTAATTCTAACTATGATTAGAACTTATTTAATTTGGGATGATGATTGAGTTGTAAAATATTTTATGATTCTCAGTAGATTAAGAATTTTTATTAATTCTGGTTAATTTTGGTTTTTTTTTTTGTTTTATTTTTTTTAAAATTGTTTCCGACGGAATTTTTCCGTCGGAAAATAAAAAATTTAAATTTTCCGACGGAAAAATCCCGTCGGAAAATTTTAAAACCTTTTTTTAGAAGTTTTTTCCGATTACATAATTCAGTCGGAAAATCCGTCGGAATATGGCTGCCCGTAAATTTCCGACAGATTTTCCGACGGAAGAAATCCGTGGGAAAATCCGTCGGAAAATCTGTCGGAATTTTTCCCACGCCACTTTTTCCGACGGAATTTCCGACGAAAGAAATCCGTCGGAAAATCCATTTTCCGACGGATTTTGCTCGAAATCCGTCGGAAAATCCGGTTTTTCTTGTAGCGTAAGAAGAACATAGCAAGCTTACAAGAAGAATAGAATGGGGAGAATAAAATGAAATTTCTATATTTTGATACAAAGAAATAGAATAATATCCATGCACTTGTAAGGAAAACTCTAAATTTGTGATTCTTTTCCCAGTAAGACAATTAAACGACAATCAAATCCACATTCCTAAAGTCAAGTATATAAGCCAAATCATGCAATATTCACCAAATAGCTCATTGTGTGAAAAATTAAGAACTTTGACATCACTCAAACAAAATAAGGAATCATGTGATGCCCAATAAAGAATTGAAACTCACATCTAAAACTTGCAAATCATTCCACATCCCAACTTCTTATGTTATACACCATGCGAGTGGATTAATTAAGAACGAGATTTCTTATATACCTATGTAACTAGGGGCGGATCCAGGAATACAGGTCAGCGAGGGCTAAGTATAGATCAAATTTTTAATAAGTTCCCCCGAAAATACCAAAAAGTTTTTGTATTTGAGCTAACCAAAACGAGAATATAGAGTAGTTTCTACTTACACATATTTTTTTTTTATTTACAAATTTTCCTAAGATTTCTCAAAAAATTTCAAAAAATCTCGAAAACTTTCTAATATACAACTGACTGAAATATATGTCAAAAATGAAACTTTAATACATAGGGCTATAAGATCCTAGGATAAATTAAATACTAAAAATAAAATTTCATATGACAACAATTATATTCACAATTAACCGCACCGATTTATAATTTTTTGAAATTAGTCCATAATAGCCGGGGGTGGAGCTAGATCAATATTTTTTATATTGGGGTGGGGGCGGGAGGGGAGAGGTTTATGTAATAATGTATTAAATAAAACGTATAATAAAAAAATCAAATTCTCTTGATCATTATTAAGAAAGGAAATAAAATTAAAAAAAATTATGAAATAACAAAAATCAAAGAATAATTATTCAGATAGAAAGGAAGTTAAAGGAAAAAGGAATTTCATTTCCAATACCAAACTTTTACCTACTTTAGATATTTGACATCAAGCCTATAGAAAAGACAATTTAATATCGAAATTGAAGGACTTTTTCACATTTGCTTGAGCGTTAATAATAATTTTGGTATGCTTAAAATCATGCTCCAATTTTTTACCATAACATGCTTATGTACCCTATCATATCTGAAAATTATTGTGGCATGATTTTTTGTAGATTATAAGATGTGCTTTAATTTAAGTTAATATCCCAAAACTTTGTTAATTTATTGCGGATTACTTATTGCGTTTCATGTTCTGAAACTTCTACCATGATAAATATCTCGTCAAGAGCTTTTCAACAATATAAAGAACACAAAGTTTGGAGGCTCCAAAAATTGACGAAGAAAGAAAATATGAAAAAAGTCCTTCAATTTTAATATTAAATATATCATTTTTGAAAGTTTTATATAAAATATCTAAAATGGTAAAAAGTTGATCTCAAAAAATATAAAATATACAATTATTTTTTTTATTCTAAATAACGGGATCTAGTTCGGACATTGTTATATTCGCTTCCTTTGAGGCCCACTGTTATTTGGGATGACTTAATAAAGAAATTTCTAAAGAAGTATTTCACTCCAGAAAATATGGTTAGATTGAGAAATGACATCATTGTTTGTGTTATATTTATAGGGAGCCATTAAAAAACTCTTCAGAGTTTTGTTTCAGAGATTTTAAGAGAAGGTTGTTTTCAAGAATTTTATCTATATAAAAACTTGTTGTTTAACTTTTCATATTTTTTTAAATATAAAAAAAAAAAGAAGTTAAATATAGAGAATTCTTGAAAACCAACCTTCTCTTAGAACACTGAAATAATCAAAGCCAAATAAACAGAGAATGGGTTGGGTCAAGTTTGTGAATGATCCAACAAACAATTCGCAAATGTTCAATAATCGGGCTAAGGCCCAATTTTAAATATTGGGCCACAACATATATGATCTCTATTTACACAGAGTCCTAAAGGAATTAGTTCAATTCACTACTAGTCTACTAGTACCAGTTTTGTTTTTCTCAGAGGAGAAGAAAGACATAAGCCTGCAAACACTTCACACACAGTGACGGTGAAGAGGAAGAAGAAGAAGACGAAGAAATTCTTGCGGCTAACCCAAATTCAAACTTCAGCACTCCACCGTTGATTTCAAAGCATCAATTCCAAGAAATTTAAAGCCACTTCTCAATTCTTGCGACGCTGAGTTTTCGACGTTATAATAAATTAGGAAACCTAATACCCTAATGGCGGAATCCGGCGACACTCGGCCGCAGCCGCTAGAATCTGAAAGAGGTTAGTATTTATTTATTAATTTTCCTAACCATAGGCATTTTTTCGTACTATTCTGTTTGTTCAAATTTACACATCGAAGTAATTCCTCCAATTCGTCTATTTTCCAGTTTGTAATTTCTTCAGTAAGCCATCAAAGGGTAAGAATTTTAGGAAACGAGCTGCTATAGACGAGGTAGAGGATGATGATGAAACTTCAGTGGTGTACAATAAGAAGAAGCTAACATCCACTGACAAAAATCGGAACTTAAGTGAACCCTCCAAACAATCAGTGAACTCAGAAGCTACTTCAGAAAACAGAAAAGCCTCTTTTTTTGCATACGAGTCATCGAGAGAAATTCAGGTTCAAAATGATAGTAGAGCAACAGCCACATTGGAAACAGAGACAGACTTTTCAACAGATGCTCGGGCTATCAGAGAGAGAGTTCTAAAACAAGCTGCAGAGGGTTTGAAAGGAAAGAGTAAGACTGATGGTGATGAGAAGTTGTACAAAGGCATACATGGGTATACCGATCACAAAGCTGGGTTCCGAAGAGAGCTAACAGTTGCCAGTGAGAAAGCTGGTGGATCCCATGGACCTCTGAGAGCGTCTGCCCACGTAAGAGTGTCTGCGAGATTTGACTATCAACCAGACATATGCAAAGATTATAAAGAGACTGGTTATTGTGGGTACGGTGATTCCTGCAAGTTTATGCATGATCGAGGTGATTACAAGTCGGGATGGCAGCTTGAGAAGGACTGGGATGAAAAAGAGAAGGAGAGGAAGAGGAAAATGGCTTTGAGACTGTTGGATGATGATGAAGAGGGGGGTTCTGAGTTAAGTGACGATGATGATGAAGATGCACTACCTTTCGCTTGTTTCATATGTAGAGAACCTTTTGTTGATCCTGTTGTGACAAGATGCAAACACTATTTCTGCGAGCATTGCGCATTAAAGGTACTGCTCTATTATCTGTTTTATTTGAATATACATTTCTTCGTTCTTCTTGAAAATGGTATCTTTGCTATATTTATTTACTTTTTGGAAGGCCTACCATAAATTATGTGAAAGAATTCTATTTCATACATATTACATGCTAATCAGGATTTTGTTTCTTCGTTTTGCAGCATCATGCCAAAAACAAGAAGTGTTTTGTGTGCAACCAGCCGACGAATGGCATATTCAATACAGCCTTTGAGATACGCAAAAGAATGGCTGCTGAAAAGAAATGACACAGTTGTAATTTACGCTGCAAGAATCATATATTGCTATTCTGTTTCCGTTAGTGTAGTTTTTATCTAATTGTGCTACATTTCTTTTCTGGCTTGAATGTTGTACATAACATATTGCATATGGATTCTTATAAAAGGATTTTTGAGATTACCCGTTGTTATGCAATGTTTCAATTGATTTTGACACTTTTATTGTTATATTTCTGTTGATCGTTGTACTTAACATATTGCAGATGGATTCTTAAAAAAGGATTTTTGAGATTAACCGCTGTTATGCGATGTTTCATTTGACTTTGACACTGTTGTTGTTAGATCTGATGCACCTTTAATTGATTTGCTAAATTGGAGGGAGTTTGTTCATGTGAAAGAACATCCCTTTTAATATTTATTACTCAATTCTACTCTGCCCTTTAAATTACATGTATGGCTCCATGAATGTGGTGATCTTGAAGCCAATAGCGGCCAAAGCTGGTTCCTCTGTTTTCTTGCTTTTCTTACAACTAACCTAGTATGCTGTCTGATGGCTTCATTAAGTGCTTTTAAATAGTTCGGACATTGTTATATTCGCTTCCTTTGAGGTCCACTGTTATTTGGGATGACTTAATAAAGAAATTTCTAAAGAAGTATTTCACTTCAGAAAATATGATTAGATTGAGAAATGACATCACTGTTTGTATTATATTTATAGGAAGCCATTAAAAATGTCTTCAGAGTTTTGTTTCAGAGATTTTAAGAGAAGGTTGTTTTTTCAGAATTCTATCTATATAAAAACTTCTTGTTTAACTTTTCATATTTTTTAAAATATATATAAAAAAAAAAAATACAAGTTAAATATAGAAAGAATTCTTGAAAACCAACCTTCTCTTAGAACCATGGATCAAAATTTCCATTTCTCCTTCGAAAACATCGAAAAGTTTCCGTTTTTAAATCAAGCGAAACGAAAATAAGATGTAATTTCGAAACTATTTGTTTACCTTAAACCTTGTTATCTATCTAAATTTAGTAACTTTTATTACAATTTTTCCTTAGTGTTTAATATTTTCGAAAAGTCTCGAAAAGTTTTCAATATTTATCTGACCGAAACATACACTCGAAATGAAATTTTGATCCATGCTTAGAACACCGATATAATCGAAAAGCCAAACAAACAGAGATGGGTTGGGTCAATTTTGTGAATGATCCAACAAACAATTCGCAAATGTTCAATAATCGGGCTAAGGCCCAATTTTAAATATTGGGCCACGACATATATGATCTGTATTTACTGTAGCGCCCTAAAGGAATTAGTTGAATTCACTACTACTAGTACCAGTTTTGTGTTTCTCACATAAGAAAATAAAGACAGTGGATAAGCCTGCAAACACTTCACACACGGTGACGGTGAAGAGGAAGAAGAAGAAGAAGACGAAGAAATGCTTGCGGCTAACCCAAATTCAAACTTCAGCACTCCACCTTTGCATTTCAAAGCGTCAAATTCCAAGAAATTTAAAGCCACTTCTCAGTTCTTACGACTGAACTGTTTTCCTTTACCTAAAGGTCGTCAATTTCCCCCCACTTTGTCACCAAATGCTGTTTTTGGGAATTCCAGAACGAGAAAAGGAAGAATCAGAAGCAGTATAGAGAGTAAAAATTCGCTTAATGAATTTGAAACTGAAGCTTCTTTAGCAAACACTCAAATTAAGGAGCCTCCGCAACAACCTTTCGCTCCTTACTCCATCAGAATCCCCGTCGGTGATCGCCATGTAAGTTCTTATATCCATTCATTTGCATGTTGACTAATATTTGTGTTTATATATTTTGGTGAGCCTCTGCTAATGTGGTAAAAATATCTTGAGGTCGTTTCCTTTCTATGTTATGCATACATACTCATCTTATTTGTACATCTATCCATGAATTATTTTCCTCCATCTTGTATAAAATACTAGGTTAGGTTGCCACTGCCTTTTTTTTTTTTTACCTCTATTGCTTTTTAGGACTTTTACTAGATATTATGGAGGTGGAATCTACCATTAGGAATATATAAGAATAATGGGCTTTTTTAGTTATACACCCTTAGAGTTGTTGAAATCTCTCTTTTTAGGTGTCATGTTCTTGGTAGTTAGGGTGAGTTTGGCCTAGCGGTGAGAGCTCCTAAAAGCACTTCTAGACATTCATTGTGATTTTTGAAGTGTTTGGCCCCAATTATAGAAATTGCTTTTAGTCAATCGTGATTTTAATGGTGTTTGGCCCTCACTATCATAATTACTTTTGGGATCTCCAGAAGTTAAAATCCACTTATTTTAGAAGGCAAAAGCTATTATTCAAAAGTAATTATTTTATAATTGAATTTTATCATAATCAATTATTGCCAAAATCCATTTTAGTAAAATTAATTCTCCTATAATTGATTTTCGAATCGCTAGGCCAAACTCACCCTTAGTTAGGTAGTTAAATGGCAGAGAATATCTTCTGTTTGATATTAGTAGATAATTACTTGGATTGTTACATTTTTTATTTTTGTGTTTTCTTGTTTCCACTCTATTCGGATCACCCTTGGAGGGTAAGTAATGACATATCTAGTTTTCTCAATTTTCTCTCTAATTTTCTCTCTAATTTTCTCTCTAACTTTCTTGTCACCTTCTTCTTACTAAATCCTCATTCTTCATCCTAGCTTCTTGAACTTCTTAGTTCTTGCCTTCCTGTAATTTTCTTCCAAATTATCTCTGGTTTCTTGCACCATTACACTACCACAGTGCAATTCCAGCAGAAGCCATGAATAATTCATCAGCTGCGATCTCGGGGCATAACACGAGGCATACAAAAAATTCTGGAAACAAGTTGGATGAGAATGAAGTTCAAGAGGACAAATTACAATGAATAATAAGAACCTTTTAGGTAGTTTTGTATGGGATAAGAAGTGCTAATTGAAAGTATATAAAAAGGGGAAATAGCTGATCTTTTCTCTCATTCTGGTTTTTCATGATGAATTAGTGTTTCACAAGAGTTTTGTCTAAACTGTTAATGGTTATGTCATCACTCGCACAACAAATTTGATCACTACTGAGACAGATCTCGGATGCTTTTAAGGTGAGGCAGCAATGATCAATCATTTTACATATGGTGAAAGAATCAAAACACTTAGCATAGAAACTGTAAGTGGTGGAATCTACGCATGACAACATATAGGGAAGTGAGTGTTTTTTGAAGGTGCTCTGCCTGTCCTTGATGGCGTCTGTTATTATGATCTACTCCAAAAGAAGCGACACAGATCTAGATTGTATTAACGGAATCTACTTTTATATTTCAGGGGATGATTTATGCTAGGAACATGTAGAGCTATGATAATATCTAGCTGTGCTTGTGACCAAGTATGCTAGACTTTTGGAAATTCAAGAAAGTTTGAATTGAATTTGGTGATAAAGATTTGGTCTAGATCCTAGATGACATATATGTGGAGCAAAACATCGACCAAGATAACTGGATGTCAGGCAGTCTAAAAATTTTAACTGTAGAATTTATCTGCATGCATCAGTTTGGGGTTTTGTGAAATTTTAAGCTGATTTACCGTGCTGAAATATGTTGTTAGCAGCCAACATCCTTGAACTCTCTCTCAAAATGCCCCATCTAAAATGGTTCTGGAGTGAAAGCCAGTGAACGAGAGCTCCATAGTCATAATGTGCTAACTTAATTACTGAGTACTTAGCATTTGTTTTAGTGCATATGATATAAAACATATTTTATGAGGAATCTCCAGATTTGTACTGCTTTATGATGTTATGTATTTTCACAAAATATGTAGTGATACTATGACTGGACTGCATTTCTTTTAGCTTGATTAATTTACACTATTTTTATTTTCTTAAGCTTTGTGGTTTGGCATATCCAATTTGTCGCTGAATACTCACCTTAGCATGTGATGTTTTGAATATTTGCAGATATTTGTGGAGACAGGTCACATTGGGAGACAAGCTAGTGCTGCTGTTACAGTTACGGATGGCGAAACTGTAAGTTTTGGGGTTCTCTTCCATTTATGTTGGACTGGATCCCTTCTAGTAATTCCTCCAGATCTTTGAAATGAAATATATAATTGCTTATACAAAAATCTCATAATCCTTTGGAATGTGTATATATGTGTCTCCATATATGGTCAAAATGTTCTGACCAAATAATAAGCATGGGTCATGTGAAGTTGGATTGGTCCTAAATGTTTTGTATTGAAAAGTTAAATATTTCATGTAATGGGCTTTGGTAGGGTGCTTCCCATTTTTAGCCAAAATATTTTATCTATCTATACATGCATGTACTTCATCTAAAATTTAGCAAAAGAAAAATAACTTTCGGGAATTGGGTTTAAGAAAATTGTTTTGACTTTACTTTGTAGGTTGTCTATACAACTGTTTGTTTGGCAGATGTTCCTAGTGAGCCATCTGATTTTTTTCCGCTTTTTGTAAATTATCAAGAGCGATTCTCAGCAGCTGGTCGAACCAGGTAAACCTTGATATGTTAGCTATTCTCTTCTTAGCCTGCTGGTAGCTTGAGATGAAAACTTATTACTTATCCTCCCATTGTTCAGTGGTGGATTTTTCAAACGAGAGGGGAGGCCAAGGGATCATGAGGTATTTTCCCTGCTGCTGATGTTAAGGAAATTTTGCTGTAGTGAATCTAGAGGATCTTGTGGTCAACTATACCATTACCATTTATCAATTTCTACATTTTTTCTTATCTTACTGATCTGAAATTAATGACCTTTAAGCCATACTAAATCCTGAAATATATGATTATGTGATATATGTTCCCTTTACCTCTTTCCTTAATGCATACTGAAGTTCATTTTTATGCATCTAATTAAAGGATACCAAATTGATTCCCAAGTGTCTGGTATCAGCAAGCAGCAGTAATAGGCTTTTGATAAAGTTTATCTTTTTTAAAAAGACTCATTTATCTTATAAGAACCTAGTAATGACTGTACTCAACCGATTTGAGAACTCTTCACACAATACGTTACATCTGACATTAAGGGGTGTATGGACCAACAGATTGATGCACATTTCTTTGATTGTGCAAGTTTCTGGAATTGAACTGGCTGCTCTCTGGTCCAGTTTAGATGCCAATATACCATTCAAAGCAGGAGGTATTAAAAGAGGGGGTTAAGGAAGAAAGAATATGAAATTTAATACTCGGACATTCAAAATGAGCTTATAAAGTTAATGAACCATTGGAAGGGAGTTTACCTAGGTGGCTGGAAAAGCTTACTTGTTGACATTAAAGAAGTCTGATGCAGCACTTTTTATAAGCCCAAAGAAGAAATTATTTAGCTGAACTATTTGGTTTTTAGAGAAGGAGAAATTTGATAAAACAGTCAGAAGTGATTGTTAAGCATTACTTTTTCATATTTCATAATTTCGTATTTTGTCAAGGAGGCTGCCGGCTTGCTTCCTCACTTTTTTATATTTCTACACATCACGTAAACTGGTAGGTATCATGTTGTGATAATTTTTGCAACTTATGATGTCATACCCCATAGTCAAAAAAGTGATTTCCACCTTCCTACATGTAAACTCATCGATTTTCAGTTCTTCAGACATGAAAACATAGATTAGTATCACCATATGTTTTTATGGCTCGGATATGGTAGTTCTGGACTGAACGTTGAAAGTTGAACTACTGGGATTCGAAACAAACGAGGGAATTAAGATTATTATGTACTGGGCAAGTTCCTCATTCTGACAGTGGATGAACTAAAATAGCTGAAGTAATCAGTAACTTTTGTAGACTGAGGGGATTATATGCAGTCAACTTTACCATTGTCGTGAATTTCCTGTAACTATGTTCTCGAAATATTCACTGTTTGTTGCCATGTGTCTCTTCTCCAATCCCCTTCCTCACTGCTACCTTAAATTGGATATAATCGATTTCTTCTTGCAGGCCCTTATTTGTAGACTCATAGATAGACCTTTACGCCCAACCATGCTGAAGGGATTTTATCACGAAACACAAGTATTATCTTGGGTATGTTTTTCTAAAAACTTGTGAATGCTTCGATTTCCCTTGATTGTTGTTACCTCAATAAATGTCTAATATTCTATAGATGTTTTCTATATTTTGATTTCGGGTAAACACCACTAGTGGTCCTCCTTATCATTAACTTTTTACAGAGTGTTCCCTCTTGTGTTTTATCCCAAGTTAGTCCCCATTATGAATTATTTGTTGCACTTTGGTCATTTACAAGGGGTCTTTTACTTATAGTGTTACACTTTAGTCCCTCATAAAATTGTTGTGTATCAACTTAGTCCCTCATAAAACTGTTTTGGCACTTTAGTTTACCTTGGACCACCTGAAAATGACCAAAGTGAAACAACTAATCATAATGGGGGACTAACCAGGGAAAAAAAACACAAGAGGGACCACTCTGTAAAAAATTAATGATAAGGAGGACCATTAGTGGTGTTTACCCTTTCATTTCCTTGATTATCAATCTAACTTAACAATATGATGAAGCCGTTAAAAATCTTTTAAGATGGAAAACAAAGAGAAGAAAGGAAGGAATTGAGAGGTTCGATAAATTCATCTCAACAAGTTAATTGGCTAGTGATATTTTGTTATTCAATCCATACTCCTACAATGGAAAATAGATTATTTGGAAAGAGTTTTTGTACCAGTTGCATCTGTAACAATTTCATATATATATTGCCAAATTAGAATTGTTTTTGGGTTTGAAAAATCCTGGGGATATTGAGTTACAGATGTTTGAACTATATAATTTTAGGACAATTTGATAAGATCTATTCTCAGTTTAAATCATGATAGTTAAAAGTCTGAATGAATCCAGTTTGCTGAAGTGTATCTGAGACCTAAATTTTAAGCAAGTTCCTTTTTTCTCTTTCCTTTTTAATTATTATTATTCTGTTGGTCTCAGTTGGCTTACCCTACGAAGGCATGTATACTTGAGTTTCTAACAGTGGGTGCATAGCTCTTGTCTTTTTAACTTTCATCATCCCCATGAGGCAGGTCCTGAGTTATGATGGTTTTCATCCCCCAGATTCTTTGGCAGTCACAGCAGCTGGGATTGCAGTGTATGTTCAATGCTTTCTTCCCCTTGTACTGGTTGCTACTGAAGATTAAGTAATTTGGTTTATCTTAAAGCACTTTTTTTTTTTTTTTTTTTTTGTAACCAATTGCAACAGAGCTCTTTCAGAAGTGCCAAATTCTAAAGCTATTGCTGGGGTCCGAATTGGTCTTATTGGCGATAAGTTTGTTGTGAATCCAACTGCCAAGGAGATGGAAGACTCTAAGCTTGACTTGTTGCTAGCAGGGACAGATAGTGCAATATTGATGATTGAGGTAACTCTCTCCCCGCAACTGATTTTGTATTAAAATACATCTTGGTGTTTCTTGACACATATGAGACGTTTCGGTTAAACACTTCAAAAAATTGTATTATTGTAGTTTCCAGTCTATAGGTATCGGTATCTCACGATTCACTATATGAAACGTGCGATATGATTCGATACGATACAGATCGCACAACCTCCTGTATCTTACATGAAACGATGCATATCTTATGAATCGTACACGATAACATACATACAATACAAATTCTGACCAGGTCGCGCCTCCACAACAGGTCGGATTGACACATTGTTTTTATTATTAAGAAAAAGACATGGTGCTACTAGTTTGTTTAGCAGAATCGCTCGTACCTTCTATGCACCCTCAAGTCACAAGCAAACCCTAACCCTCATTCTTTCTATTTTCTTCAATTTCTTTTCTAAAATTCTAAATTTCAAACCCTAGTAACCTAAAATCGCGATTAATATTGGAAGGTATCACAATTTCAGTGCGTTCAACTTGATTAAAGGGCAGTTCCGAGCGGGTTCTGCCGGTCTGGGCTTCAGATACAAGTACTTTTCTCCCATCATATTTATCTATCCACTCCAAGCTCATCCCAAATAGCTTACTTGCTTGAAAAGTATTATTAGAGAATTAATCAAGTTGCAGTGAAAACCTACATGGCATCTATAATTACTGATTTACAAAGTGGATATTGAACTTCATGTATTTTGAAATGAGTTGTTTTACCTTAATATGTAAATTATTACATGTTTGTAATGTTTTTATTATGTTGAAAATAAATTTTATTTTATTTTAATAATTGATTATGTATCTTACGAGTCATGATAAGATACAAGAAGAAAAAGATACCGATTTGATATCTAACTTGTAAAGTTATCCCCCTTTTCTTCATCATACTAAGGCAATGCGGCTTGTATGATGCTCGTACCGCATAGCAAGCTAAGAAAACTTGAAGGCATATTATGTATCACCAGAAAGAATACCTTTCGGATTAGTTTTTTGCTTTTGTGTGCTCCCACAATGATAGTTCTCACTAGTAGAATTCTCTATTCCTTCTGGACAACTTTACTTCTAGGTATGAGTTCCGAAGACTTTGTGTTAAGAAGACCTGCCTGTAGACTGGTCCTGACCCTAACCCTTAAAAGTTCATCAAGCGGGTTATTGAACAGCACACTTCAAGTATAAGATTAATCACAAACGTTGACTCAAAAATCATTTAGAGTCTAGAGTTGGGGTGGGGAGGTGGTCTCCACTTGAGGGCGGAAAATAAGGAGAAGGGGGGGGGGGGGGACGCTAGGCTGGGGCGGATGCAATTAAGTTGTAGGTCCAGTATACTAGAGCTCCATGGGTTGTTGACAGAGTCTGCTATGGGTTTGCCTTTATATTCTAATTAATCTTTTGGTTTGTCTGTTTGTATGTGGATAACGTATAGACTCGCTTCTACAGTCTCATAATTTCCAGAATATAACACAAGCACAGCATAGAAAGAGTTCAGTAGGAAAATAAATGACTCTGCATCTACTTTTGCCATCTCTTCCTTTTCTTAAATATCAAATTCCTGGTGTACATACTGTTAGAAACAATAAATATCTAATGTGTTTCCTCTCTAATGACTCAAGGTTTTAGTAAGGTAGTCTTGGGATATGGTATTGTAGCCAGATCAAGAAGAGGTCGTGAGTTCAAATCAGCCCCACCCATTTGTAAAAGAAAAGTTCCACATTTTAGGATTGAGTAAAAGAATAACGCCTATACTTAGATAAAGTGTCTATCCAATACCAATATTATCGTTTTATACATTTGATATTCATTTTTTCATCAATTCATTTGGTGAAATATGTTACACATAATATTAATGATAAATTTCTGGTTATAATAACAGTTATGTCCTTTTAGATTTGCTTCCCCATTTACATTTGTGGTGCTTCCTTAATTCATATGCCTTTTGACTGTTCTCTTGGGGGATTCATGCTCTTCATATAGAAGTAAATGCTCCCGGTGTCAGTGTTACAGTTGAAGTACAAAGTAAACCCTGACATATCTCAAACTCTAAAGTATATATAATTGACATCTTTGCAGTGTTGAATGTTTTTTTGGTGATATTGATCTTTTTGGTGTCCTTGAGATATAGCTCAAGTATGTACGAAGTGCCATCTATGTTTTGTAAGATGAAAATGTTAAAATTTGATTTATGATGCCAGATGATTTATGAATCGTCATCTTCTAAATTGATGTTATTGCTAACCGATTTCTCTTGATGCGTGTTTTTTACTGCTTTTACTATAGGAGGACTCTATTAAGAACACTGCCTGCATAATTTTATATCTGACTGTTTCTTTCGTGATTGGAATGGCTCATCATAGGGATACTGCGACTTCCTTCCTGAAGAGAAGTTGATGCAAGCAGTTGAAGTTGGGCAGGTTCTTACTTGTAACTGTGTTTCTTGTCTTGATTTCATTTTGGTTGTCATCAACGCCCCTGCCTCGCACCTTAAAAAATGAAATGCATATAGGTTAATAACTATTAATAACTAATTAACTATGTAAGATATTGCAGTATATGGCTGCATTGCTGAAGAAATTCTGAATATAGTGGAGACTGTCTGTTTTTACTTTGATTTATACTTATAACAGAGATATGATAAGGGAACATATAGGTTAATGTAATGAGAAACAAGACATTTAAAAATTAGATTAGTTGAAAGGGACTGTAGTTGATTATCTGCGATAGTAATTTTCACTTTGATTATACTTATGACTGGGATAGACTTTCTTGCAATATTACTTTCTGCAGTGAAGTTCAATTATAACCAATCTGACTGGATTTACTATTTAGTATGGCTCCTCGGAGTAATTAGAGCTTATGAAAGAGTTATTAGAAATCCATTGAGAGCAACCAAACTAATTAATTTATGCACATGTGCCACTTATAAAGTATTAAAGAGTTCTAAAATCATATATTGTCAGCATAGTCTTCTATCATCACTACGTATGACCTAGCACGCTCTTAACACCTATCAAGAAAGTATGTGGAGACTATTGTTCTCTCTCATATAACAACGGATTATCCTACCAACAAAATCATTGTGGACCATTTAAAAGAAGACAGTTCAAGTATTTCTTGCTTAGAACTCTTCTATAGCAACAACATTGGGGAAAGGAAATTAACAGGATGACATCCCCAAAATTTATTTCTTTCTGTGACACTACATATCTAAAGGTAAAATTTAGAAAATGTGGGTCACTATTGAAAATGCAAGTTCAAAGAATGTGTCTCGTTTTGCACTGACTAGGTCTGAGCTAATGGCTGGCTTATTCAATTCACATTACTGTTTTTAAGTAGACAACATGGGTAATGTACTTCCAACACAACATCATTAATTATATTGAGCTCTGCGATTACTCGATATTTTTATTGTCTACAATCTCAGAATGCAGTACGGGCTATTTGCAAAGAGGTGGAATTGTTCGTGAAGAAGTGTGGGAAACCAAAAATGCTTGATGCAATAAAATTACCCCCTCCTGAGCTGTATAAACACGTCGAAGTATGTAATTGATTTTTTATATGATATGATCACTTATCAATGTTTTAATGTTATTATCAGTACAGACCTTCTCTTGGTTGATAACTACTAGTTTCATGTCCTTCAGTTATCCCCCTCAATGCTTTGTTCTTTTAATATCTTGTTGTCTTGTACCTTTCCAAGTTTAGTTTCTTATTGAACAGGTGCCTCACGTGGAAATCACAGTTCCTTTTGTTTTCTGCTGGGGATAGGTCTCTTACTTTTGGTTTTATTTTGTGCTCAAGTATGAAATTTAATGTATGTGTGCAGGCGGATTTTTTATTACTTCCATGAAATAGATTAATTTCTCTGCTCAAGTTGAAATCTTAATGTATGTTCAGGCAGATTTTCAATTAATTCCATGAAATTGATTAATTTTTCTCTTTTAAGTGCCGGTGAGGCTAAGAAATAACTTTAGCAGAAGATAAACTTATTTGTTCTTATAAAATTTCTGAGCAACAGCAGCATATTATGATGTTGAAATAGGTATATGAGAGTTGATGTATTTCTGTAGAATATCACAAGTTCCAAAAACTTTTGCTGGTTGGAGGATATAACTGACCAAATTTATAGGTTGTAGTAGAAGATAATTCATCAGATATATGTTCTTCTTGAATATAGGATTGGATTCTAGATTTTGCTTGTCAGATCAACCGATGTTGAAAAGATATTAACAGTGCGCTTATTAGGCATAGACACAAGACAGCGTGTTATGTGTCATAGTCTCTGAAATGATGCTTCCTTTTGAAGGTTTTTATAGTTTAGATAACTAAAATGATCTTGCAGTGTCACTTTCCCATTGTGGTTAATCAAGCTTGGGAGGTTTTCATATAATGAGGACTTGTACATTCGCGGGGTTATCGCTACAACAGCTAATTTTAATTTCAATATTTCTGTCTAGCAATGCTGAATCCATAAGAAGTACGAACAGAATAATTGCCCATCTTATTTGAGCCAATTTCTCTGGGGGAAGATGAGCATTGGGTGATAAATAGGTTTTCCTATAACTTTTGGATTTATGTATTCTCATTACCGAATTTTTCTGGTTCAAACTTAATTTAAGCTGATTAGAATAATTTGTTGTAAAAAAAATAATGAATGAACGTTACACCTTTTGCATTTCGTTTTAGATTTGGGTAGAAATTTGAATTATGCATGATACTACTATGCTGGCAACAATAAATTGTGCAGAAAAAGGAGAGAGTGAAGGATAAATGCAGAAGGTCATGTTTAGAATTTTGATGGTGTAAATTTAAGTTCATTAAGTTTTAAATTTTGATGGAACTTTCTTACCGTAGACAATTGGAAGGTATGACCTATATGTATTACTAAACTTCATTACTGTTGAGGTCATTGTGCGTTTGTCCTTGTATCTGTGCATATTTGTAATCCCTGCTTTCATTTTGGTTGGTTTGAAGAGCTGTCCTTGTTAAAGTTCTCTACATAGATTGTGAGGCACTATCTGTTTTAACATTGTGTTAATATATTTTACAAGCCATATTTGTATCCTTTGATGTGTTCTATCTTATTGTAAGAAAATGGTTATGCTACAAAATGTACATGAATTTTGAATTAAAATTGACAGGAAACAGCCAGGTTGAAACTATAAACCTGACATTTAGTTCACATTTATTTTTTCGGTTTTGCACAGTTAATAGAAAGTTCTCAGTAAATGTCCTGAATCTCTGTTTGTTAAAAAAAATCTTATCTTCTATCAGCAGCCATAATGATCATGACTGTCATATTTTACCATAGGAAATTGCAGGAGATGAGCTAGTTGAAGCGCTACAAATTAAGCAGAAAATCCCAAGAAGAAAGGCATTATCATCTTTGGAAGAGAGAGTGTTGAGCATACTTACAGAGAAAGGCTTTACTAGTAAGTCCGAATATGCTGTTACTAATGAAACAGTACCAGACTTACTAGAAGATGAAGATGAGGATGAGGAGGTTGTAGTGGATGGTGAAGTTGATGAAGGTGATGTTCACATCAAGCCAGTCCCGAAGAAACCCATCCCCATGGTAATTTGTCTTCAAGAACCTGCATGAACATTAAAGAAAATAACCTTAGCTTATACAAATACACATATAGAGAACCAAGAACTATCAAAAGAATTCCTGCCAAATCACGACTCTTTGATGAGAGGAAGATATCAATGAAAGGAACTCTTCTCTAAAGCCCAAAGGAACTCTTTTTGACAATTCTTAGGTTCATGGTCAGACCCATAGTCCTTTTTGGCCTTCAAAACTCAGACATGAAATTTTTGCACACCTTAAAAACTCTTTCTTTGCTTCTGAATAGCTTGTTAATATTACTAGTTTAATTGACATACAATCTTGTTGACTTTTAAGTGATATGGGTTCCGCGACGAAATTTATTGACATTCCTCTTTCTTATAGCTTTTCTCTGAGGTAGATGTGAAGCTCGTTTTCAAGGAAGTTTCTTCCAAATATTTGCGGAGATGTATTGTGGAGGTAAGGTTTCATATAAGATTCTTAAAGTTGATGGTATATAAGTTCTGCTTTAATTTGCATATAAATAGAAAAAGCATAAATAATATTGTAGTTTTCTTCACTTAATTTTGATTTATCCCATCTCTTATTCCAAATACCTGGTTGTTGAATAAAAATTATAGTACTCATTATCTCGAGTAACTAAATTCAGATTTTTGTTTCACTTCTATGAAAAAACATCAATCATCAAATAAAATTAGCTTTAGTATTGTTGACTATGTGCATGTATGAAGATAGTTTATTTAATTAAATTAAATTCTGAAACAAATGTTTGTATGCTACATAGCATTTTGTCTCGTCCTTCTTTAGGATTAAATTAAGATGTAGTATTTTATTAGGAACTCGTGAACTTATGTTTGGGAGATAATATTGGAGAAAGTTGATATAACATATTCTGTTGCCATGTCCAATCATAATTCTTAATATGTTTCAACACTTTTTCTTCATTTCAAGTAGATATATTTTATTTTGCGTAGATGAGAGAAGTAAAATAAATCATCGATTTTTCTAGACACGTCATTTTTCTCATTTGGGTACAGTAATATATTGCTAGAAATACGTTTGTTACCCAAGGTGGTTGGGCCAAGTGGTAGTGACTTGCGACCCCCAGAGGCGAGACTCAAGTTCAAATCCTACTGGAGACACCACACTGGGGAGGACCTATAGTCCGAATTGTAAATACACAGTCTAGCAGATAAAAAAAACAACATTTGTTAGTTGCGAAGATTGAAATAGTTTACAACAGGGCACCTTACATGGTTATTAAAACGTCCCTCATCTTACTGACATTGTTAGTATTGTTACATTTCATTGGGTCCTCTATGTAAGCTTTTCCTCTTTAACGTGACATTCTCATTTACTCAGGGGGGAAAGAGAAGTGACGGCAGAACACCTGAGGAAATACGACCGATTGAGTCTCGCAGTGGATTACTTCCTCGTGCACATGGAAGTGCTCTTTTCACACGTGGCGAAACACAGGTCTGGTAATGTTTATTTTTTGCAGAAATCTACTCTAGACATTTCATGCCTTATTTTATTCGTTTTTCACATATTTCTTTCAATCATATGTTTTTGCATATTATGTCACACCCTAAATGCATCCACTCAATAATCTATGCTTGATTTCTGGTTTTGATAGCTTCTTTGGAGGATCTATTCTTCTCGGCATCTATCCTTCTTCTCATCCACTTGAAGCCATCAAAATAATTTTCAACCAAGATGTAGTGATAATTTTTTTTATTAATTTTATCCTCCTCATTGTGTTTTTTCACAATTCACCTTCTCTGTGATTGTTAAACCTTTTACTGTAAGATTTTTTTTTTCCCCATTTGAGCTTGTGATATCTGAGGGAGGCACTTTTGAAAATACACTTTATATTTCATTTCGTTTCTTTGTTCTGTAGGCTTTAGCTGTGGTTACACTTGGTGATAAACAAATGGCACAGAGAATGGACAACCTTGTGGAGGAAGAAGAGTTCAAGAGATTCTATCTACAGGTGACACTCACAGGGAGGCGCATATACTCTGTTGAAACTACTATATTTCTTTGAGTACAAAATAATATACATGTTACTGACATTGATTCAAATGACTTACTCTTGAGTCTTGTCAAGCTCCCCCTATTTGAAAATAGGAACATATTGTCATCAACCTTATGTCCCACAATTAACATATAAAATCTCATTTAAGCACGTTACTGGTTTAAGTCTTAGGATATGTTGTTGTCATTAATTTACTATTGCTAGTGCCTATTGGATATCCTTTTGTAATCTTTCATGTCCAAACATCACCATGAGATTTAGTTTTAGAAGAAGGAAAAGAGAACTATGTTATGGTTGGGAAACTGCAGCATCATAGTGAGACTGAATAATTGGTTTTCTGACTGGTATTGAGCACTGTAGTATAATAGTATAATATATGGGCGACTGTACGTTCAAAACTATATAAACAAAATACACATCACAGTGTCATATTTGATAACACTCAAAAGAAAAGAATTTAGTAACTGACCTGGTTCTTTCCCTTTACGATCATGAACAGTCAAGTTCACGGTGATCAAGAGTACATATACTATTCATCGAAATTCCTCTTGTACTTGAAATTTGAAGCAATATTCAGCAAAATATTTTCCTTTTCCTAGATTAAAAATTCACACTCAAGCACATTACTTCTGAGCTCACTTGCGTGTCTCATCTGATCGGTTACTGGTCTGGCGTAGGTTTGCTGAGTTGGGACTCAAAGTTAATTTAGTAATTTTAGTCCTCCTTTTTGTTTGGTGTGTTCTTGTAGTACTCGTTCCCGCCCTCGTGTGTTGGAGAAGTTCGCCGTGCAGGAGCACCATCTAGAAGAGAAATCGGCCATGGAATGCTTGCAGAGAGAGCTTTAAAGCCTATATTGCCTTCGGAAGATGATTTCCCTTATACTATACGTGTTGAGAGTACCATTACGGAAAGCAATGGCTCGTCAAGGTAAATTGTTTATCTGTTTATTAGTCTGTGTTTCTATGTGATATTTATGCCAACATTCTCAGTATAGAACATAATGGCTCTTGGCATGATGGAATCTGTTGGGAGTGAATTAGCACCCTTGAGTTCGTTTTCAGTCGAAGTTGTATGGTGTATTCTGTTCCCGATATCTACTCCCAGTGATCATTCCAAAATTCCCCACCCCCAACCCCACATGGTCTTTGACCTTAACGAGGAATTTAGGAATGAATATGATAGATAAATAGCTTCATATTGTTAATAAAAAAAAAGTTACGAGGCCTATTCTGGTCTTATTCCTGTTCATACATATCTTTGATCATCTTGGTCACTCCCACCTGTCTTATATCTATCTTCTATCAAGCCTTATTCCTGCTACCACATCCATTCAAAGCTACCCTGACATTTGGTACCCTTCGTGCTTCCACCCACAGCCATGCACGGCTGCCACTCCACACCCTTGAAACCAGCATATCCTAATCTCTAAATTGCATGGCCATCCACCATCCACCATCAACCAAAACCTTATCCTTATACGTAGCCCAAACCCAGCTGAGAGCCTCGATGGAATCTTCTCCTCTTTTGGGTCACTTCTACCATCACCTCGAGTCCAGCAATCTAGCCCGAACCCTTGCAACCACTCTCAAAATCATTCTTGCCTACCCCTCCAGACAGTCATCTTTCATGGTGTTAGAATTCACCACATGAATTGGGCTAAATCCACTTACATGGCTTGGGCCCAACTCAACCTCAAAAGCTAGCATGTAAGGTGATGATTGCCCAAGACCTCATAAGGTGGACTTAACAATTGTTTTCAACCAATGTGGGACATTTAGTCTCAATACTCCCCCTTCACGTATGGGCTTGCTGAATGTGTGGGTGGAACAAGCCCAACATTTGCGAATTATTGTCATAAGGGTAAGAGTCCAACAAGCGGATTTGCCCAGACTGTGTGGATCCCCAACACGTGGATTTCCCAGACCGTGTGGATGAAGAATAAATCCCATCATGCGCTCAAGGAAGAGCCCATCACGGAAGGAGGTGGCCCACTTCAACCTGGGGCTCTGATACCATGTTAGAATTCACCACATGAATTGGAAAATGCTCAAACCTTACAGATCAGAGGCATTACACATGCATTACATGATTCCAGAAAGTCCATAAATGTGGAAGATTGAGGTATTGATAGTTGTTTGATGTTATAGGATGGGAGAGGAGCCATGTACCCCATCAAGTCTGGGATATGGAATCAGGATTAGGAACTTTAGTTCCATTGTACATATAATCCTGCATATACCGTGCATGGGATGTTCCACATCAACCCTGTTCTGTTTCTATCTTCATTCGATCCCTTGATCCATCCCTTTCTTCTTTCAGGCACATTAAGCATTATTATATATGCTCTTCTGAGGGATAAGAAAGAATAGGTCTTAGAAAATATGATGATTTATTTTCATGGGTTTCTGATGTATTGATTGATAAGTGATGAATTTTTTTTCTTCTAATCTGGCTCGGAACAGCATGGCTTCGGTCTGTGGGGGGTGCTTAGCATTACAAGATGCTGGTGTTCCAGTGAAGGGTTCAATTGCTGGCATAGCAATGGGCATGGTATTGGACACTAAGGAGTTTGGAGGAGATGGCACTCCACTTATCCTCTCTGATATATCAGGGGGTGAAGATGCATCAGGAGATATGGATTTCAAGGTCCAAGAATCTTCTATGTAGAGGGATCTCTTTTATTTGCTTCCTTTATTTCTCTGGCCAAGTCGATAATTACTAAGAATCACACTAATGCATGAGTTGAAAACTAGGATGATTGTATTTAATGGACTATCATTTTCATGCTGCAGGTTGCTGGAAATGATGATGGTATAACTGCATTTCAGATGGACATAAAGGTTTTACCTCATATTTATCATAATTACAGTTACATGTCTTGTTTGAGACATTTATCTGAATTTTCTGAAAATATCTCAATCAACATTTTGTATTTTTATGGTATTCAGCCAAAAAAAGTTGGGGTAATGACTGTTTGGGATAACTATGTCCTGGCAGGTAGGAGGAATCACTTTACCAGTCATGCGGAAAGCTCTCCTGCAAGCAAGAGATGGTCGAAAGCATATTCTTGGTAAAGTATTAACAGCCTCAGAGTAGATATAGTGAGTAGGATTTGACCCTGATATGCCTGACATTTTGATGGAAAATGAATTGGAAACAATGTTCCTCTTTAAGGAACAACTGATATATACTTGTTCATTCTCTAAAAAGTTTTCATTTTCTATTCACCGAGAGCTTGAATAAGCGTAATGTTCTCTTCTTGTCACAGATAAAGTCGTAAACTTTTTAGATCTCTTGTATCCGTGGGAAGTTTCCCCCAGTTTTTATCAGGTCTTCTGCCTTGAATTTTATGAAAAATAGTAGTAGAATGAATTGGATGAACAATGTCTGTTAAGAAACTATAGATGTGCCAAGAATTAGGTTTACTATGACTCCTTATTCTTTCCAAACATATCTAAAGATAATGTCTGAACTCATTTCCTTGACATTTTTTCTTTAGCCGAGATGTCAAAATGCTTTCCTCCTCCTTCAAAGAGACTCTCAAAATATGCTCCAATTATACATGTTATGAAGGTTTGTCAGTTCTGTATTTTATTTTATAATGTGAAGACTAGTGAACCTTCCAACACACTTTTCTGATAGCACAGGTAAAATCCGATAAAGTTCACCTTATCATAGGTCCAGGTGGGAGAAAGGTGAAAAGCATTATCGAAGAAACTGGGGTTGAATCTATCGAGGCACGAGATGATGGCATTGTAAGTTGAGAGGAGAAGTTAACCTCTAGTGGTTATTTGTGGATTGTAAATTCTTCTTCCATAGTGTGATCTAACATGTGGCTGTTTTAGGTCAAAATAACAGCTAAAGATTTGTCAAGCTTGGAGAAGTCTAAAGTTATTATTAGCAACCTGACCATGGTTCCATCTATTGGTGACATTTACAGGTCTCCTATTTTTCCTCTGAACTATCCTTTTTTTGCATTAACAGGTCTCCTGTTTCGTAGCATACTACAAGTGATCCCAACCTCCAATTTCATTGAACCCTCTTTGACTCTGTGCTATCCCATTCAGGAACTGCGAGATCAAATCAATTGCTCCATATGGAGTTTTTGTTGAAATTTCACCTGGCCGAGAGGTAGTTCCGATAATTCCGAAAATCTTGTGGTGCATAATTAACTAATCAGACCATATGCTCCGAATCAAATATACTAGATAAATCTGAATCACTTCTCAAATAATAATCATTCTTATTGCCCACTATAATGTTAGCTGTTTATGAATATTGATACTGCAGGGACTGTGCCATATTAGTGAGTTGAGTGGAAGTTGGCTGGCGAAGGCGGAAGATGTAAGTATTCTGCACCATAATTTTTTCATAATATTCAAGAGGGTTTTATTGTGGTAACAATTTTCAGTGCAATAACACAGGCTGTTAAAGTTGGAGACCGTATTGATGTCAAGCTCGTTGAGGTTTGGATCTTTCTCTCCCTTCTTTGTGTTATTAATGCATTGGTTTTTTTTCTTTGACATACTTCCAAGTAGAATCTCGTATTTATTTGTTACAAAATTACTTTTTACAACAAACAGCTGTAAATTACTATGTGAATATGTTACAGATTAACGAAAAAGGCCAACTTCGGCTGAGCCGCCGGGCATTACTTCCAGAACCTAATTATCCAGAGAAGACAGGCACAAAGCAACGTAGTAGTAATCGAGTCAGAGAAAGTTCAGATTCCCCGAAAGCTCAAGAGAAGGTTAAACCAAGAAAAACTTTAACTGGTTTGAAGGATGTTGAAGCTGATAATGCAGAACCGCAAAACAGTCAGCCACTAGAGGGCAGTTTTGTCGAGAAAATTTTAAGTCCAGAAAAGGATGCACCCGAAACTGAGAAAAACAATTCCAAGAAAAGCAGCGAGAGTGAAAGTATTGTGTTGAATGGAGAAGCCAAAATTAGATAATAGATACATGATGTCAGAAAGGACAACCCTTGCATTGAATCATTGACTTTCTCTATTATGAGAACAAAGGTATGAGCTGCAGTATTTTTCTTATCTATTTTATATAAGTAAATAATCGGTTATTTTACATTTCTTATATGTTACCATACTCGGTAAGTCGCTACTAAACTTAGATTTCGGAATATCAAGAGTTTGTCTTGTCTGCAGTAAGTTGTTATAAACTTTATGCTATTATTTCTGATAGGAAATCACTCTAACCGAACCTAACTCGCTTGCCAAGTCCTTCCACATAAAATTTACCGGAAGACGTATTTGTGCAAGCGCTCGGTGCTGAGTAGAGTTGTTTCTGCGGCACCGATATTGCGCTCATACTCAAGTGAAGCTTATGGTGAGGTTTGCATAATTTGATAATCGAATCTGCATGATACGGTTGACTAAAAAAAACTCGCATGCTGCTGATTAATCCTGGTTCTGATTCAAAAGTGGGGATCATTGCTGTTTACTTTGCTCGACTAAGCGCAGTTTTGATGGCAATTTTTTGTGAAGTCCTTGATTTCATTGATATTTATGTGATTCTTTTTACTTCAGTTCTGCAATTTTCTTTCATTTCTGTGTTATTGTTAATGTTTGGTTCGATACATTGCTTATCTCAAACACTGAAATAGTATTTAAATCGAGAAGATTGCATAATGTTTCACATTTATCTTTTGAGAAGTATTATTACAAATTCATTACAAATCAAGAGGAGACACTAAACATCCAATTGCATTCAACATTTTTAAATTTAATAAACTTTTTTGTTTTCTATATATCTTAAAAATTCAAATTAAAATACATTTAGGCAATATCTAAATCATGTCTTAAATATTTCGTACGGATACCTAAGTGACTTTGAAAACACCTAATTAAGTTCTGCTCCATTGCATTGTGTCCTGGAAATAATCGCATTTGATGAGTTGTTCAATACTATGTTGAATTTAAATATTGTTATGTTAAAGAAGTTCTTGCTCATGTATATTTCCTTGGTAGGATTTTCCTTCAAATTAGTCACTAAAATTCATAGAATCAATAGAAAAAAATATGTCAAATTCACCATACAAAATGAAAGAAAGAGAAGAAAAGGAAGATAATATTTTTAATAAAATTAAGAAATAAACATCTAGAAAAACTGGATTAATTGAAGTTAATTTGAAAAAAAAAATTACTGATAAGGGAATTTCTGGTTCATTATAGAAAATAGTGATGTCAAATAAGGAATTATTTTATTAATTTATTTTCATGGAAAATCATTATTATAATATAAATGGGTGAAGCGAAATATTAATTATATATAGTTGGTAATATTATTAGAAAAGTACATGTAGGTTGTACGTATTTAATAAATTTCATGGATAATTTTTTTGTAAATTAGAGTAAAATTAACTTTATTATGTCGTAAACTAGTACACTTTAATGATTGATATTTAATTTATTTGACTCTATAGAATTGAAATCTCTAACTTCGATCGTATGCACGTATTATTTGAGAACAAAAATAATGAATTCCTAGTTTTTATCAAACGAATTTGTGTTCATGTTTAAGTAGATTTTAAATTCTTTCACCTATTATTTGAAATGCATTTATTTACTTGAGAAATTGATATTAAATTTTTTTAGAGGACTGTTTATGACTTATATTATACTAAATTTTTAAATGATAGAAATAGCTTTTCTTCCTTAACAACATATTGATGCTAAATAGTTATTTTCATATATATTTTATGAGCGATTTTAAAAATAACAATGTTTTTTATTATTTTATTTATGGTTCTCTTTTATGTGTTATTATAGGAGAAGAAAATTGAAATTATAAAAGTTATGTAAGAGATAATGTTTAAATTTCAGGATTTAATATAGGAGATATAACTCTTTGAACTTTTAAATATTTGTCATTAAATTAAGTATTGCTTTATAACTCAAATAAGAATATTTTAGCCAGCACAAGAAGAGATGTATTATAGTATGTGAAATTCTCATGATAAATAGGTTATAGGCTTATGGTGCATATTATTGTGTCAAGAGAAACAATAAATGAGGGTGAAAATCACCAAATGAGAACGTTTAATTTCTGAGGTTCAAGATGCAATTGAGCCAATTAATTAATTAATTAATGATAGTTTCAACTTTCAAATGAAGAAGTTTTAATTTGTGTTTTTGAAATTGTTAATGGGAATAAAACTCGTGTGGGATTGGAACAAATTTGGGTAATATTGGTATATAAATGTGTGTTGTAGCATGAGATATATCATGACATATTACCTAAATACATATGGTTCCACACGCCACGGACAGCACCTATCTTGTGCCTTCCCAACTAGACAGCCATGTGTACAATACATATCAAGCATAACAAACAATTCCTTCATTCATAAAATATTCATTTTATTCTTCAAAAGATTAATTAGTTAATTAATAATAATAATAATAATAATAATAATCTACTAATCAAACACTCCCTTTGCACATGCAAATCACACACCAACCCTTTTCGTTTCTCTCTCTAAAAGATGACCAATCTTGCCATTCCATCACGAGACTTACGTGCCCTTAATTAATCTTAATTATTATATATAACTATTAATATAAACATGTACTCATCTTAACTTAACATCCTTATTTTAAACCTTTTTGCTTAATTTTATCCTAAGCTTTTTTGCTTCCCAATCACGGCTAGCTGCATGGATGAGCCAAAAGGTGACGGCTTGTCCGGGAACCGCCGCAGGGCCTCGGGAAAACGTAGCGCCACCAGCCAAGTCGAGCCCACTAACATGGCGCCGCCCCCTAGTGCACCCTGTGGGGCGTGCAAATTTTTGAGGAGGAAGTGTGTAAGTGGTTGCATATTTGCTCCTCACTTTGGCTCCGACCAGGGTGCAGCTCGATTTGCGGCTGTGCATAAGGTCTTCGGGGCTAGCAATGTCTCCAAACTTTTATCGCACATTCCGGCTAACCGGAGGCATGATGCCGTTGTTACGATTTCGTACGAGGCTCAGGCTAGGCTCTCCGACCCGGTCTACGGTTGTGTGTCAACTATCATTGCTCTGCAACAACAGGTTAATTTAAAAAAGTTTATTATATAAATTTGTATAGATAAATGTCACACTTCGAAATTAACTTTTTAAAGATAAGGAATAATATTTATTAGACCTAATAAATGCAATTTCAAGTGAACAACAATAGGATTTAATCTCATTTTGAACAACTATTTTTTTGTCTAAATAACTGTCATTAAGAATTCCGAAAGTTTCAAATTCAAAATAAAAATTGCAATGAAGTATCCCATTGTTTAGGGACACATTTTTTTATAACATCAGTGTCTTGAATTAAAGGGGATAATTGCATTTTCATCCCACGGTATGGGATCTTTAAAACTTTTGGTTCTGCATTTTATAAAATCATATTTCTAGTCCCAATTTTTTAAATACTTTACATTTGATCCATCATCTCATTTACACCGAATTTGGCAAAATTGGGACATCCATATAGGACCAAAAGTGTTAAAAATTGACTGTCCTGTGTGATAAATAAAAGTACAGATATTTTTAAAAAAATTGGACCAAGTGTGCAATTTTTGCAGAATACAGGACCAAAAATACATATTTCAGAAAATTGGGATAAAAATGTAGTTTTCTGGTTTTTAAAATGCAATGATCTTACCAATTCTTAAGATTCTGCATGTATATATGTATATATTCAGGTGACGTCACTTCAGACAGAGCTATCTGTGGTCCAAACTCAGCTGATAAACAGCAGATTTGTAATGGAAAATGCACTTCAAAATTCAACACAGCAGCATCAACAAATTGCAATGCTACAACCAGCTTCTTATTCCAACAGTACTTCTTCGGTTTCAAACAATATCAATTTTAACCCTAATATGAATAATAATAATAATTTCACTACAAACTTTAGTGAAACTATTAATGCTGCTCCTTCAAACAGTTTTGATCAGCCCAATAATATTTGTCGTCTCTCCCGGCATGTACAAGATGAAGAAGATGAAGAGGAAGAAAGTCATGATGATCCTCTAGCATTTGCTAATCACATTTTTCATTGACATTTTATCCATATTATTATTGTTATATTAATGTTATGAATGTTATTTCCCATTAATTAAGCATAATTAAGTGGAAAATCTTGGAATATTAATGTTTCCTTGCAAAACAATTTTTTTTTTTTTTTTGGAGAAATGATCATATTACATCAATATTAAAAAATCTCATGTTTGGTGTTTACATATTTACAACATTGTGATGAACGGTGAACTACAAAATTACGGCCCTGTTTGAAACATTGTTTGGCTCAGCACATTCGATTTTTACCTGGGCCAAACTTGTTTTGGAACATTTTTCATCGGCCCAAATTAATGAAAATATACAAACATTTTTCGGCTCAGAACCTTCTGATATGCAGAAGCCTATTAGGCTACTAACCACTTGCACCAAAAAGAATCTTGTATACTACTATTCCCTCCGTTTCAAATTAGTTGACACATTTGTAAAATACTATATCAATTAATTTATTTTGAAAAGTCATAACATAAGATGTCATCTATCAACTTTCACCCACAACTTCAACATCCAAAAATATTATTACAATTTTATTTCAACTACTTATTTAATTAATATTATTTCACATATTCCAACTAAAATACATTCAAGCCTATTCTCAATTTCTTCGCACAAATTTCAAGAAAAATCTTCAAAACTACCAACCAAAAAATTTTCTATCCAAAGTTGGTGAAACCAAACCGATATAAACCCAAACAGGGCCTACAATTTTGAACATTTTCAATAAATGTATACATGTGACACAATAATAGGAAAAAAAATCCACTTCATGTTACGGACAACTTGAAATTAAGATTAGAAAATCATCAATACAAATAGACCGGTATAGTGAAAAAAGTGCAGACAAAGACATTTCCTTTATTTCCAATTTATATATTGATGCAAACCTGCTTTTCAAACTTGGCATTCATAAAATAAAGAGTCAAATATGACATCAGTAATTGCAAAGCTAACTACGTAGCTGAAATTTACAGTGTACAGTTTCAGAATCATCAAGTACTGAAAGAACTAAAGAAGTAGTAATTAGGACAAACAAACTCAAAGAGCAACTAAACTTACAAAAACCTGCAGTTGAATTCAACAAAAATTGATCAACTACTCACCAACTGAATGAACAAAGAAATTGATCAACCATCTCTCTCTCTCTAACTAGATGGCAGGCAAATGCCCAAATTACCCTCCATATTTTCTTGCTTGCCCGATAAGTCATCTCCCCATGATCACCCAAGATTTTTTGGCACGGAAACTGAGCTAAGCCCTTTACCTTTAGGCAAATTATTCATTAATCGAGCATTATACCTCCTAACAGTATTTATCTTCCTCGTAATTGAAGGTACCTTCCTCGAAATCGCTTGCCATATCATCTGAACAGCGTCATTCTCTTTTGATGGATACTGATACTCATAAAAGTGTTCGACTTCCTTAAGCCTTCTCCACATTCTAGTCCATTCCTTTTTGCTAATATTTCTAATAAGGTTTAAGAGAAACTTTTCTTTTAGAGCATCTGATGTAGGGACAAATATGCAGAACTCGGAATAATCGAGTACGTCTTCGTAAGGAAGCTCGATTTCATCGCTAATGATTACGGGCACACAGTGGCTAGCTATAGCATCAAAGAGACGGTTCGATGAAGGAGTATCGCCTGCAATGTTTAGGCAGAATTTTGATGAGTGCATTCCTTGAGAAGCGTTTCTGATACCGCCACTTTGGACACTTCCAAATGCAAAGTGCACGTCTTTTTCGTCTTTTAGCATGTAATATAACTCCTGTCGAACTACTCCACCCTGAAAATGGAAAACAACATGATCAGATATCTACATATAGTCCTTATTAACCAACCAAGAGTATCAATTAGTAGTTAGTTGCATTATAATATCACAAGATAAAGCTAATGGTGATGTTCTGGCCGTACTATGTAACCTTAGGAGTTAGGAATACAAATATATAAGGTAAAATTTAACATTTCTTTTCAGGATTCTATTTTTTTTTTATCGAGTGGGTCGGGTTAGTATTAAATTTGATCTAAATTGATTGAGTACAAAATTTTGGGAAACATCTAAGCTATGATGCACGTATAAATAGTAATAAAGAAATTCATATTTAAAATGTTGATCCAAAGTGCTCCAGGTTTTATCAAACTAATACTCACATCTAGAAAGGAATAGAAAATGGACAATGGAACGTCTTTAACTATGTTTACGATAAATTGGTTAGGAACTGATACTAATTATCCCATAAGAAAATAATCATGCTCTCTTATCAAGCACACAAGGATTCAAAGGATAAACAAAAAAAACTAAGGTTAGCCAGGTCTAACTTCTAATCAGACATGGTATCAAGATATAAGACAGGTCAAAACTTTGAAACAAAGTTCAAAATTACAAATTATTAAAAGGAAATCAAAGCAAAGAAAGCATATCTTTACCATTAGAAGATCAAAAAGCATATATATATATAAGACTTACATCTTTTCTATATATAGCTCCTTGAAAATAAAGCAAAGTTGGACGACTTTCAAAATCAGAAGAATCATCCACATAGCTCTCAATGACATGCCTATAAGGGGCAATCACGTCTTTCTCAACATTAGCAACAGTCGGAGGATACCTCCCAAAATCCGAAAGAATAAAAATAGCAGGCCAAAGCTTCATCCTTGCATCTAAAAGGCTATTTGGATGATGAGCCATAATAACATGATCCTTTCCTTCCGACTTTTTCCACTCCTCCTGAGCCAACAAAAAACTAACCAACTTTTCTTGTAACAAAACATTAACACTAATTTTCTCCTCCGATTTCTTCCTCGAGTATCGATTATAGCTTATGGATGAGAAAAATGGAACAAATATAACATCCGCTTCACTAGAATTACGTACTCTAATCGCACTACGACCTTTCATATTACTAGTAAACTCCGAGTTTAAGAGATCTAAAGTTAGCCAATATTCTATACTATGCTGCAAGTTCAATCCACCAGGGTATTCCGGAACCTCTGACCTAATATCGGGCCATATATTCTTCCCCTCACCTTTCCAACCCAAGAGATTAAAATGAAATTCCGAGGGCAAATCGTACATAAAAACCTTGAGAATTTTATTCGAATCACATTTTCGAGGGGTTTCATTAAGATTCTCATTTCCTGCCATTGCTAGAAGCTTGGAGTTTGGTAATATACTAAAATCAAAAGAATGAGAAGCTAATGATATTAGTACTGAGAATAAAGAGAATATAAATAGTGCTGATGCCATTAAGAACAAAAACTTCAGACATTTATGTGTAATGTGCCCTGTTTTTGTCATTCTTCAACCCACAAATAACTTACTGTCGACAAATTAATTTAACAGGATAAGCGAGTAAGAACAGAAATTAATATCAAACACCATTACCCTTTTTGATTTCTTTGACGGCATTTAAGATTTGACCTTGGGAATACAAATGGGAAATTCGAAATGTGTCGAACGCATTCAAAATCGGCTTAAATAATTACACCCTTTGCATTTCTAAGCTATAAACAAGGCTAAATTAGTCGAGAAGACCCAGTTCAATGTAGAATCTGATATCCTGAAAAGAAAAAAAGGGGTTTCTTTGAAAAAGTGGAAACGATAAATGCAGAACAAATGAAACCCAGATGAATTTTTAATAACAAATAATAAACCCACTAAATTAGGAAATATATATAGAGAGCGAGATAGAGAAAACACAGAGAAAAGAGTGTTTGATGATGCAGACTTGTGCGTTTGAGCTGTGTGTGTTTTTCTTGTAGAAAAGAAAATCTGGAATTTCCTCATTTATGACATCTTTAAAGCGGTGTGAAAATATGTAGCATATGAAGAAGCGGGCTTTCGCTCATTTTATTTAATCTTTTCTGAAATAAAATTGAATTTTTAGTCTCGCTCAATCTTAGTAGGCTTTTACATTAGAAAAAAGTAAACCATTGTAAATTTTTACAATGAAAAATTACACTTTTAATCTTATAGTGTACAAAATTCCAATTCCTGAAAATATCCCTAGAATAATATTATCTTACCACTTATAGTACCATAAAATTATCACAATTTTGAATTCTTCGTCGATAAGATTAAAAAAGCAATTTTATAAAATGTGAAACATAACAAAAGGATACTAACTTTTTACATTTTTAATTATTTTTGCTTGTTACTGCAGAATATTTCAATTGGCTTTAGGAGAAAGGACCTTCCTTTTAAACCTCATTTGTATTTAATTGATAAAAGAGTTTTGGGAATAACAACTTACTTCAACTTGAACTTTGCTTAATCCAGACGTAATCAAACCTCATTTGTATTTAATCTTATCTTAAGTCAAAACCAAACCCATTTTCAACCCATCTCACCAAACTTAATAAAGTTTTAAACCTATGAAAAACATTGATTTGATATTATAAAAGTCATTAATTTGATATTTACCATTTTTTTTCAATAAAAGTCGCTGATTTTAAATATAACCAACTTATTCCCCAAATCTTAACATCCTAACCATGGATCAAAATTTCCATCGAAAACATCGAAAAATTTTCATTTTTGAATCAGGCGAAACGAAAACAAGATGTAATTCCGAAACTTTTTATTTGCCTTAAATTTTCCTAAATTTAGTAATTTTTTTTACAAATTTTTCTCAGTGTTTCCGAAACATATCCGAATAGTCTCGAAAAGTTTCCGATATTTGACTGACCGAAACATACATTTGAACCGAAATTTTGATCCATGATTATACTAACAATGAAATAAAAAGGAAAAGCAAATATTAGAAGAGGAAAAAAGGATGGGTTAAATTATATTTTACTCCCGTAAAACTGGATCCTCAATAATTTTAGTTCTATACTTCATAAATTTGCACTTTCTGTTAGTTTCCTAAAATATTCTGCCATTTCAGTTCCATGCTTATTAAATTGCACTTTTGGTTCCTCGGCCAGATCAATAAAATTAATTCCATGATATTTCAATCACAAGATATTACTTTAGAGTAAAACCAATAATATGATTATTAAATATCATGATTTTTTGAGTATACATCCATTGATCAACGCATTATTATGATAGATAGAACTCTCATAAAAAAATGTTTTACATTGTGGTCTTTAATTTATCAATAATGATCTAAATTCCCTTTAGATTTAAAACTAGCATTTTTTTTTTTTAAACTTTTGACATCAAGGAGTTGTGTGTTGACATGTTTAAATAATATTTAAAATTCATACTTACTTCAGATAATTAACTGAGAAACAAGAAGTTTACATGTTATACATAGCAACAAGTATATTGAATATGCAATAAAATAATTCATGAACTACGACACTTTAAATAAGAAACAATAAAAATACTTAATTATTATAAGCATAAAAATAATATAATATTTCATGTGAATGTTGAATAAATTGTACCCTTACAACATTCAAAGATGTAAAATATGATAATATTTTTTGATATGACAATAACATTATTTTGAATACTTGATTATTATTTCTTTATCTTTTGACTCATAAAGATAAAGTTATCTGATATTTCTAAGAAATAATTTGAAATGAAAACTAGAGTGACTTGAATTCCAACAAAGACCTATGTAATCATCTGCCATCAAGCCAATTTGCTTAATGAGGTCATTGCACATAAGTGCATAATTTTCATTATCAAGTTTTTGGAGACAAATGCCATTCCCCTTATACTTTGTAGGAATTGACTCATATGTCATATCCCACAAAGTCACTGGAATCTTGGCCGTTGACATAACAAGTTGTCTCGATATGTCAAGGTTCCAGTATCGAATGATGTGCTCGAATGTTTCATAAAATGAAATGATTAGCTTTCCGGACTCAATCTCAGATTGGGTCAGAAATTTGCGGATATGCCATGGATGTCGGGGACTCATCATTGGTGGTGGATGAACATCCCTTATCTCTACCAATGTTCCATTATATTGGATGGAACTATTCGAGATAGATCTATCTAATGAGGAATCCTCCTCATTCTTGGTGGGGAAGAAGTTGTAAAAAATTATTTTCTTCATGGTGCGGTAAGTTTTCAAGGCCAGATATTGATATTTTTTACTTATTGTGTGATTTAGACTTTGAAGATTTACGAATATTTATAGCAACAATTAACCTATACTATGGATAGTATAATATTCATTTGACGATGGTAATATATATCAAGAATCCGATTGAGAAAATAACTCACATGCTTATTTAGAAAAAAAATTACGAACATATGCAACTTGTCATATAGGTGTTAAGGCAACGTCTTTCAGTCAAATTATGTATTTATTGTAGTTGTTACGGTCGTTACATTAAGATTCTTAATGTAACACGTGTCATTTTATTCTAAAAAAGGACTTGTTTCTACTATTTGTAAACTATTCAATACATATTTACCCTCATTTTTTTCAATATCAAATACCAAGTTGATTGTTTTGAAAGAAACATATTTCCATAAAATATGACTTATATATCTATATAGTTCAAGGGAAATCCTAGGTAACTAAAATACGGAGCGGGTGCGGGAGCAGGAGTGGGAGCGTGAGAGCGTGACATATTAAAATTTTAGAATATGAGAGCGCCTATAGAGCATCTATTAAAATAATTATTAATAATATAGAATAACTAATTTTTGGTATTAAAATAAGAAATATATAATAAAGAAATAAGTTACAACTACATTTTTAAAAGATTCAAGAGCAAAATGTATGTCATTCAACAAATAACTATAGTTTATGATGACTAAATATGAATCTAATTATCTAAAATGACTTAATATCATGAACAAATGTAGGGTAAAAACTACTAGTGGTCCTCCTTATCATTAATTTTTTTACAGAGTGACACCTCTTATGTTTTTTTTTCCCACGTTAGTCCCCACTATGAATTATTTGTTTCACTTTGGTCATTTACAAGGGGTATTTTTCTTATAATGTTATACTTTGATCCCTCGTCAAATTATTTTATACTCCTTCCGTCCCAATTTTTTTGCTCCACAGGTACAGTTGACCAGTCAACTTGACCAAATTTGTAAAAATTATAATAAATAGTTTAATTAATATATTTTACTAATAAGTTGATAATATCTTATAACACTATATATATTAATATTTAAAAGGCTTAATACACCACAAATGTGAATACTTTAATATATTAAGTCACCTAAAAGATTAAAAAATTTGACCGAGTACTGTAGCAAAGGGACCAAAATAAATGGGACAGAGAGAGTATTAATTTAGTCCCTCATAAAACTATTTATTTATCACTTTAGTCCCTCATAAAACTATTTTGGAACTTTAGATCACATTGGACCACCTGAAAATGACCAAATTGAAACAAATAATTCATAGTAGGGATGTTGGTCCCAAGTGGTCAGATGAGGTCTAGAGGGGGGGTGAATAGACCTCTGAAAATTTTTGAACTTAAAAACTTTTCAGTCTTCTGTCAGCAGATTAAGCTGATGAAGAACAGTAAGCAGACTAGTCTGATCGTGAACAAATCTTGAACAGACGACTGACCACTCTTCTTACAGTGACTTAGCTGTTTTTCAGCAAAACAGTTTTTCAAAGAGTTTACTTGCAGCGGATTGTTTCAAAGTGTTTTTCACAAGTAGACTAAGTTCTTTAAAAGATTTTATTCCCAGTTTTTTAACAAACTCCTTTTTAAAATCTTTTAGACAATTCAAAGTGTTTAAAGATGCAAACTTTAAATATGCAAGAAAACTTTAAATGCAAGATAACACAAAGAATTTTTATAGTGGTTATATGGATAAAAATCCTTTAGTCCACTCTTCCAGATCACACAGATTCTGGGTTATACTATAATCACAAAGATTACAATACAAATCTCCACTTATACCTAACCAACAAATGAGAAGGCTATAAGCTCGCAATATGAGTTCACAAAGAAAACCTATCCTCTAGATTTTGATCACTCACAAAGACGGATCAAATCTTCGCACAACACTACTCTTTTACAATATCACTCAGATAATGTTTTTCTTTTGACTTCAACTTTGATCTGCCAACAAATGACTTCACCAGACGAGTGAGCTGTTCGAGCTTCTTGAGACTTAGAAAAATTCTGCTTCAATTGCGAAATCTCAGATATGTTGTTGTGTTGTTTCTCACTTCGAACTTTGCTCTATTTATACTTGAATTTGAATTTATGACCGTTGAAGGAAATCACATCTTCAAATCCAATCTTCAGCTCATTTGAAACGGCTCCCTGCAGCAATCGTACAGTGTACAGTACCTTTCTGTCCATCGCATTTAATGCTGCATTTAATGCACTCTGCTGATCCGAGGATATCTTCAATCATTTGCCATTACTACCCTTCTCTTTCAGCATTTATTACACCGGGTGCATTTATTACCGTTGGACTAATCTCTTGATCTCTTCAACTCTGCTGATCAAAACGACTCTGCTGATAGATACTCTGCTGATCAAATACTGAACTCATCTGATTTGACTCGGCTGATGACCTACCCTTCTGTTCGCTGATTCAGCAAGAGATCACTAGTCTTCTGAGCTTTGAACTTTGAACTCTTCTGATGTCTTCTTTTACTTGTTCAAAATTCTTCTAAGGGAACTAAGCTTCCATACTTAGCTGATTATGATGTTTTGGAAATCATCAAAACCTTCCCTTAATTACTTGTCTTCTTTGCACTTCATCTTCATCTTCATCCAACAATTTCCCCCTTTTTGATGATGACAAAACTTCAGCTAAGTACCTGTACCTAAACTAAAGTTTTGATCCTCAAAAATTTCTGAGATAGAAATAGTCTGTTGGATTAAAACTTGCAATTTTATAGATAGTGAACTGATTACATATTACAAGTTTGTTCAGATGAGTCGTGCAAAAAGAAATTACAAGGATTTTAAGATAAAATAAAGTCTAGTCTAAACTAGTCTTCTTCTTTCTTTTCTTCTTCAGCTTCCTTGTCTTCTTTTTCTTCTTCAGCAGGTTTGGAAGTTCCAACTTCCAATTTCTGCTTCAACAGCTCTAATTTCTTCTTTTTAGTATCAGGATCAAGCTGTTCTTCAGCTGAATCCTTAGCAGCAGCTATTTCCTTATCTGATTTAGCTTTTGCTTCAGCTTCAGTTTCTTCATATTCTTCAGCTATCTCCTTATCATCTTCTTCTTTTTCTGTGATCTTTTCTTCTGCTGATCTGCTTGTGCCTTCATTTGCTGCTTCATTCCTATCATTTTCATCAGCAGACTCTTCTAAGACTTCTGTTCATTCAGCATCATTTTCAGCTTCCAATACAATAGAGGTTCCAACTCTTTTCTGTCCAAATATCCTCTCTTCCCCCTTTTTGTCATCATCAGCAGGGTTGATTTGATAGTTTGGTAAGATTGGAGTGATCAGAAGTGAATCACAGAGAAGCTTGATGTTCTCTTCCATAGCATTAATCTGAGCCTGTTGTTTAAGTTGATTGGCCTTAACAGTTTTGACTTCCTTGAGTAAGTCTTCTCCTTGATCACCCAATTGAATTTGAGATCCCAAAATCCAATTTGATGAAGCAGTGAAGTCTTTCATCATGTTGCCCATGACTTCATCTTCTGCTTGGAGAGCCAATTCAACATTTTGTTCAATCTGCTTCCAACCTTCAGTAGTGCTCTGAGTCCGTCTTCTAAGAATATCCATGTCCTGACAGATGGATTTAACATTATAAGCAGTGTCTTCTATCAGATCTGTTGGGACAACAGCAGCTTTCTGAACTGGTTGTTTAACAGCAGCTATCACTTCTGCAGCTAATTCTTTCTTCATATCCTTCAGAGAATTGGTGATCATTTGCTGGATGGAGTCCAACAGATTTGTCTGAACACCATGAGAAGTTGAAGGCATATTTGAAGTAGCAGCAGGTGTATCTTCCATGAGTTGCTCTGATGGTTGAGTTGTCAATGCAAGAGATTGATCTGCTGGTACATCAGCATGGCTCGGAGTGCTTTCCTTCTCCTTAGCTTGATCATCTCCTTCAGCAGCAACTTCCTTTTCCTTTAACTGATCTGCTGGAATTTCTTCTTCCTTCTTTGAATCATCAGCAGCATCAGACTTATCATCCTGCACTTTGTCTTGATCAGATGGGTCTGAAGTACCCTCAAGTTGCTTTGGTTGATCAGAGGACTTTGCTCCTTCTTTCTCAGCAGGTGATATAATCTTCTTGACAGTTTCAACTGTCCTCATCAGTCCTTCATTGTCTATTGCTGACCTGTTACAAATCCAAGTAAAGTTATCAAGAGGAATAAAAGTAGATGATGATTCCTCAGGCAGCTCTTCAAATGGTTTGAGATTTGGTCCATAGACAATGTGTTTGATGTTTGGAAGTGGGACCAGTGAGCTTGGTTGTCCCCTTAACTTCCTTGCTTTCTTGGCCCAAAGCTCCATTGCTTGAGCAATAGCCAACTTGATAGATCTTTCTTTCAGATCTACTGAGTCATCAAAATCCTCAGAAATGGACGCAAAGATCTTCTTGGCTTCTTCCTTGACTATGTGACATATCCTCATCCTTAATCTGTCCAGAAAGAATTCTGAATCAAGTGCTTGAATGAGTGAATTTGTCTCAAGCCACTTAAGTATCCAGTCTTCTGTAGCCTTGAATTCTTTCCATTTGGCCATTTCAGCAGGACTCTTTGTCAATCTGAACTCCCTCCATCTGTTGTATTTAATCTTTTCAGAATGGAAGAGTGTCAGACGGTTGACTCTTTCATTTTCAGCATCAAGTCTTCTGAGAAATTCTTCAAAGATTGCAGGATCTTCCCTAACAATTTCAAGAGATAATCTGATTTCTTCTCTTCTCTTTGACTTTATCTTGGGTGCAGGCATAGCTGGGATTGGTTTGTTTGGATCCCTTGGTTCACCAATAGCTATCCCACCAGTATGCTGATGTCCATGAGCATCCTTGATGCTTGCTTCAATAACAGCAGCCAACTCTGCTGCCTCAACAGCATCTCTCTGCTCTTGAGTCATTTTGCTGGCTTCTTCTTCCAGCCTTTTTAACTCTAGGCTTTTCAGCCTATCTTCTTCTGCTTTCTCTGCAGCTATCCTTTGCTTCTCAGCATCATCTAATTTTTTCTTTTCTGCAGCAGTTACATAAGTTGCAGTTTTCCCAGTCCTTCTTCTCCTTGATTCAGGACTCTCAACTGCTTGAATTGGAGTTGCAGCAACAGGGTTTGGATGCAGACGGAGTGTCTCTCCTTCACCTATTGTGGCAGTCTGCTGATCTTCTCCAGCTTCAGCAGATACTACAGCAGAAGAGTCTGTAGTAGGAACTCCAATTGTGGAAGCAACTTCTTCAGTAGATGCAACAACTGGTTCTTTAATAACCAAAGGTCTTTCAGCAGATGTTGTTGTTTCTCTAACAGTTGCAACAGGCTCTTCAGAGAATGTGATATTTCTCTTAGCCTTTGACTTTTTAATTCTTTTGGCAGAGGGGTTGGCAGTAGGAGGTCCCCTTGCCTCACTTCTTGTTCTCATTCTCTTCAACCTTTGAAGAGGAATTTCCTGTTCAGATTCAGTCCTTTCAGGAGAAGAACCTGTCTCCATCTGTTCAATCTCCTTTGTGAAATCTTCAATTACTTTCTCTGGGACTGCATCTTCAGATTGTGCTGATTCAGTCTCAGCAGCAGACTGTGCTGTTGCCTCAGCAGGTTGACTAGTCTCACCAACCTTCTTGCTTTTCTTAGAAGGGGCCTTTTTGGATTTTGCAGGGGCTTTTCTTTTTGGTTTCTCCACTATCTTTCTAACTGGCTCGTAGAGTTTGAACTCTTTACTTCCATGAGTTTGCTTCCCACCACCCATAGGGCACTGTAGTGAGGCAAACAAATTACTTAGCAGAATAGCATGAGAATGCCTTTTATCACTTAACAGCTCATACACGTGAGCAGCCCAGTTAACCTTAAATCCATAATAGATACACACCATTGTGTAGTATCTTTTCCTTGGCAACCCATCCAAAGAACCTGTAGCACAATCCAGAATCTTTGCTATGATATCAGCAAATCTCTGGTATTCATCCTTCAGCTGAGTCTTCATCAAAGACCCAGTCATCTCTTCTCCCGGTTTAGCACAAATAGCCCAGAACTCTTCTTCCTTTTCTGACCCTAAACTGGTCACATCTCCTCCCTTATCTGATAGTTTATAAATTTCACTAAGAACAGCAGCAGAGACAGCAATTTTCTTACCACCGATGACAGCAGTCATCACAGTTTCATCATCATTGAATTCCCTGGTTGTGTAGAAGTGATAGACGTCTTCTACGTAAACCCTGTTCTCGTGTGCTTCCAAAACTGGGACCAAAGATGCTTCCTTGATCTTCTCCAAGAGAGAGCGCATCAGATCAGTACCCGAAAAGTGAAATTTGTTGTAGCTGAAGTACCTTCCATCAATAATCTTCTCCATTTCTGGGATTAGTGAGTGGAATCTACAAAAACAGTGAACTTTCGAAACAATAGGGTTTGAGAGTTAGAGAGTTTGAGAATTTTTGAGTGCGTAAGACGACTGTACTGTTTAGATCGGATTTTATAGGTTTCCTTTTGATTAGGTTTTCGTGATTTATCTGAACCGTTGATCTAATCTGACAGTTTTAATCGTGTGGATAGGAGAAGCGGATTTCAATTTTATTATTTTAATGTCAGATGGGCGGGAAACTCTATCGACACTAATCTGTTACTTATAAAAGCGTGTTTCTTATGATACGATTTATGACCATGCTTATATAATGTATCAGATGAGTAGAGTTTAACTTATCTGACAGACGAGTGATCTGTTATCTGATATTACTAGAGAATGCCAATAGCTAGTAATCTTCCTCTGCTGTTTGTCAATCCAGCAAGATAAAATAATCTTCAGTCTTCAAGAATTAAGAACAGATCTTCAGATAATATAACTTTCACTAACTGACATTAACAGATTTCATCTTTAGAGCAGAAGTACCGCTAGTCTTACACGTTCCCCCTGTCTTTAAGAATCCATAAGCTAACTAGTCTGTTGAAAGTTAATTCTTGAATATAATAACGGATAACTAAGCTGTTGAACTCCAGTCTTCTGATGAGTTCCCCCTCAGCTTATGCATCCAAATTTAGTAGTCCTAATTCAGCTCTTAAAGTTGAGAACCTTGCTTCACTTAGAGGTTTAGTGAAGATATCAGCAATCTGATTATCAGTATGAACATACTCAATCAACACATTGCCTTTTTCCACATGATCTCTAATGAAGTGATGCTTGATCTCTATATGCTTAGTCCTTGAATGACTTGTAGTGTTCTGAGTAAGTGAGATTGCACTTGTATTGTCACAGTAGATTGGTATTCCACTGATCTTGATATTGTAGTCTTCTAGTTGATGCTTCAACCAAAGTATCTGTGCACAACAAGCTCCAGCAGCTATATATTCAGCTTCAGCAGTAGATATAGAAACTGAGGTTTGTTTCTTACTCATCCATGAGATCAGACGACTACCTAAGAACTGACAAGCACCTGTTGTGCTCTTTCTGTCAATCTTGCAGCCAGCAAGGTCTGAATCTGAATAACCAATAAGCTCAAATCCAGATTCTCTAGGATACCACAATCCCAATTCTTGAGTGCCTTTAACATATTTCAATATCCTCTTGGCAGCTAAGAGATGAGATTCCTTGGGGTTTGATTGAAATCTTGCACAGACTCCAACTGAGTACATTATGTCAGGTCTGCTTGCTGTTAGATATAACAGTGACCCTATAACGCCTCTATATTTGGTTATGTCCACTGATTTGCCATCTTCATCTTTATCCAAACGAAGACTTGTAGACATAGGAATAGTAGCAGTAGAGCTAGTTTCCATACCAAACTTCTTGAACAGATCTCTTGTGTATTTTGCTTGATTTATAAAGATTCCATCAGGTAGCTGTTTGACTTGTAAACCAAGAAAATAATTAAGTTCACCCATCATGCTCATTTCAAACTTATTCTGCATCAGCTTGGAGAACTTATCACACATCTGTTGGTTAGTTGAACCAAAAATAATATCGTCCACATATATTTGCACAATTAATATATGATTCTCCCATTCAATTGTGAACAAGGTTTTATCTACCTTACCTTTATGAAATCCTTTAATTAAAAGAAAATCAGATAGGGTATCATACCATGCTCTTGGAGCCTGTTTCAGTCCATAGAGGGCTTTCTTCAGACGATATACTTTGTCCTCTTCTTGATAGACTTCAAATCCAGGAGGTTGTTCAACATACACTTCTTCTTGCAATTCTCCATTGAGAGAAGCAGACTTCACATCCATCTGATAGACAGTGAAGTTCTTGTAAGCAGCATAGGCAAGAAACAGTCTGATTGCTTCAAGTCTTGCTACTGGTGCAAAAGTTTCATCAAAGTCAATTCCTTCTTCTTGACAATAACCCTTGGCCACTAGTCTTGCTTTGTTTCTGGTGACAATACCATCTTCATTCATCTTATTTCTGAAAACCCACTTAGTGCCAATTACCCTTTGATGACTTGGTCTAGGAACTAAGTACCAGACTTCATTCCTCTCAAATTGATTCAACTCTTCTTGCATAGCTTCTATCCAGAAGGAATCATTTAGAGCTTCTTCAATTTGCTTAGGCTCTATTTGAGATAGAAAAGTGACAAACATAGCATCTTGTGCAGCAGCTCTTCTTGTTTTCACTCTATCTAATGGATCACCAATCACCAACTCTGGTGGATGGTTTCTGAGCCATCTGAGATCAGGTTGCAGGTCTGAATGTTGTCCTCTGTTTTGATCTTGCAACACTACTGTTGGAGATACAGTAGTAGTCTGTTGAACATTTGCCGTCTGTTGAACAGTCTCTGGTCTGTCAGCTGTTTGCAACTCGTCTGTTAGACAATCAGCTCTGTGATTTTGAACAGCACTTGAGTTATCAGCTGAATTTAGATTAGGTAGTATGATGGGAACATATTCTTCATTTCTTCCAACATCTAACTTCTGTAGATCAGTAGACAGATCTTGATTAGCACTTTGATTCTTTTCAGAAGATTGACTTGGCTCATCAAATACTACATGGATAGATTCTTCTATTAGTAATGTTCTTTTATTGAAAACTCTATAAGTTTTACTAACAGATGAGTATCCTACAAAAATAGCTTCATCAGCCTTTTCTGCAAATGCAGTAAGGTGATTTTTCCCATTATTCAATACAAAACATTTACAACCAAAAATCTTAAAGTAATGAATGTTTGGTTTCCTGTTGTTCCAAACTTCATATGGCATCTTGTTCTGATTTTTGTTGATCATACATCTGTTCTGGGTGAAGCATGCTGTATTTGTTGCTTCTGCCCAAAATCTTTGAGGCAGTTTAGCTTCAGCTATCATGGTTCTGACAGCTTCCTTTAGTGTTCTGTTTCTCCTTTCAGCAACACCATTCTGTTGAGGGGTTCTGGCAGCAGAGTACTCATGATGTATTCCTTTGATAGTACAGTACTCTTCAACAGTAGAGTTTGTAAACTCTGTCCCTCTATCTGATCTGATCTTCAATATTTTGATAGTCTTTTCATTTTGGATCAGTTCCATCAGATTAGTAAGATGTTCCTTGGTTTCACTCTTTTTCTTCATGAAAATCACCCAAGTATATCTTGAATAATCATCCACAACAGCTAGGCAGTATTTCTTTCCACAATTGCTGACTGGATCAATGGGTCCAAATAAGTCCATATGTAATAGCTCCAAAATTCTTTCAGAAGATTGGTGCTTCTTGCTTTTGAAAGATGACTTGATTTGTTTACCCTTCTGACAGGCGTCACAGAGCTTATCTTTGCTCATGACTGCTTTTGGAATCCCTTCTACCAAATCATTCTTGATTAATCTGTTTATGGTCTTGAAGTTTAAGTGATTCATCCTTTTGTGCCACAGCCAACTAACTTCACTTGGTGCAGATGCAACCAAACAAACACTTGAATTCTTGTCAGCAGAATTCCAGTCGACTATGTAGACATTCCCTTGTCGTCTTCCAGATAAAATTACCTTCTTTGTACCAATCTGTTCGACAAAGCACTTATCTGTTGAGAAGATGACTGAATATCCCTTGTCACAAAATTGACTTATGCTCAGCAGATTATATTTGAGGCCTTTGACATATGAGACGTCAGATATCTCTATGTTTCCTCTGATTACCCTTCCTTTAGCTTTAATCTTGCCTTCTTTGCTGTCCCCAAAAGTAACTTTTGGACCATCCACAGCAATTGCATCAGTCAGCTCATGTATGTTTCCACACATGTGTCTTGAACATCCACTGTCCAAGTACCATATCTTCTCTACTTTACTCCTACTCCTAATCCTAACCTACAAAACAAAAATAAAATTGTTTTAGGTACCCTTATTGAGAGGGTCCTGAAGGATTAGTTCCACCTTTGACAACCCAAGATGTTGAAGTCTTAGGCTTCTTAGGTTTCTGAGTTTTCACAGGAGCATGAACAGTTTTATTTTCATCATAATTATCAGATAAGTCATGTTGATGATCAGTATGATAAGAATAATGTTCATAAGCAGGGTAAGGTGCATGATATGCAGGATATGCATGCATTGGATGAGCAGGGTAAGGTGCATAGTAACTAGGAAACTGAGGTGCATGATACATAGGATGATATGCAGCAGGTTGCACATAATATGACTCATTTCCATACCAAGCATTTTGATTTTTCTTGTTCTTATGCTTCTTTGGCTTACTAACAGCTTGCTCAACTTGTTTAGACTTAGCTTTACCACTAGTCTGATTGACTTTAGCTTTATCAGCAGACTTCTTAGGACTCTGCTGTTTGGTCTTACTAGTCTTATTTCCTACACTAGGCTCTTTGGTCTTTTTAGCCTTAGGAGATTTCTTCTCCTTTAATTCTTTCTCAGGTGAAGTAGGTCTAGCAGTTTGAACATACAAAATGACCTTACTATTGTCAGCTGATATGAATTTTTCAGTATGGTTCAACTCTTGCTTATCCTGTTCTAAAGGCATCTTCTGTTTACTAGATGTATGCGTGGATGCAACAGATGATTTTTCATGAGACTCGATAACTTTTTCAAGTTCCATGATTTTTCCTTTATAAACTTCACATTCAGCTTTCAGAGATTCATGCTCTTGCTCAAGCTGTTTATACTCGACTGATTCTTTTGGCTTTTCAGCTTTAAGTTTCAGTGAGTTATTTTGCTCTTTTAGCAAGCTCATCTCTTCCTTAAGCTTAACAAATTCTCCAGCAATAGTAGTATTATTTAACATCATTTGCTCTAGAGAATCAAATAGTTCATTATTTTGAGGAGTTACCTCATCCTCAGAGTCATCAGAGTCCTTTGCCATCAGGCACAGGAGAGCAGGTTTTTCTTCATCAGAAGATTCTTCATCAGACGAGTCTGAATCTGAATCAGATGAGCAGACAGCAGCAAGCTTTTCTGCTTCAGCCATCATTGCTTTCCCTCTCTGATACTTTCTTTCTTTTCTCACTTTCTTCTCCTCATCAGTGTACTTTTCTGCTTTTGGATATGAGCAGTCTTTGATGAAGTGTCCCAATTTCCTGCAGTTGTAACACATTAGTTTTGATTTATAATCATCTTTATCTTGAGAAGAAAAGTTAGGTTTAGAAATAGAAGCATTGTTGTATTTGTTCTTCATTTTTCTTTTGTAGAACTTCTTGAAATTATTCATCAACAGTGCAACATCTCCAGCAGTGTACTCCTTCTTGTTGAGTAGAGTGGCTTCATCAGATGAGTCCACTTCTTTGTTTTTCTGTGCTGGTCTTCTGGTGTTTTCAGCAGCAACCAGTGCAGCTGTGGGTCCTGAAGTTGAGGTTTCTTCAATACCCATCCTAGGCAGTTTATACTCATAAGCCTTGAGTACAGAAAACAGCTCTGTAAGAGAGATCTTCCCCAGATCCCTTGATTCTTCCATTGCTGTCACCTTCATGTTGAACTTAGGAGGTAAGGCCTTCAGTACTCTGATGGTTATCTCCTTATCTGTGAAGGTTTTTCCAAGCTTCAATACTTCATTTAATATTCTTGTAAACCTTGTGTCCATCTGATCATTGGTTTCAGAGGACTTCATCTTGAAGTTATCCAGCTTTTCTAGAGCAACACTCAGCTGATGCTCCTTGATAGCATCATTGCCTTCGCTCATATCTCTGACTTTGTCCCACATCTCTTTCGCAGATTTGCAATGTTTGATCTTGTCAAACCGATCATTATCCAGGGCTTTAGTCATGATAAATCTTCCAATTTTGTCCAGGTTGAACAGCTTGATTTCTTCAGCTGTCATTTCGCTCAAGTCTTTTTCCACCACGGTATCAACTTCATTGATTTTTATCGTCTTGGTGAACTTGAATGGACCTTTTGTAATGCAAGTGAACATGTTGTCATTGTAGGCAGCAAGGAAAATCTCCATCCTGATTTTCCAGTCTTCGAAGGACATGCCAGCAATGTGGGGAACATGGTTTATGCATTCCATTTTCAAAAAGTTTTGATTTTTCAAAAAAATGCTCTTTTGAAAAAGTTTTCAAAAACCTTTGAAAAACACTTGGATCAAGCTCGTTGATCAGGCAGCTGATTCAAATGAACCACCCGCTCTGATACCACTTGTTGGTCCCAAGTGGTCAGATGAGGTCTAGAGGGGGGGGTGAATAGACCTCTGAAAATTTTTGAACTTAAAAACTTTTCAGTCTTCTGTCAGCAGATTAAGCTGATGAAGAACAGTAAGCAGACTAGTCTGATCGTGAACAAATCTTGAACAGACGACTGACCACTCTTCTTACAGTGACTTAGCTGTTTTTCAGCAAAACAGTTTTTCAAAGAGTTTACTTGCAGCGGATTGTTTCAAAGTGTTTTTCACAAGTAGACTAAGTTCTTTAAAGATTTTATTCCCAGTTTTTAACAAACTCCTTTTTAAAATCTTTTAGACAATTCAAAGTGTTTAAAGATGCAAACTTTAAATATGCAAGAAAACTTTAAATGCAAGATAACACAAAGAATTTTTATAGTGGTTATATGGATAAAAATCCTTTAGTCCACTCTTCCAGATCACACAGATTCTGGGTTATACTATAATCACAAAGATTACAATACAAATCTCCACTTATACCTAACCAACAAATGAGAAGGCTATAAGCTCGCAATAGGAGTTCACAAAGAAAACCTATCCTCTAGATTTTGATCACTCACAAAGACGGATCAAATCTTCGCACAACACTACTCTTTTACAATATCACTCAGATAATGTTTTTCTTTTGACTTCAACTTGGATCTGCCAACAAATGACTTCACCAGACGAGTGAGCTGTTCGAGCTTCTTGAGACTTAGAAAAATTCTGCTTCAATTGCGAAATCTCAGATATGTTGTTGTGTTGTTTCTCACTTCGAACTTTGCTCTATTTATACTTGAATTTGAATTTATGACCGTTGAAGGAAATCACATCTTCAAATCCAATCTTCAGCTCATTTGAAACGGCTCCCTGCAGCAATCGTACAGTGTACAGTACCTTTCTGTCCATCGCATTTAATGCTGCATTTAATGCACTCTGCTGATCCGAGGATATCTTCAATCATTTGCCATTACTACCCTTCTCTTTCAGCATTTATTACACCGGGTGCATTTATTACCGTTGGACTAATCTCTTGATCTCTTCAACTCTGCTGATCAAAACGACTCTGCTGATAGATACTCTGCTGATCAAATACTGAACTCATCTGATTTGACTCGGCTGATGACCTACCCTTCTGTTCGCTGATTCAGCAAGAGATCACTAGTCTTCTGAGCTTTGAACTTTGAACTCTTCTGATGTCTTCTTTTACTTGTTCAAAATTCTTCTAAGGGAACTAAGCTTCCATACTTAGCTGATTATGATGTTTTGGAAATCATCAAAACCTTCCCTTAATTACTTGTCTTCTTTGCACTTCATCTTCATCTTCATCCAACAAGGGACTAACGAGAAAAAAAACACAAGAGGGACCACTCTGTAAAAAGTTAATAATAAGGAGAGTTTTTGCATTTTGCACCCCCGAATTATGAAAAATAGGCACTTTATGAATTATTTGTTTCACTTTGGTCATTTACAAGGGGTCTTTTTCTTATAGTGTTATACTTTAATCCCTCATCAAATTATTTTATACTCCTTCCGTCCCAATTTTTTTGCTCCACAGGTACAGTTGACCAGTCAACTTGACCAAATTTGTAAAAATTATAATAAATAGTTTAATTAAGATATTTTACTAATAAGTTGATAATATCTTATAACACTATATATATTAATATTTAAAAGGTTTAATACACCACAAATGTGAATACTTTAATATATTAAGTCACCTAAAAGATTAAAAAGTTTGACCGAGTACTTTAGCAAAGGGATCAAAATAAATGGGACAGAGAGAGTATTAATTTAGTCCCTCATAAAACTATTTATTTATCAATTTAGTCCCTCATAAAACTATTTTGAAAATTTAGATCACATTGGACCACCTGAAATTGACCAAATTGAAACAAATAATTCATAGTAGGGACTAACGAAAAAAAAAAACACAAGAGGGACCACTCTGTAAAAAGTTAATAATAAGGAGGGTTTTTGTATTTTGCACCCCCGAAATATGGAAAATAGGCACTTTGCACCCCTAAAACTTAGATTTAGCACTTTGCACCCTATTTTATTTTTAGGCAAAAACTCAAGGGCAAAATAGGTAATTCAATTAAATATTTGGCACTTTGCACCCCCAAAATAAAATTAGCACTTACCACCCTCGAATTAAGAACAAATTAGCAATTTGCACCCCCAAAACATATAATTAACACTTAACACCCAAAAAAAAACTCAAACCCCTCATTTCGACAAAGTTGTCCATCGGGGTGCAAAGTGCCTATTTCCTATGTTTTGGGGGTGCAAAGTGCAAAAAATTCTGATAAAGAGAACCATTAGTGGTGTTTACCCGCAAATGTATTTTCATTGATATAGACATATGTTTTCTCAAATGAATAGCTTGGCATGAACACTGATATCTACTATTTAGCTCTTTATTAGTTTAGTGCATCAAAATAACCTGCAAAAGTACAAAGTTCAAATATTTACAACTTCACTATGTTTTCCCAAAAGTCCCACGCTATGGTGGTATCTAAATTCTAATATCTAGCACTTTAGTGCGTCAAAATAACCAACAAACATTTACAACTTAATTTGTTTTGGTCGTCGGCAAATCAAAAAATTGCTTGACATGGATGAGCAGTTGTCAAAATGCTTATGCATTAATTTTAGTGTATGCATGGATGCATTATATTATTAGTCTCTAGTCTTTTTTTTTTTTTGATAATTAAACAAATTTCCATTACTAAACAAAACATATTACAAATACAATATAGTGACCACAATAACTAAAAAGAAAGTGAACAATGAAGATCAAACCAAATTTTGGGAAAACAAAACAAGAAAAAGAGACAAGGACAAAATGAAGAAATTGAGCAATTGCACATCTCTGTGCAACAAATTGATTCCCAGACGAAGTGAAAATCGAAGCCAAATCTTCGAATTGACCCCAAGTAAAACCTTGGAATGATAATAAAGTGCTAAAAACATGACCAACATCCCAAAACTTGATTTTCTCTTCAAAGAACACAATCTTCGAAGACCATTGTGAACCACCATAAAAGTATCTGCCACAAAAACTAAAAAACAAACACATAACAACAAGAAGAAATAAAGCATAATAAAATAGATATGAAGGCTTCGGGGATACATCCGGCTGCTTTAAAGGCAGATCTGGGGAACAAGACCGAGCCGGATCTGGAGGTGGCGGATCCGGTGGTGGTGGTGGATCTGGCGGTGGTGGTGGCTCTGGTGGTGGTGGTGGTGACTTCGGATCTGGTGGTGTCGATAGCGTCGGATCCGGTGGTGGTGGTGGCAAAGTTGCAAAAGTTTTGGGTGAAACGGAGTGGATCAATTTAACAGACAAAACGAGTGGAGATGGTTGAGATGAAGTGGTGGTGGCGGCGGTAAGCAAGGAATAAGGGTGATAGGGAATGGTGGTGCTTCGGGTGCCAAGATAGATGAGAATGGGAGATGAGTGGATGAGATAGGGAAAAACTAGAGATGAAACCATCTCAAGAAAGGAAGCTTCGAGGTTCGCCGGAGGAGGCGGCTGCCCGGAGGAGGGGTAAAACCCTAAAGTTTTACAAATCTCACTAGGAGATGGAAAAGTCCTACAGGAGAGAGGACAGGGCGTTTTTTTTAACGTTTGGGGTCTTTATTAGTCTCTAGTCTACTCTCTAATAAAGTTACAAGTATTATTTGTGTTATTTTTTTTTTATGGTTGTAGATTGATTAGCTTCCAAGTTAAAAGAATTTATAAATGACAAAATAAATCAATAAATTATTAAACTTTACAAAATTTATGTAAAAATTATTATTTTTGTTAAAATTCGTGAATTTAAATTGTGTAGTGCATGTTCTTTATAAAGATAATATACGCTCTATAAAAATTAAAACGGCGCTCTATATATAAAAAATTCGTGTTCCCAAATTTATAAATTCTCGCTCCGAATATTATAAATTCGCGCTCTCACTTTCAATAATTCGCGTTTTTTTTGCGAATTTCACAAACGCGCTCCGATTCGCGAATTCGGAGTGCATCGACACTCTGGATGCGCGAATTTAATTATCTAGGGAAAATCCATAATTCACCAAAAAGGTGTATTGTGGAATAAATGTTCTCAGAAATTCGATTTTTCTTAATTGAAATCATACAGTAATATTCTTACAACCAACAAAATCTATCATTTAAACTCAATCCAAATCTTGTTTCAATTTTTTGTTAAAATCTCCAAAACCTATTTTGCAAAAACAAAACCAAACAAAACTAGACCAACAGGGATCCATATGAACCCTATAGTTTCACATCAGCAAAGAACAATTGAGTAAATCTATGCCTTTTACTAATACTCTTGATACTTTGCAACAAAATCAAACCTTCAAGAAAAATAGAAGATTTTCCATGAGACCTATCAAGCTACAAGAATAAATAAGTATTACAACAATACTTTTCCAGAGGAATGGACCTCAAATAACATATACTTCAAAGAAAATGGATTATTATCATTATTGATAGTATTAAGGTTTGTAATTTTTCTGCATAGCATTTTCTGAGAAAAAAGTAAAAATAATACGCAAAACCATCAAATTCATGGAAAATAAAATCATATCTTGTGACCAAAGATCGGAAAGCCAAATTAGAATTGGAACTGCATATCAGAAGAATACTCAAGAGCATCAAGATGAGCAGCCATGGCCTTGTTCATCGGTGGTGGGCCGCATCTCAATATCTACAAAAAACCAAAAGAATAAAATTAGTCCAATTCTTTTATATTTTTCTTTTTTGCCAGTCACACTAGAAAGATTTTACATAGCTTAATGTATACCTTAATATCAGATGCCGGTGCAGGGCAGTGAGATTGAATCATTTCCTTCGAGACAAATCCAACGCCACCATTCCATACTTCAGGAGGCTATAGAAAAGAATTAAATTGGAGGCATTAAAAAATATATATATATCTCATAAAATATTGAAGATGTGATCAATATTGATGATTATTATTGTGATTAATTGTCTTTTATGTTGTGCCTCCGAATAATCGACATAACTCTGAGCTTTTTGCCAGTAAAATTGTGTTATATACTGATTTCATGTTATATAGAAAGGTTATACTAACCAAATCTGAATAAACCAAACAAATAGCATTATGAATATAGAGAAGCACCAAATCAAATTCACGCAAAGATATGTAAACGGTAAACTTGCCTGATTGAGCACATAGTAAATTTTGAATCTTTGAGGGTAGTTTTTAGCAAGACTATCCAGTTCATCCTGCAACCAAAAAATAAACTATTGAGGATAAAAAAAATATATATTCATCTTTTGAGTATTTTATTATTACCACCACAATTTCATGACAAAAAAATCCCTAACAATAAGAATACTAATTTTATCTTTGGCCCCTATAATGCTTGTTATTAGTTTGTTCATCAAATTGACAACTTTGCATACACACAAAGCATTAAACGGAGAAGCTGGATAAATAGATATCACAAATTACCTTAAGCAGAATGTCATCATATGTAACATTAGCATAAATCAAATGCACCTTGGTTGTGTCACTGGGATTTTCAAGAATTGCTCTAGCAACCTAAACAGTAAATCAAGAAACAAATAAGAAGGTACATTAGTTACCTTTTGAAATATAAAAAAAAATCATTAATATCTTAAGAAACACAAACAAATGTGCTGAGTATAAACCTGGAACATAGGTGTTATTCCAGAGCCTCCAGCAAGCATTCCAAATGCCCTCACTTGGCCTGGTTGATACTTAAACCGACCCTTAAAAAAAATCCCAAATAAGAACAATTTACAAGCAGTATTTATATAGTAAATTAATCGCAACATAAATAACATAAAAGTCCTACTCTAAGTAGGGTCTACACTCTACAGCAAGTACCTTTGGTCCTTTTACAGCCATGTAATCACCTTCACGCATTTCTCGAAAATGATGGGACATTCTTCCTTGTGGATACATCTACCATTAGGTAAAATTTATACAATTAGTATTAAGTAATCCATTATCCATGTAAGAACAAAAATTGAGAATTTGAAATGTAATTTATCTGCAAATACAAACAAGTAAATGGATAAGTTTTAACAAGATTTGAACCTTTATAACTAACTCAAAATATCCAACATCAGAATCCAAAGTGGTCGGAGTATATGGTTTGATGACCTCTTCACCTTGACTATCCTTTCCCCTGTAACATAGAAAGATATTAAGTATGTAAACCTATTCATAAGAACTTAGTAGGTACTATGATCACAAGACTGAAACATAAAATTTACCTGCAGCTTATGTGTTGTCCTATAGGAAGGCCTAAAACAGAAGTGGGTGAAGGAAGAGCAAATCTAAACTTAGCCACATTATGGCTTAGTTGTGTTTTCTTGACAAGCTGGAACTCTTTGAATTTCTCAGGATTCAAGCACACTGCCAAAGATACAGGATACTAAGTCAAGTTTAGAAATAAATAACAAATTAAAAAATATATATATATATATATATATATATATACATGGTATACTCATGGGTAATGATCCTAGTTGCAAAAGGTAAAACCTTGATCTCACATCATTCAATAGCTAGGTTTTGAGTTAGGGTTCTTTTGGAGTCATCATTATCATCCTTCAAGAATTTTAAGGAATACATACCAGCAAATAATAATATTTTTTAGGAGAAACCCAAATTCAAAGAGAAGCCAAATATACAGAACAGTACTTCACATTATTGAATCTCATGCCTAATTAAGAATTACCCAAATGAGATAAGAATGATTCTAATCAACATTCAAGCTACTAGGCAAAACATACATATACATAAATATATTTGCTTCAATGTATTATCAACAAATGTAATTTATGAAACCTTTGGGCCTTTTGGAGGAAAACAAGAAATACGCAGCACCAACAGCAATAATACCAACAGCTACAGCGACAAACAATTGGCCTTCGGATGTTGCCAAAAAATCCATAGCTCCAAAGATTCAAAACCCTGAATTTTCACACAGAGAAAGTGTTCATTCAATGAGAATTAGTTTTTTTAAAAGAAAATCATATACTTATTAAAGTAGCAAAAATTCGATAAAGTGAACAAAATGGTTGATGATTATATTGTTGTTGAGATGCCAAAAATTGTTTTTTTCTGGGAAGGATAACATACTTGAGACCAGAAAATAGAATCTTGATTGGATTTTTAACAAAACAAAATGGCTGGATAAAGGATGCCAAAGAAAGAAAAAAAAAATTAAAATCGCGTGATTTGTAAAAATCTAGGTACGAATATATATGATAATATTATCTACTGGTCTCACCCAACCTTTCTTGTGCTCTTCTCCACTCGCCTAAAACGTTGTTGCAGCCCCTGGTTTTTATTTATGGCACGAGTTTCCAAACGTGCACCATAAAATAAAGAGGTTTTTACACATCACCCCTCAAATTTTTTAAACTTTTGGGCATTCCCCGTAATTGATAAAACATGGTTGTACACTCCTACAAATCGATGAGTGAGTGCATTTTTGCACCTTGATTGATACATTTTGTATACTATAATATAGTCGAATAAAATCTAAATATGAAAATCAAATTTCAAATATTTATATGTTTTGAATAAATTTTACTTTAGTAGACAACTTCATATATTTAAAATTATATATTTATATCGTTTTAGGATAGATCCGATTGGATTGGAATTGTGAATTAAATTGAAATTTAATTTATGAATTAATTAAATTAGGTTTAATTAATTGTAGGAATATTCAATTAAATGGGCTTAAAGTCTAATTTAATTAATTGAGTGAATAATTAATTAATTGGGCCATTTAATTATGAAACTAAATAAAGTCTCAATTAACTAAATAAAAGAATGAGTCATTAATTAATTAGAAGAGTTAATTTTCCAATTAAAAGTGTCATGACTCATGTAAGAGAAAGAGAAGAGTTAAAGTCCTAGTCCTAAAAGGTAACTCACATGTTCACACCCTAGAAAATTAATCCCTAAACGGGGCTTCTAGGATGCGGCAAGGTAACTCGTCCTCACATGCAGGACGACCATGAAATCATGTCAAGTGGCGCGCGTAACTAATATGTAACTCGGCGAATTGACTCGGTTTGTAAATAGACCATTTTACCATTTTTTTATTTTATTTTAAATAAAAGTTGAGATAATCTTCAATTAATAAAAGACATTTATAACCTTTAAATCAAAATAATTAATACTAAAAACAAATTGACTACTATGTTCAGTGATTTTACGAAGTGAATTATTTTGCTTCTAAAAATAAAAATAAAAACCGCCTATGATATAAAAAGACCACTTTACCCCTAATTTTGATAATAATTGGCCCTTATATTTTGCGATTTTACGTATTGAATTATTTTGCTTCTAAAAAATTATAAAAAAACCGCTTGTCATATAAAAAGACCGTTTTACCCCCAATTTAGATAATAATTGACCTTGAAAATTTTGCCAATTGACCTTTATATTTTGCGATTTTACGAATTGAATTATTTTGCTTCTAAAAAAATAAAAATAAAAAATCGCCTGTCATATAAAAAGACATCTTTACCCCCAATTTAGATAATAATTGACTTTGACAATTTTGCAATTCACCCCTATATTTTGCGATTTTATGAATTGAATTATTTTGCTTCTAAAAATAAAAATAAAACTGCCTATGATATAAAAAGATCGCTTTAACCCCAATTTTGACAATAATTGACTTTAACAATTATGCAAATTGGGGGATTTTACGAATTGAATTATTTTGCTTCTAAAAAAATATAAAAAAATCGTCTGTCGTATAAAAAAGACCGCTTTGCCCCAAATTAGATAATAATTGACTTTGACAATTTTGCCAATTGACCCCTATGTTTTCCGATTTTACGAATTCAATTATTTTGCTTCTGAAAAAAAGAAAAAAAAAAAACCGCCTGTCATATAAAAAAGACCGCTTTACCCCCAATTTTGATAATAATTGACTTTGACAATTTTGCAAATTGACCCTTATGTTTTGTGATTTTACGAATTGAATTATTTTTCTTCTAAAAAAATATAAAAAAACCGTCTGTTTGCGAAATAATTATGACCAAAATTGGGGGTAGAGCGGTTTTTTTTATATTAGAGGTGTTTTTATTTTTATTTTTTTAGAAGCGAAATAATTCAATTCGTAAAATCGGAAAACAAAGGGGTCAATTTGCAAAATTGTCAAAGTCAATTATCGAAATTGGAGGTAAAGCGGTCCTTTTCATATGTCATACGGTTTTTTTTAGAAGCAAAATAATTCAATTCGTAAAATCGCAAAATATAGGGGTCAATTTGTTAAGGGAGGTTTTGAAGGATTCCAAAACTTCAGAAATTGGCTAAGTATGGAGTAACTTAGCTGATGATCCCTTAGAAGAAATTTTGACTAAGTAAAGAAGACATCAGAAGAGTCAAAGTTTCAAGGTCCAAGACTTCTGATCTGCTGAAGTAAAGTTATCAGACTGATGAAGATCAGCCGACTCAAATCAGATTTGTTCAAGTTTGAGATCAGCCGAGTTCGCCATCAGACGTGTACTTTCGTCAGCCAAGTGAAGAAGATCATGAAGTGTTCCCAACGGTAATAAATGCCCCTTGGAGTAATAAATGCTGAAGTACAAGGTTATTAAAGACAAATGATTGAAGAAATGTTTCGCATCAGCTGGGTGCATTTAATGCTGCCTGCAGAATAGTACTGTTCACAGTACGGACAGACTGCAAAAGAGCCGTTCGCGGATTTTAAGGACCAGTACTCGAGGAATTTGAAACTTGTCTCTCTTCAACGGACATTTTTCTATCCTCTAGTATAAATAGCTGAAAGAGACGAAGAAGAAGGAAGCAACACACTTTCTGAGAGAAATTTCCGAAGCAAAATTCTTTAAGTCTCAAGAACAGCCCACTCATCAGCTGAGTCATTTGTTGACGAAAGCAGAGTTGAAGAATCAAGAAAAATACATCTTCTGAGTGATTTTGTAAACAAGAGTGTTGTGCGGAGTTGTGATCCATCTTTGTGAGTGATCAAACTTCAGAGAATAGGTCTTCTGTGTGATTTCCTATTGCGAACTTGTGGTCGTTTCATTTGTTGTTCGACGCAAGCAGAGTATACTGTAAACTTTGTGATTATAGTATAACCCAAGATCTGTGTGACTTGGAAGAGTGGACTAAAGGATATTCAAATCCATATAACCACTATAAAAATCGTTTGTGTTTCTGTTTGCATTTTTACTTGCATATCTTCTGTTTGCATAAAAACACAATTAAGTTAACTGTTTGAAAAAAAGAGTTAAAAAGGAGTTTATAAAACTGGGGAAACATTTTTCAAACTACTAAGACTACTTGTGAAAAACACTTTGAAAATCCGCTGCAAGTACTCTAAGTATTAAAACTGATTTTAGCAAAATCAGCTGAGTAACAATCAGACGAGTGGTCAACAAGTCTGTTCAAAGATTTGTTCGCGAACAGAACTGTAACTAACAAATCTGATCAGCTTAGTCTGTTTAGTTAAAAGTGAAAGTTTTGAAGTTAAATTTAAAGAAAATTTTTAAAGAGGTTTATTCACCCCCCCCCCCCCTCTAAACCTCTTCTGACCACTTGGGACCAACAGTCAATTATCGAAATTGGAGGTAAAGCGGTCATTTTCATATGTCATACGGTTTTTTTTAGAAGCAAAATAATTCAATTCGTAAAATCGCAAAATATAGGGGTCAATTTACAAAATTGTCAAAGTCAATTATTATCAAAATCGGGGGTAAAGCGGTCGTTTTTATTCGAGAGGCGGATTTTTTTGTTTTTTTAGAAGCAAAATAATTTATTTCCTAAAATCAAAAAATATAGGGGTAAATTTGCAAAATTGTCAAAGTCAATTATTACCAAAATTGGGGGTAAAACGGTCTTTTTTATATGACAGACGATTTTTTATTTGCTTTTTTAGAAGCAAAATAATTCAATTCGTAAAATCACAAAACATAGGGGTCAATTTGCGAAATTATCAAAGTCAATTATTATCAAAATTTGGGGTAAAACAGTTTTTTTTTTATATTAGAGGTGTTTTTATTTTTATTTTTTAGAAGCGAAATAATTCAATTCGTAAAATCGAAAAACAAAGGGGTCAATTTGCAAAATTGTCAAAGTCAATTATCGAAATTGGAGGTAAATCGGTCTTTTTCATATGTCAGACGATTTTTATTTGCTTTTTTAGAAGCAAAATAATTCAATTCGTAAAATCGCAAAACATCGGGGTCAATTTGCAAAATTGTCAAAGTCAATTATTATCAAAATTGGTGGTAAAGCGATTTTTTTTTATATTAGAGGTGTTTTTATTTTTATTTCTTCAAAGCAAAATAATTTAATTCTTAAAATCGGAAAACATAGGGGTCAATTTGCAAAATTATCAAAGTCAATTATCAAAATTGGGGGTAAAGCGGTCTTTTTTATATAACAGCCGATTTTTTTAGAAGCAAATAATTCAATTCGTAAAATCGCAAAATATAGGGGTCAATTTGCAAAATTGTCAAAGTCAATTATTATCATAATTGGAGATAAAGCTGTCGTTTTTATTCGAGAGGCGGATTTTTTTTTTTTTGAAGCAAAATAATTCAATTCATAAATTCGAAAAACATAGGGGTCGATTTGCAAAATTGTCAAAGTCAATTATTATCAAAATTGGGGGTAAAGCGGTCTTTTTATATGAAAGGAGATTTTTTTATATAAAAGGAGATTTTTTTATACATCGTATTATAAATTTAGAACACGAAATATGTCAAAAAATTTTTAAATATATAAGACAATTTTAGTTATTATTAATGAAGAAAAAGGAAAAAAAAAAAGAAAAAAGAAGAAGAGTCCTGGACCGTGTGGATAGGTCCTGGGGAAGAAGGGTTCCAAAAGGATTAGGATACCTAGTCCGACTAGGACTAGGATTATTGGATTTGTATATATATAACCATCATATCTTTTTATACTCGATCCATAATACAAACTAATCATAATCAAACACACTCTCCAGTCTCCCCTCTCTCTAGAGTCTAGATCGATCGGCCGAATAATTGAAAATGTCTGAATTGGATCTTTGCAAGAAAACTTGCACGACATTAATTGTGGGTTTAATTTTTCAGGTATTATATATATACACGTTTCGATCAATCTTTTTTTTTTTTATACTTGTCATCATATATATATCTATCCATGTGCCTTTCAGGATGGTGTGATTCTAGGAGCAGATACGAGGGCTACTGATAAGAAGTGTGAAAAGATTCATTGTATGGCTCCCAATATTTATTGTTGTGGAGATACTGCTGAGGCTGTTACTGGTATTTATTTATTTGAATTTATTTATTTACAGTAGTTTATGTTTAAATATCCAACTTTGACAGCTTCTTGTTCTTCTTTCTTGTTTTTAAATAATTTCTTCCACCATGTCAGACATGGTTAGCTCTCAACTGGAGTTGCATCGATATCAAACCGGTCGTGAGTCCAGGGTTGTCACAGCACTTACCCTTCTCAAATCTCATGATCTTTTCAGGTGGCCTAGAATTAATTAATTAATGTTTTATGTTTCTATATATCTAGTCTAGCATTTATTTTATTAATTAGCTAGTATTTCTTTAATTAATTTACTTTGTTTCTATCTAAATTAAATCAGCAGCAGCAGCAGCTATGAAGGCCATGTATCTTCTGCTGCGCCTGCCTTAGTGCTTGGCGGTGTTGATGTCACAGGCCCTCACTTACATACAGTACGCGAGTTTAATTATTAATTTTTCCTAGTTCTAGTAGTGAATATATTACTTCTATTTATATGTTGACGGTATTGTTATGAAATGAAATGCTGCAGATATATCAACATGGTTCAAGTGACAGTGTACCATTTGCCAGCATGGGGTCTGGTTCACTAGGTGCTATGACAATCTTTGAAGCAAAATATCGTCAAGGACTCACTGTATGTATATATATATATGTTCATCCATGATCTAATTTTCTCTTACTTAGTAATTAATGTATAATATAATTTTAGCTAGTTATATAATTTAATTTTGTTTAATTGCAGAGGGATGAAGGAGTGAAATTAGTAAGTGGAATATTTAACCTCATGGGTAGTAGAAGCAATTCTCTTGATATATGTGTTATTACAAAGGTAATTTCTATTTCTGCTTCCTAGCTTGTTTCTCTTAGTCGACATTACATTATATTCAACTTCTTATTAATGTATACATGCATGAACTGATGGATGGTCTGTCTGTACGTTTCAGGGCAAGCAGGAATACCTAAGAAATTATGTTTTGCCACGAACCTATGTACCTGAGAATTTCAGCAAGGAAGCGCCTAAAGCTGCCAAATCCACCAACCTATATTCCATCGGTGATAGGTTGAGTGATAGGTTGATTCTGGAAAACGCCATCGATGAAATATAAACGGAGATACGGTTGGTTGGTGTAGGGATTGCCGTGAGGGAGATGTAGAGTAATATAGGACGTGCGAACAAGTTAAAATTTTTACAATATCTGCTTAATTTGACTAAGGTTGAATAGGGATCTACAAATACTACTACTACTACCATTTAGATTTTTTTTAATTTTTTTTTAAAGAATATTTCAGTACTTTGGAACCAAACTTGGTAATTAAGAACTTCCCTTTTCAAATTCAAATTATTTGAGGAATTTGTACATGTTTCCAAGAACGAATATTTCCTTTTGATTGAGTAGACTTATCCTGATAAAGTTCTAAGATTTTGGAAATGTAATGTGACTTAAAGTGGTTCCACGTGAATGAAACATCTGCAATTCCATTAACACGAAAAAATTACTTTAATGAAATATCTGCAATTTCATTAACTCAAAAAAATTGGAGATGCTTGTTGCCAGTTGAAATTTTTTTCACGTCACGGAAAAAAGGATCCTCCTCCCTTTTTTCATTCAAACATTACAATAATGGAAATTTACTACTCTTTATTACTTAGTCAATAAGTGTGCAAACTAATTAGTTTCAATTAGATGGTTACAATTTACAACGTACGACTATTGTTACTAAAAAAAATTGTTTTGAAAAATAATATATTTGTGAAAATTAAAAAATTCGCTCCAAATATTAATATAATCTTTTTTTATAATTAATACTAATATAGTATTAACACGACAAATCCACTGATGCTCTGTTTCAGGGCAAGCAGGAATACCTAAGAAATTATCTTTCGCCAGCCAAATCCACCATCCTATTTAATACAAACTTTCTTTTATATAACTATATCTTATAATTTCAGCTCCATGTTTATTAATTGATTAATTTCTAAATGAATTTCATTTAGCTAAGTTGTTATTAACATGTCGATGCGCTATTTGATAGACTTTAATTTGTTGAGGGCAGTAAAATTGTGATTGTTTGTTTAAAAACATTAAATTACGTTGTTTTTGATAATTGTGGATCTTAAACTATAATTTATTTGAAAAATATTCTTGTAAATGCAATTTAATGAATTTATATATTATAGGGGTGCCAAAAATTGAATTAGCACACCATCTTATATATATCTCACAAAATAATTTCTTGATATGACACAATCGCTTTAATAAGTTATAGTAGAATAATAGACTTCATAGAATTCTATGATTTAAAATTTCTAGATGATAGATGTGTTGCAATAAGGATTTATATAAACTCAACCTTTTCTATTTTCTAGTTGTATGTACTAAAGTTGTTACGATATTTATTACGGATTATATTTATACATACCATCTTAGTGCAACAACAATTTTGTAACTTCTCCAAATTGTTTTGTTCCCTCTAAACTCTGAAACATAGAAATATAAAATTCTCAAATTTGCTCAATGTAATTCGATTTTACTTTTAGAAAGTGTGAATATTATTGGTCTTTTTTTTTTTATGGTAAAATTATTCAATAAATAATTCAAGAAACTTCATCACAACAAACATTAACATGAAAAGAACTTAAGAAAAAAATGGAGTACAAATAAAATGATCTGAAAACTCCGATTTCACAACCCAAGCGACCAGATTGTGAGTGAATGAAATTGGTTGAGAGAATCAAAACATCTACTTTGACCAACAATCCAATACCGGCTAATCTCCTCATAAAGACTACCAACGATCCAATCCGGCTCTTTCCAACAATCCATAATAACGAAATTAATGTCTTGGAGTGTACAAGATTATTGTTTCCCTTTGAATTATTGTCATATGTCATAACATATTTCAAGCTTAAAATTGAGAACTCATGTTTCAAGTTTCAACTTGTTTGTACCCAAAAAATCGCAATCAATAAATCGAGGTATAACGGCTCGACGACAAGCCAAAAATGGCATCTAGGCCGAACTAAGTCACCCCAAAACAGATCAGACCAAATCGGATCCAATTGGGACCGAAAATGGGTCCAATCGAACCAATGAGTTGGCTGTAAGCCCAATTTCAAAGCTCGACCCAATTTTCGCAATTAATTAATTTTGGGCCAAACATGAATTAATTAATAAAGTTAATTAATTTATGGGCTAAGTTAATTAATTACAAACTAAAGACCAAATTATGGTTAATTAGGCCCAATTAAATTCAATAAGTGTTCTTGGACTAATTAATTAAGTTGATTAATTAATTGGGCCAATATTAATTAAGTGGCCCACTTGATAAGTAAGGCCATTAGTTAATTAATTGGGCAATTATATAAATGGACAAATTATAATTGCAAAATAAGACCAAAATGGCTCGACCCGAAGCCAAAATGACCCGATCAGCCCGAACTCGACCCGGGCCCAGTTCCAAAATCGACCAACTCTTGATTTTTGGCCCAATTTGATTTTAATTGTTAATTAATTGGAGATAATTAATAAGAGATAAGGATAAGTCATATTAGTTGGTTTAAACAACAACTTCCTTAATTATCTCTAGTTAGTTATCATTAATTAAAATTCAAATTGAAAGACGCGTTTCTTCTTCTCCAACTACCTTAATTTTCAGCAAAAACATAGAGGAAAACCACCATTAACATAGTGGAGGTAGTGGGCAAATAACAAAGTAGTGGGAGAAGTGGGATAGTGGCCATCAGCCCCTTGATTTTCGGCCATCAGGAGGTTACTTGACAGCCATCAGCTTATTTCCAGTAGCTATAAATACAGCAGGAGGCTGCTGCACGCGAAACACACACAACTCAATCAACAACTTTTCAGTCTAACACTGATCGGCTCAACGCCTCTCCGGAAGTCCAGCGCTCCGCTGCTTCTTTTTCAGCAAACACCCTGTAGAACCCCTGATATCAACCGTCACTCCTCAGCCACCAGCCATCCTCGACAGCCTGAGGTCCGCCGCCGCCGCCGCCCAAGGTCCGCCGCCGCCGCCACTAAAAATAGTCTGCCGCCGCCGCCGCCGCTGCTTCCGCTGTCCAGACGCTGTCTCGAGCGAAACCCCTTGATAGCAGGCAGTTAACAGCTGTTTTCTGTCAAGTTATCAGTCTGTCAACTCGTTGATATCAGTCTGTCCCTCCTCAGCCACCAGTGATCCCTGACAGCCTGAAGTCTTGCCGCCGCCGCCGCCGCCGCTCTCTTCCGCCGTCAGCTGACACTGACTCGAGCGAAACCACTCGTATCAACCAAGTAGCACGCTGGTAACTGTCATGTAAGTGCCCACGTATTTATATGACAAACTCATCAAGTAGCCATCTGCCTGATGAGCTCGTCGTCAAGTAGCCATCTGCTTGACGGCTATCGGCTGAGTAGCCATCTGCTCCGTCGATGCCTTGGTCAGTGGCCACCCGCTGATCAGGAGCCCGATTGATGGCCATCCATCAAGGTTGGGCGAACCATTGACGGTGGGTCTCCCGTCGTCAATGTTACTTTCTGTCAACAAGTCGTTTTTCATGCATTATCAGCTCATCGGCGGGTTTACCTGCCGATCAAGGAGTCAATTTTCAGAACTTAAAAGATTTATCAACTCATTTGGCAGACCCTGCCAAGAAAACAGGAGACTTATCGTTTTGTATATTTTTGTAATGTTTGTACATTGGGGAACTTGCCAATACTCTTTTGTTATTAATGGAAGTCGTTTGGCTTGTACGTCTTGACTCTTTTACATAAATATACTTTACGTCAATTGATTTTCATTGATATGCTGTTTTCTGTCAAGATCATGTTTTCTGTCAAGGTGTTTATTTAAATTGATTGATTGTCAAGGCACTTGCTGATTTTCAAATCCGCTGATATGTTAAGCAGGCCATCGATTGGTCATAAGTTTTTGGCACTCAAAAGAGATTTTCGGAAATTATTTAAGTCCTGCGGCCAGGCAGGCATAGAAAAGAACTAGGGGTAGTGTTTGCCTACTCTGTCACAATCGTTTAGAAGTCAGCCTTATCAGGACAACTTATTTTGATATCAACATGTCTATTTTCAGGACATTTACTTTATCAATTTACCGATATCAACATGTCTATTTTCAAATCGTTATGTTTGCACGCACAAACATTGGCACGCCCGCATTCATTTTATATCATATCGAGGCATTTTACATCGAGCTATTGGCTCGTCGAGGTGTCTGCTGACTGGTTTGCAAAAACAGTGTTCTGCAACTCCTCGATGCCAAACACCCCTCGATGTCAACCCCTCGATGACAAGCACCCCTTGATGTCAGTTTTATCGCAAACAATATTTTGGCACTTCTTGATGCCAAGGGTCGCTCGATGTCGTCGAGGCGTTCCTCGATACCAAATTCATACGCAAACAGTTCCTTGATGCCATGTATTGTCCGATGCAAAATTTATAGCAAACACAACTATATATATTGCGCATTATGCAAAACGTACGTAGGGGACCAGTTAACAATTTTTTTTTGACATTTCTGATTTAGACCAAATAAGAAACAAATAAGAAGGTACATTTGAAACAAATGAAACCTTTGGGCTTTTTGGAGGAAAACAAGAAATACGCAGCACCAATAGCAACAATTCCGACAGCTACAGCAACAAACAATTGGCCTTCGGATGTTGCCAAAAAATCCATAGCTCCAAAGATTTAAAACCCTGAATTTTCACACAGAGAAAGTGTTCATTCAATGAGAATTAGTTTTTCTTAAAAGAAAATCATGTACTTATTGAATTAGCAAAAAATCGATAAAGTGAACAAAATGGTTGATGATTATTGTTGTTAAGATGCCAAAAATTGTTTTTTTCTGGGAAGTATAACATACTTGAGACCAGAAAATAGAATCTTGATTGGATTTTTAGTAAAACAAAATGGCTGGATAAAGGATGCCAAAGAAAGAAAAAAAAAATTAAAATCGCGTGATTTGTAAAAATATTCCTTTAGATAAATTGGAAACTAGGTACGAATATATGTGATAATAAATATTATCTATTGGTCTCACCCAACTTTTCTTGTGCTTCTCCACTCGCCTAAAACTTTGTTGCAGCCCCTGGTTTTTATTTTGATATGGCACGAGTTTCCAAACGTGCACCATAAAATAAAGAGGTTTTTACACATCACCCCTCAAATTTTTTAAATTTTTGCGCATTCCCCGTAATTGATAAAACATGGTTGAACACTCCTACAAAATCGATGAGTGAGTGCATTTTGCCAGTGTTTTGAAAATTGGACCGGACCGGCCGGTTGAACCGCTAACCGATCCTCAATCCGGTCCGGTTCACCCCTAAAAACCAATCTTCTAATTAACCAGTTCGAATCGGTAAAACCAGCTCCAAAACCGGTAAAATCAGTAAAATCACTGAACCAGTGGTTCACTTAATTTTTTTTTTTTTTTAGATTTAGAGATTTTTTTGTTATTGTTATTTATTTGAACTCTTGTTTAATATTTAATAGAATTGCAAGTCTATACTTTAATTGAAATAATATTCATTATTTTAGTGTTTTAACAATCAATGCAATTATACATTTTCTTTTATATAAAGAAGTACATAACCATTTTCTCATCATTGTAAATAATATTATTTTGTGTATGAAATTATGCAAATCAATTACCATATAAACATTAACTTACAACAGTAAAACCCAAATGAACAAGCCAAAACTTTAAAAATGAGATGAAATTTTAATTTTGTTGTCTTGTTTTGAATGTATGTATCTTTGAGGGATACTTGAGATTTATATTTTTGACATTAATCTTAATTTTTAAGACATTTTGATTATTTGCATTAAACAATAAAAATTTATAATTGCAAAGAATGATCATTTCTTGAATTATAATTGTATTTTAGATAATCTAAAAATATATATATAAATATTACATAATAATAAAGTCACACCGATTTTACCGATCGAACCAGTGATTGACCCGATCTAACCGATCGAACCAGTAACCAGTAGGACTTCCGGTTCAATGACTGGTCCGATTTTAAAAACACTGCATTTTGCACCTTGATTGATACATTTTGTATACTATAATATAGTCGAATAAAATCGAAATATGAAAATTAAATTTTAAATATTTATATCATTTGAATAAATGTTTCTTTAGTAGACAACTTTATATATTTATATCGTTTTAGGATAGAGCCGATTGGATTGGATCGAAATTGTGAATTAAATTGAAATTTAATTTATGAGTTAATTAAATTAAATTTAATTAATTGAGATAATAATTAATTAATTGGACCATTTAATTGTGAAATTAAATAAAGTCTCAATTAATTAAATAAAAAATGAGTCATTAATTAATTAGAAGACTTAATTTTTCAATTAAAAGTGTCATGACTAATGTAGGAGAAAGAAAAGAGTTAAAGTCCTAGTCCTAAAAAGACGGGGCTTCTAGGGTGCTGGTAAGGTAACTCGTTCTCACAAGTCACATGTGGGACGACCCTGAAATCATGTCATGTGGCGCACGTAATGTAACTAATATGTAACTCGGCGAGTTGACTCGGTCTGTAAATAGACCGTTTTACCCGTTTTTATTTTATTTTAAATAAAAGTTGAGATAATCTTCAATTAATAAAAGTCATTTATAACCTTTAAATCAAAATAATTAAAACTAAAAACAAATTGACCCCTATGTCCCGTGATTTTACAAAATGAAATATTTTGCTTCTAAAAATAAAAAATGCATATGATATAAAAAGACCACTTTACCTCCAATTTTGATAATAATTGACATTGACAATTTTGCAAATTGACCCCTATGATATAATTAGACCACTTTACCCCCAATTTTGATAATAATTGACTTTGACAATTTTGCAAATAAAAAAATAAAAACAAAAACACCTCTAATATAAAAAAGACCGCTTTGCCTCCAATTTTGATAATAATTGACTTTGACAATTTTACAAATTGACCCCTATGTTTTGCGATTTTACGAATTTAATTATTTTGCTTCTAAAAAAATAAAATTTGCAAAATTGTCAAAGTCAATTATTATAAAAATTAAGGGTAAATCGATCTTTTTATGTGAGAGACATTTATTTTTATTTTTTTAGAAGCAAAATAATTTTAATTCGTCAAATCGCAAAACATAGGGGTCAATTTGCAAAATTGTCAGAGTCAATTATTATCAAAATTGGGGATAAATCGGTTTTTTTTTATATTAGAGGTGTTTTTTTATTTTTTTAGAAGCAAAATAATTCAATTCGTAAAATCGAAAAATACACGGGTCAATTTGCAAAATTGTTAAAATTAACTATTATTAAAATTGGGGGTAAAGCGGTCTTTTCTATATGACAGGCGATTTTTTTTGTTTTTTAAGATGCAAAATAATTCAATTCGTAAAATTGCAAAATATAGGGGTCAATTTGCAAAATTGTCAAAGTCAATTATTATTAAAATTGGGGGTAAAGCGGGCTTTTTTATATGAGAGGCACTTATTCTTATTTTTTTAGAAGTAAAATAACTCAATTCGTAAAATCGCAAAACATTGGGGTCAATTTGTAAAAATATCAAAGTAAATTATTATCAAAATTGGGGATAAAACGGTCTTTTTTATATGAGAGGCGTTTTTAGAACCAAAATTATTCAATTCGTAAAATCGCAGAACATAGGGGTGAATTTGCAAAATTGTCAAAGTCAATTATTATCAAAATTGGGGGTGGTCATTTTTATATGAGAGGCACTTATTTTTATTTTTTTAAAAGCAAAATAATTCATTTCGTACAATCGCAAAATATTGGGGTCAATTTGCAAAAATATCAAAGTCAATTATTATCAAAATTGGGGATAAAGCGGTCTTTTTTATATGAGAGGCGTTTTTGTTTTGTTTTTTTTAGAAGCAAAATAATTCAATTAGTAAAATCGCAGAACATAGGGGTCAATTTGCAAAATTGTAAAAGTCAATTACTATCTAAATTGGGGGTAAATCGGTCTTTTTATATGACAGGCGGTTTTTTTATATTTTTTTAGAAGAAAAATAATTCAATTCTAAAATCGTTGAACATAGGGGTCAGTTTGCAAAATTATCAAAGTCAATTATTATCAAAATTGGGGGTAAAGAGTCTTTTTATATGAAAGGAGGTTTTTTTATATTTTTTAGAAGCAAAATAATTCAATTCGTAAAATCGCGGAAGATAAGGGTCAATTTGCAAAATTATCAAATCAATTAATAAGATTCGGGGTAAAGTGGTCATTTTATATAATGGCCGATTTTTTTTTAGAAGAAAATTAATTGAAATGGTAAATTAGGTATATGGTAATTTAATTAAAGTCAATAATTACAAATTAAATTTGACCAAGTTACCTAATCAACGATCCAGATCAATCTGAGCCAAAATAAACGACATGATGAGACTTCCCGCATGTGAGCGTGTAACTCACATGCCCACAACCTAGAAAAATCCCTAAAAGGAGTCCTAGTCGGATTAGGATTATAAGATTACACAAAAGAAATTCCCTAAAAGGAGTCCTAGTATATATATATATATATATATATATATATATATATATATATATATATATATATATATATATATATATATATATATATATATATATATATATATATATATCATATCTTATATACAACTAATCAAACACAAAAGAAATTCTCTCTCCCCTATCGGCCGAATTCTCTCTGTCTCTTAATCTCAATAATTGAAAATGTCTGAAGTAGGGTTCTCTTTAGATCCTTGCAAGAGGAATGATATGCATGCTAGTAAGCCACCCTCTTTTCTGAAAACTGGTACTACAATTGTGGAACGTTTAATTTTTCAGTATTACACGTTTCGATAATCGCAAAATATAGGGGTCAATTATTATCGAAATTGAGGGTAAAGTGGTCTTTTTTTATATTAGAGGTGTTTTTATTATTAATTTTTTAGAATCAAAATAATTCAATTCGTGAAATCGGAAAACATAGGGGTCAATTTGCAAAATTGTTAAAATCAATTATTATCAAAATTGGGGGTAAAGCTGTCTTTTTTATATGACAGGCGATTTTCTTTGTATTTTTAGATGCAAAATAATTCAATTCGTAAAATTGCAAAATATAGAGGTCAATTTGCAAAATTGTCAAAGTCAATTATTATTAAAATTGGGGGTAAAGTGGGCTTTTTTATATGAGAGGCACTTATTCTTATTTTTTTAGAAGCAAAATAACTCAATTCGTAAAATCGCAAAACATAGGGGTCAATTTGTAAAAATATCAAAGTAAATTATTATCAAAATTGGGGATAAAGCGGTCTTTCTTATATAAGAGGCGTTTTTTCAAACCAAAATTATTCAATTCGTAAAATTGCAGAACATAGGGGTCAATTTGGAAAATTGTCAAAGTCAATTACTATCTAAATAGGTGGTAAAACGGTCTTTTTATATGACAAGCGGTTTTTTTTATATTTTTTTAGAAGAAAAATAATTCAATTATAAAATCGTGGAACATAGGGATCAATTTGCAAAATTTTCAAAGTCAATTACTATCAAAATTGGGGGTAAAGCGGTCTTTTTCTATGAAAGGAGGTTTTTTTATATTTTTTAGAAACAAAATAATTCAATTCGTAAAATCGCGGAAAATAGGGGTCAATTTGCAAAATTATCAAAGTCAATTAATAAGATTGGGGGTAAAGTGGTTATTTTATATAATGGCCGATTTTTTTTAAGAAGAAAATTAATTGAAATGGTAAATTAGGTACATTGTAATTTAATTAAAGTCAATAATTACAAATTCAATTTGACCAAGTTACCTAATCAACGATCCAGATCAATCTGAGCCAAAATAAACGACATGATGAGACTTCTCGCATGTAAGGGTGTAACTCACATGTCCACAACCTAGAAAAATCCCTAAAAGGAGTCCTAGTCGGATTAGGATTATAAGATTTCTATCTATATATATCATATCTTATATACAACTAATCAAACACACAAGAAATTCTCTCTCCCCTATCGGCCGAATTCTCTCTGTCTCTTAATCTCAATAATTGAAAATATCCGAAGTAGGGTTCTCTTTAGATCTTTTCAAGAGGAATGATATGCATGCTAGTAAGCCATTCTCTTTTTTGAAAACTGGAACTACAATTGTGGAACGTTTAATTTTTCAAGTATTACACGTTTCGATAATCGCAAAATATAGGGGTCAATTTACAAAATTGTCAAAGTCAATTATTATCGAAATTGAGGGTAAGCGGTCTTTTTTTTATATTAGAGGTGTTTTTATTTTTATTTTTTTAGAAGCAAAATAATTCAATTCGTAAAATCGGAAAACATAGGGGTCAATTTGCAAAATTGTCAAAATCAATTATTATCAAAATTGGGGGTAAATCGGTCTTTTTTTTTATGTCAGGCGATTTCCTTTATATTTTTAGAGGCAAAATAATTCAATTCGTAAAATTGCAAAATATAGGGGTAAATTTGCAAAATTGTCAAAGTCAATTATTATTAAAATTGGGGGTAAAGCGGGCTTTTTTATATGAGAGGCACTTATTCTTATTTTTTAGAAGCAAAATAACTCAATTCATAAAATCGCAAAACATTGGGGTCAATTTGTAAAAATATCAAAGTAAATTATTATCAAAATTGGGGTTAAAACGGTCTTTTTTATATGAGAGGCGTTTTTAGAACCAAAATTATTCAATTCGTAAAATCGCAGAACATAGGGGTGAATTTGGAAAATTGTCAAAGTAAATTACTATCTAAATTGGGGGTAAAGCGGTCTTTTTATATGACAAGCGATTTTTTTTATATTTTTTTAGAAGCAAAATAATTCAATTCTAAAATCGTGGAACATAGGGATCAATTTGCAAAATTGTCAATGTCAATTACTATCAAAATTGGGGGTAAAGCGGTCTTTTTATATGAAAGGAGGTTTTTTTTATATTTTTTAGAAGCAAAATAATTCAATTCGTAAAATCGCGAAAAATAGGGGTCAATTTGCAAAATTATCAAAGTCAATTAAGATTTGGGGTAAAGTGGTTATTTTATATAATGGCCGATTTTTTTTAAGAAGAAAATTAATTGAAATGGTAAATTAGGTACATTGTAATTTAATTAAAGTCAATAATTACAAATTAAATTTGACCAAGTTACCTAATCAACGATCCAGATCAATCTGAGCCAAATAAATGACATGATGAGACTTTCAGCATGTGCGGGCGTAACTCACATGTCCACACCCTAGAAAAATCCCTAAAAGGAGTCCTAGTCGGATTAGGATTATAAGATTTCAATATATATCATATCTTTTATACAACTAATCAAACACACAAGAAATTCTCTCTCCCCTATCGGCCGGATTCTCTCTGTCTCTTAATCTCAATAATTGAAAATGTCTGAAGTAGGGTTCTCTTTGGATCTTTGCAAGAGGAATGATATGCATGCTAGTGAGCCACCCTCTTTTCTGAAAACTGGCACTACAATTGTGGGTTTAATTTTTCAGGTATTACATGTTTCGATAATCACAAAATATAGGGGTCAATTTACAAAATTGTCAAAGTCAATTATTATAGAAATTGAGGTTAAATTGGTCTTTTTTATATAAGAGGTGTTTTTATTTTTATTTTTTTGGAAGCAAAATAATTCAATTCGTAAAATCACGGAACATAGGGGCCAATATGCAAAATTATCAAACTCAATTAATAAGGTTGGAGTAAAGTGGTCATTTTGTATAATGGCCGATTTTTTTTTACAAGAAAATTAACTGAAATGGTAAATTATGTACATTGTAATTTAATTAAAGTCAATAATTACAAATTAAATTTGACCAAGTCACATAATCAACGATCAAGATCAATCTGAGCCAAATAAACGACATGATGGGACTTCTCGCATGTGAGGGCGTAACTCACATGCCCATACCCTAGAAGATTTCTATATATATCATATCTTATATACAACTAATCAAAAACACAAGAAATTCTCTCTCCCCTATCGGCCGAATTCTATCTGTCTATTAATCTCAATAATTGAAAATGTCTGAAGTAGGGTTCTCTTTGGATCTTTGCAAGAGGAATGATATGCATTCTAGTAAGCCACCCTATTTTCTGAAAACTGTCACTACAATTTTGGGTTTAATTTTTCAGGTATTACACGTTTCGATAATAGCAAAATATAGGGGTCAATTTACAAAATTGTCAAAGTCAATTATTATCGAAATTGAGGGTAAAGCGGTCTTTTTTATATTAGAGGTGTTTTTATTTTTATTTTTTTAGAAGCAAAATAATTCAATTCGTAAAATCTGAAAAACATAGGGGTCAATTTGCAAAATTGTCTAAATCAATTATTATGTAAATTGGTGGTAAAGTGGTCTTTTTTATATGACATACGATTTATCTTTTGTTTTTTAGAGGTAAAATAATTCTATTAGTAAAATTGCAAAATATAGGGGGTCAATTTGCAAAATTGTCAATGTATATTATTATTAAAATTGGGGGTAAAGCGGTCTTTTTTATATGAGAGGCACTTATTCTTATTTTTTTAGAAGCAAAATAATTCAATTTGTAAAATTGCAAAACATAGGGGTCAATTTGCAAAAATATCAAAGTCAATTATTATCAAAATTGGGATAAAGCGGTCTTTTTTATATGAGAGGCCTTTTTTTTTTAGAAGCAAAATAATTCAATTCATAAAATCGCAGAACATAGGGGTCAATTTGCAAAATTGTCAAGGTCAATTACTATTTAAATTGGGGGTAAAGTGGTATTTTTATATGACAAGCTTTTTTTTATATTTTTTTAGAAGCCATATAATTCAATTCTAAAATCGTGGAACATGGGGGTCAATTTGCAAAATTGTCAAAGTCAATTATTATCAAAATTTGGGGTAAAGCGGTATTTTTATATGTAAAGAGCTTCCGGAGGGGTCCGGAGTATTCCACTAGCTTCCGGATGGGTCCGGGGTGCGCTATAAGGTTCCGGAGGGATCCGGAATGTTCCACAAAGTCCCGGAGAGGTCCGGAGAGTGTGGAAGACTCTAAAAGGTTAGGGAACCTTCTAGAAGGACAGAGAACCTTATAGAAGACGCTAGAAGGTTGGAGAACCTTCTAGAAGACTCTAGAAGGTTATGGAAGATGGCGGAAGATAGTAGAACTTTGTAGTAGTTGGAGGCAGTAGAACATTACGGAGCTCTAGAATAAAGTAGATGTTGTTGGTCCCAAGTGGTCAGAAGAGGTTTAGAGGGGGGGGGGGTGAATAAACCTCATTAAAATTTTCTTGCAATTTTAACTTTAAAACTTTTCTTCAACTGAGCAGACTAAGCTGATCAGATTAGTAAGTTACAACTCTGTTCGCGAACAAATCTTTGAACAGATTTGTTGACCACTCGTCTGATGGTTACTTAGCTGATTTGTTCCA
>CM064883.1:15533543-15734442 GCA_003313485.2 Penstemon barbatus | reverse complement strand
AGTCAGTGAAGAAGAAAGGAAGTCAATCTAGGGTTGCTGAATGAAGTGGGAAGTGTTGTACAATCGTACAAGATGAAATTGCAACTATCAACCTGAATATTGACTACTTCAATGACAAGACTGACATCATCAGCACTGACATTCAAAATCTTACAGCTAGTCACGATGTTGTCAATCAGAATCTTAAGGCTTTGTGTGCTGGAGTGAAGATTCCAACAGTTGCGCTCAACCCTGCTGTTGCACCTTCTGATGTCATCAAAACTGATGATGACAAAAAGGGGGAAGATAAAAGGGAAGAAACAGCTAAGGAACCTGCTGCTGAAGAAACAGCTAAGGAACCTGCTGCTGAAGAAACAGCTAAGGAACCTGCTGCTGAAGAAACAGTTAAGGAACCTGCTGCTGAAGAAACAGCTAAGGAAACTGCTGAAGCAACTATTGAAGCCAAGGAAACTGAAGACACGGCTGACAAGACTGAAGAAAATCCTGGAAAGGTAGAAGAAGAAGAAAAGATTGAAAAAGAAACTACCAAGTACAAGGAGACTGAATCTGCCAAGAAAGCAATGGAGCTGATAAGAGACAGCAACTCAAAGAAAAGATGGAAGCTGCCAAAGCAATCTTGGAAGAAGAAGCTGATGAAGAAGAAGATGACGAAGAGTCATCTTATGAGTATATAGAAGAGCTTGAAGGATCAGATGAAGAAGCTGATAGTTAGAACTTGAAATATCATTGTAATCAGTTTACTTTATCTATTTCTTCAGAAATCTCATCTGATGAACTTGCATTGTAATATTCTTCAATATTAATGAAAAGTCAAGTTCAATCCAATAAACTTTTTCTATCTCAGAAAATTTTGAGGATTACATTCTTTAGCTTAGGTATTTAACAGGTACTTAGCTGAAGTTTTGTCATCATCAAAAAGGGGGAAATTGTTGGATAAGGATGAAGATGAAGGCTCTGAAGACAATTAGTAAAGGGAGGTTTTGAAGGATTCCAAAACTTCAGAAATTGGCTAAGTATGGAGTAACTTAGCTGATGATCCCTTAGAAGAAATTTTGACTAAGTAAAGAAGACATCAGAAGAGTCAAAAGTTTCAAGGTCCAAGACTTCTGATCTGCTGAAGTAAAGTTATCAGACTGATGAAGATCAGCCGACTCAAATCAGATTTGTTCAAGTTTGAGATCAGCCGAGTTCGCCATCAGACATGTACTTTCGTCAGCCAAGTGAAGAAGATCATGAAGTGTTCCCAACGGTAATAAATGCCCCTTGGAGTAATAAATGCTGAAGTACAAGGTTATTAAAGACAAATGATTGAAGAAATGCTTCGCATCAGCTGGGTGCATTTAATGCTACCTGCAGAATAGTACTGTTCACAGTACGGACAGACTGCAAAAGAGCCGTTCGCGGATTTTAAGGACCAGTACTCGAGGAATTTGAAACTTGTCTCTCTTCAACGGACATTTTTCTATCCTCTAGTATAAATAGCTGAAAGAGACGAAGAAGAAACAAGCAACACACTTTCTGAGAGAAATTTCCGAAGCAAAATTCTTTAAGTCTCAAGAACAGCTCACTCATCAGCTGAGTCATTTGTTGACGAAAGCAGAGTTGAAGAATCAAGAAAAATACATCTTCTGAGTGATTTTGTAAACAAGAGTGTTGTGCGGAGTTGTGATCCATCTTTGTGAGTGATCAAACTTCAGAGAATAGGTCTTCTGTGTGATTTCCTATTGCGAACTTGTGGTCGTTTCATTTGTTGTTCGACGCAAGCAGAGTATACTGTAAACTTTGTGATTATAGTATAACCCAAGATCTGTGTGACTTGGAAGAGTGGACTAAAGGATATTCAAATCCATATAACCACTATAAAAATTACTTGTGTTTTTACATTGTTTGAAAATCTGCATATTGACTGTTTGCATAAAAACACATTTAAGTTAATTGTTTGAAAAAGAGTTAAAAAGGAGTTTATAAAACTGGGGAAACATTTTTCAAACTACTAAGACTACTTGTGAAAAACACTTTGAAAATCCGCTGCAAGTACTCTAAGTATTAAAACTGATTTTAGCAAATCAGCTGAGCAACAATCAGACGAGTGGTCAACAAGTCTGTTCAAAGATTTGTTCGCGAACAGAACTGTAACTAACAAATCTGATCAGCTTAGTCTGTTCAGTTAAAAGTGAAAGTTTTAAAGTTAAATTTGAAGAAAATTTTAAAGAGGTTTATTCACCCCCCCCCTCTAAACCTCTTCTGACCACTTGGGACCAACAATATGAAAGGAGTTTTTTTATATTTTTTAGAAGCAAAATAATTTAATTCGTAAAATCACGGAACATAGGGGCCACTTTGCGAAATTATCAAAGTCAATTAATAAGGTTGGGGGTAAAGTGGTCATTTTGTATAATGGCCGATTTTTTTATAAGAAAATTAATTGAAATGGTAAATTAGGTACATTGTAATTTAATAAAAGTCAATAATTACAAATTAAATTTGACCAAGTTACATAATCAACGATCCAGATCAATCTGAGCCAAATAAATGACATGATGAGACTTACCGCATGTGAGGGCGTAACTCACATGCCCACACCCTAGAAGATTTCTATATATATGATATCTTATATTCAACTAATCAAACACACAAGAAATTTTCTATCCCCTATCGGCCGAATTCTCTCGGTCTCTTAATCTCAATAATCGAAAATGTCTGAAATAGGGTTCTCTTTGGATCTTTGCAAGAGGAATGATATGCATGCTAGTAAGCCACCCTCTTTTCTGAAAATTGGCACTACAATTGTGGGTTTAGTTTTTTAGGTATTACAAATCACAAAACATAGGAGTCAATTACAAATTGTCAAAGTCAATTATTATCAAAATTGGGGGTAAAAAGGTCTTTTTCATATTAATGGTGTTTTTATTTTTATTATTTTAGAAGCAAAATAATTCAATTCGTAAAATCGAAAAACATAGGGGTCAATTTGAAAAATTGTTAAAATCAATTATTATCACAATTGGTGGTAAATCGGTCTTTTTTATGTGATAGACGATTTTTTTTTTGTTTTTTATAGGCAAAATAATTCAATTCGTAAAATTGAAAAATATAGGGGTCAATTTGCAAACTTGTCAAATTCAATTATTATCAAAATTGGGGCTAAAGCTGTCTTTTTCCTATGAGGGGCACTTATTTTTATTTTTTTAGAAGCAAAATAATTCAATTCGCGAAATCGCAAAACATGGGGGTCAATTTGCAAAAATATCAAAGTCAATTATTATCAAAATTAAGGATAAAACTGTCTTTTTTATATGATAGGCGCTTTTTTTAGAAGCAAAATAATTCAATTCGTAAAATCGCAGAACATAGGGGTCAATTTGCAAAATTGTCAAAGTTAATTACTATCTAAATTGGGGGTAAAGCGGTATTGTTATATGACAGGCTTTCTTTTTTTAATTTTTTTAGAATCAAAATAATTCAATTCTAAAATTTTGGAACATAGGGGTCAATTTGCAAAATTGTCACGTCAATTATTATCAAAATTGGGGGTAAACCAGTCTTTTTATATGAAAGGAGGTTTTTTATATTTTTTAGAAGCAAAATAATTCAATTCGTAAAATCACGGAACATAGGGGTCAATTTGCAAAATTATCAAAGTCAATTAATAAGGTTGGGGGTAAAATTGTCATTTTGTATAATGGCCGATTTTTTTTTACAAAAAAATTAATTGAAATGGTAAATTAGGTATATTGTAATTTAATTAAAGTCAATAATTACAAATTAAATTTGACCAAGTTACCTAATCAACGATCCAAATCAATCTGAGCCAAATAAACGACATGATGAGACTTCCCGCATGTGAGGGTGTAACTCACATGCCCACACCCTAGAAAAATCTCTAATAGGAGTCCTAGTCGGATTAGGACTATAAGATTTCTATATATATCATATCTTATATACAACTAATCAAACACACAAGAAATTATATCTCCCTTATCGGCCAAATTCTCTCTGTCTCTTAATCTCAATAATTGAAAATGTCTGAAATAGGGTTCTCTTTGGATCTTTGCAAGAGTAATGATATGCATGCTAGTAAGCCACCCTCTTTTCTGAAAACTGGCACTACAATTGTGGGTTCAATTTTTCAGGTATTACACGTTCCGATAATCGCAAAACATAGGGGTCAATTTACAAAATTATCAAAGTCAATTATTATCAAAATTGGGGGTAAAACAGTCTTTCTCATACTAGAGGTGTTTTTATTTTTATTTTTTCAGAAGCAAAATAATTCAATTCGTAAAATCGGGAAACATAGGGGTCAATTTGCAAAATTATCAAAATCAATTATTATCAAAATTGGTGGTAAAGCTATCTTTTTTATATGACAGACGATTTTTTTTTTGTTTTTTTAGAGGTAAAACAATTCAATTAGTAAAATTGCAAAATATAGGGGTCAATTTACAAAATTGTCAAAGTCAATTATTATCAAAATTGGGGGTAAAGCGCTCTTTTTTATATTAGAGGTGTTTTTATTTTTACTTTTTTAGAAGCAAAATAATTCAATTCGTAAAATTGGAAAACATAGGGGTCAATTTGCAAAATTGTTAAAATTAATTATTATCAAAATTGGTGGTAAAGCGGTCTTTTTTATATGACAGACAATTTTTTTTTGTTTTTTTAGAGGCAAAATAATTCAATTCGTAAAATTTAAAAATATAGGGGTCAATTTGCAAACTTGTCAAACTCAATTATTATCAAAATTTGGGCTAAAGCAGTCTTTTTCATATGAGAGGCACTTATTTTTATTTTTTTAGAAGCAAAATAATTCAATTCGTAAAATCGCAAAACATGGGGGTCAATTTGCAAAAATATCAAAGTAAATTATTATCAAAATTGAGGATAAAGCTGTCTTTTTAATATGAGAGGCGGGTTTTTTTTAGAAGCAAAATAATTCATTTCGTAAAATCACAGAACATAGGGGTCAATTTGCAAAATTGTCAAAGTCAATTACTATCTAAATTGTGGGTAAAGTTGTATTATTATATGACAGACTTTCTTTTTTTAATTTATTTGGAAACAAAATTATTCAATTCTAAAATTTTGGAACATAGGGGGTCAATTTGCAAAATTGTCAAAGTCAATTATTATCAAAATTGGTGGTAAACCGGTCTTTTTATATGAAATGAGTTTTTTTTGTATTTTTTAGAAGCAAAATAATTTAATTCGTAAAATCACGGAACATAGGGGCCACTATGCAAAATTATCAAAGTCAATTAATAAGGTTGGGGGTAAAGTGGTCATTTTGTATAATGGCCAATTTTTTTTACAAGAAAATTAATTTAAATGGTAAATTAGGTACATTGTAATTTAATTAAAGTCAATAATTACAAATTAAATTTGACCAAGTTTTCTAATCAACGATCCAGATCAATCTGAGCCAAATAAATGACATGATGAGACTTACCGCATGTGAGGGCGTAACTCACATGCCCACACCCTAGAAGATTTCTATATATATGATATCTTATATGCAACTAATCAAACACACAAGAAATTCTCTCTCCCCTATCGGCCGAATTCTCTCGGTCTCTTAATCTCAATAATTAAAAATGTCTGAAGTAGGGTTCTCTTTGGATCTTTGCAAGAGGAATGATATGCATGCTAATAAGCCACCCTCTTTTCTGAAAACTGGCACTACAATTGTGGGTTTAGTTTTTCAAGTATTACACGTTTCGATAATCGCAAAATATAGGGGTCAATTTACAAATTGTCAAAGTCAATTATTATCAAAATTGGGGGCAAAACGGTCTTTTTTATATTAATGGTGTTTTTATTTTTATTTTTTTAGAAGCAAAATAATTCAATTAGTAAAATCGAAAAACATAGGGGTCAATTTGCAAAATTGTTAAAATTAATTATTATCACAATTGGTGGTAAATCGGTCTTTTTTATATGATAGACGATTTTTTTGTTTTTTCAGAGGCAAAATAATTCAATTCGCAAAATTGAAAAATATAGGGGTCAATTTGCAAACTTGTCAAATTCAATTATTATCAATATTGTGGCTAAAGCGGTCTTTTTCATATGAGAGGCACTTATTTTTATTTTTTTTAGAAGCAAAATAATTCAATTCATAAAATCGCAAAACATGGGGGTCAATTTGCAAAAATATCAAAGTCAATTATTATCAAAATTAAGGATAAAACTGTCTTTTTTATATGAGAGACGTTTTTTTTTAGAAGCAAAATAATTCAATTCGTAAAATCGCAGAACATAGGGGTCAATTTGCAAAATTGTCAAAGTTAATTACTATCTAAATTGGGGGTAAAGCGGTATTATTATATGACAGACTTTCTTTTTTTAATTTTTTTAGAAACAAAATAATTCAATTCTAAAATTTTGGAACATAGGGGTCAATTTGCAAAATTGTCAAAGTCAATTATTATCATAATTGGGGGTAAATCGGTCTTTTTTTATGAAAGGAGGTTTTTTTATATTTTTTAGAAGCAAAATAATTCAATTTGTAAATCAGGTACATTGTAATTTAATTAAAGTCAATAATTACAAATTAAATTTGACCATGTTACCTAATCAACGATCCGGATCAATCTGAGCCAAATAAACGACTGATAGAAATAGTGTCTTGCAATCCAGCTGTATGGCTAGCATTTATTGTAGTAAATAAAGGAACTATTCAATTTTGATTAATAAAAACACTTTATTATATGGTCATCTTTATATTATGTAATAATTATCTACGCATAAGGATAGAAGTCCTTAGATCACAGGGCTAGGGGACAACTCGTGTACTGATCTCCAAGGCCGTGATCTAGAACATATTCAAGAGTCATAGAATCCAATCGAGATAGGACATCGTTGGATTCGGTTAGACTCTCACTGTTGTATATACTCCGATGAACTGGAGAACGCTGGGGTCCACGAGCGTGACTGGGATAGTCGATGCACATAAGTGGATGGCTTGCTGGGATGGCAAGTGCACTGAATACCCCAATTGGAAAATGACTCACCATGGAAGCGATAGTCGTATATCGGGGTTGAAGTTATTCCACTTTACGATAGTATACGAGGAACGATCCCTAATTACTTGAGGTGATAGGGTTTATCTGGTGCAAGAACGTCTATGCTTAGATTTGAGTTCCGACTGACTGGAGATTACTAGAAGGTCTATGTGGATTCATGTTGGGTATAGAGGAACTCGTATGCAGGTTCATATCATCAACAAAGGATCCATTGACCCGATTTGATAGGTTGGGAAATTCTCCTATGGATTTCTGTGAGAAATTAATTCTGGTAAAATCCTTGGCCAAGGTATCTGACGGAATGCATAAGGTCAAAACAAAAGAAAAAGGGAACCGATGAAAAGTCCATTCCCTTAAGTCTCGACTGGAAGATTGATCGATGGAGAGATTATGGCGAATATGGTAATTGAAAATGATAAAAGGTTCACTGAATTAATTCGCCAGTGATTGGGCTCCATGGGCTTGTGGCCAGACATCGACCGTGGAGTGGGTGCTAATTTTGGATTGATCAGTCGACAGAGTGTGCGACTGATTTAAAGTATTTAATACTTGAACAATTAAACTAATATTTAATTATAAACCACGACCAATTATGTGGTGAACCAATGGGGGCATACACAATACACATGAAGCGAAAGCGAAAGAAAATGAAATAATTGGGTCGACCGAATCGAATGGGTCGATTGGGTCGACTGGGTCTAAAAGTCGACTGGGTCGACCCAATTGGAACAAATTGGATCCGATTGGAATTGGATCAAAATTATAAATTAAATTGGAATTTAATTTGTGAGTTAATTAATTAAGTTGGATTTAATTAATTATAGAAAGATTTAATTAAATAGACTTAGAGTCTAATTTAATTAATTGGGAGAGTAGTTAATTAATTGGACTATTTAATTGAGAAATTAAATAAAGCTTGGTTAAATTAATTAGGGGTAAACCGGTCTTTTTATATGAAAGGAGGTTTTTTTATATTTTTTAGAAGCAAAAGAATTCAATTTGTAAAATCACGGAACACAGAGGCCAATTCGCAAAATTATCAAAGTCAATTAATAAGGTTGGGGGTAAAGTGGTCATTTTGTATAATGGCCGAATTTTTTTTTACAAGAAAATTAATTGAAATGGTAAATTAGGTACATTGTAATTTAATTAAAGTCAATAATTACAAATTAAATTTGACCAAGTTACCTAATCAACGATCCAGATCAATCTGAGCCAAATAAACAACATGATGAGACTTCCCGCATGTGAGGGCGTAACTCACATGCCCACACCCTAGAAGATTTCTAAATATATTATATCTTACATACAACTAATCAAACACACAAGAAATTCACTTTCCCCTATCGGCCGAATTCTCTCGAGCTCTTAATCTCAATAATTGAAATTGTCTGAAGTAGAGTTCTCTTTGGATATTTGCAAGGGGAATGATATGCATGCTAGTAAGCCACCCTCTTTTCTGAAAACTGGCACTACAATTGTGGGTTTAATTTTTCAGGTATTACACGTTTCGATAATCGCAAAACACAGGGGTCAATTTACGAATTGTCAAAGTCAATTATCATCAAAATTGGGGGTAAAGCCGTCTTTTTTATATTAGAGGTGTTTTTATTTTTATTTTTTTAGAACCAAAATAATTCAATTCGTAAAATCGAAAAATATAGGGGTCAATTTGCAAAATTGTCAAAATCAATTATTATCAAAATTGGTGGTAAAGCATTTTTATATGACAGGCGATTTTCTTTTTGTTTTTTTAGACGCAAAATAATTCAATTCGTAAAATTGCAAAATATAGGGGTCAATTTGTAAAATTGTCAAAGTCAATTATTATCAAAATTGGATGTATAGCGGTCTTTTTTATGTGAGTGGCACTTATTTTTATTTTTTTAGAAGCAAAATAATTCAATTCGTAAAGTTTCAAAACATAGGGGTTAATTTGCAAAAATATCAAAGTCAATTATTATCAAAATTGACTTCCAAGTTCCAATTGCCTTCTCCAAATTAATAGAACATTAATTAGCGATATAATTCAACTGCCTTCTCCAAATTTGTATTTTTCTTATTAATATTATAAATTAGTAATCCATGAGCTTGTGGCCAGACATCGATCGTGGAGTGTGGGAGAATTCCTAAATTGAGAAGGATGCTAATTTTGAAATAATCAGTCGACAGAGTGTTCAATTGATTTAGGGTATTTAATACTCGAGTAATTAAATAAATATTTAATTATAATCTACGGACAATTATGTGGTGAACCTAAAGGGTCATAAACAATACACATGAAGCAAAAACAAGGAAATGAAGAACAATTGGATCAACTGAGTCGACCCAATTGGAGCCGGCTTTGGATCGGAATTATAAATTAAATTAAAATTTAATTTATGAGTTAATTAAATTAAATTAAATTAATTGTAGAAATATTCAATTAAATGGGCTTAAAGTCCTAATCCTATTCCTATTAAGATTTATAAAATTCCTATTCCTAAAAGGATTAGGATTATAAGATTTGTATATAAATCATATCTTATGTACAATAATCAAACACAAAATTCTCTCTAGATCGGCCGATTCTCTCTCTCTCTCTCTCTCTCTCTATCTCTTAATGTCTGAACTCGATTTTTGCAAGAGGAATGTTATGCCACCCTCTTTTCTGAAAACTGGGTCAATCGTGGGTTTAATTTTTAAGGTTCGATCTTTTTTTGAGTTTTTTTTTATATAGTCTTACTCTTTTAGGGCAGAGCTTGCGTTGATTGAATTGGTGGATTTCTTTTGAGAAATCACAGTGGTGTTTTAGGATTATAAATAAACTTTAATATCTTTACTTGCTGGTAATCAATTTGCATTTAGTGTGTTCTTCTGCTGGCTTACCTGTAGCTGTAGGGTTATATTGGTGTTATGGGATTTCTTGCTTGACATATCTGGCATTAATTTCTTTAAAAAAAAATCATCATATCCCCGTATACATAATGTTTCTTCTAAAAATATGTATTATTATTATAGTGTCTTAAAAGTCTAATTTACTTGTGATGTATGGTATAAAGTATGTCTTTGTTGCTAATTTGATGAGAATTGGGTAATTACCTAATAATACTTGTCATATATCAGGATGGTGTCATTCTAGGAGCAGATAAGAAGTGTGAAAGTAAGATTCATTATATGGCTCCCAATATTTATTGCTGTGGAGCTGGGACTGCTGCAGATACAAAGGCTGTTACTGGTATTTATTGTTAACTAAATTCCATCTCGTGTTCTCCGTAGAGCTTTTAGTTTATGTTTAATCCAACTTTGACGACTTGTTCTTTCTTCTTTTTAATTTCTTCCACCAGACATGGTTAGCTCTCAACTGGAGTTGCGTCGATATGATACTGGTCGTGAGTCCAGGGTTGTGACAGCACTTACTCTTCTCAAATCTCATCTTTTCAGGTATTCTAGAATTAATCAATGTTTCTAGTCCAGCATTTTATTATTATTTTTTCTTTAATGAGAGGATTATTTCTCTAAAATGCCACAATTTTGTTTCTAAATCAGCAGCAGCTATCAAGGCCATGTATCTGCTGCGCCTGCCTTAGTGCTTGGCGGTGTTGATGTGACAGGCCCTCACTTACATACGGTGAGTTAATTTTTCCCAGTGAATATGTTTATATGTTGTATATACATAAAATATAACATAATACGTAAATTACTCTTATGTTGTTGTGAAATGCTGCAGATATATCCACATGGTTCAAGTGACAGTCTACCATTTGCCAGCATGGGCTCTGGCTCACTAGCTGCTATGGCAATCTTTGAATCAAAATATCGTCAAGGACTGACTGTATGTTCGTTCATCTTTTCTCTGTAGTAATTGCTGTTTATTTTAGTGATCGAGTTGAATATTATATACGTATATAATTTAATTTTCTTTGTAGAGGGATGAAGGAGTCAAATTAGTAGCTGAAGCAATATACTCTGGAATATTTAACGACTTGGGTAGTGGAAGCAATGTTGATATATGTGTTATTACAAAGGTTAGGTCGCCTTCCTTTGTTAATCTTGATAATTTCTTCCTTGTTTCTCTTAGTCGACCTTATTGTGCATTTGTCAACTTCTTATGTTTCAACTTCTTATGATTTCTAACAAATACAACTGATCGATGGTCTGTTTCAGGGCAAGCAGGAATACCTAAGAAATTATGTTTTGCCAGCCAAATCCAACAACCTATAATGTATCTGATGAGAATTTCAGTAAGGAAGCGCCTAAAGCTGCCAAATCCACCAACCTATGCTTGTAGTATTAATCCGATTTAGTGCAAACTTTTATATAATTATATCTTATAATTTCAGCTCCAAGTTTATTAATTGATTAATTTCTGAATGAATTTTGTTTTGAAATACAATTTCTTTAATATATTAATTTAGGTAAGTTGTTATTAACATGTCGATGCACAATTTGATAGACTTTACTTTTTTGAATATATTAGGGCAGTAAAATTGAGATTGTTTGTTTAAAAGCATTAAATTACCTTTTTTTGATAATTGTGGATCTTAAACTATAATTTGTTTGAAAAATATTCTTGTAAAATGCAATTTAATGAATTTATATACTATAGGTGTTCTTCACCTCTTTTACATCCTCAATATCCTAATAGCTCTCACATAGATTAAACCATTAATGTCTGCAACTTAAGTCATACTTATGAAAGTTAAATGATTACCGGACCATAGTTAAATGACTAGGATGATTTACTAGGATTAAGAATGAACAAGTATAAGAAGTGATGAGCAGGATACATTCATTCAACATAAACAAAGCATATAGGCAAGAACATACTAGCCATAAAGGTAAACATCAAAGGAGTTCATTTTACAAAACAAAGGATGAAGTTTGAAAGTAGACTAATAAACATAAAACTAGGAATCCATAATTAGCTACCAAATATATCCATAAACATAAACATAGACAAAATCTACCATAACTTCCCACTTTGGGGCATTGGTGTAATAACAAAGCAAGGCAAGGCACCTGTGCAATTCAATGATTTCGAGACTTTAAGACATCCACGACAAGCTTTGCACGTGCACGCATCACATCTATATGCTCAATATGAATCTCCATCTCTTCCAGCATCAGCTTCTTCCATTCTTTAGCACCCTCCTCAATCCCATTCACACCCTCAAATAACTCGGCCCCAATCCTCAAAATCCTTTCATCCACATTCAAACCATAAGAACACGATTTCAAAGGTGCCAACACCTTCTCCGCAGCATCAGCATTTGCAACATCCACACTCATCAAATCATCACCACCCTTGTCATTCTCAACAACATTAGAAGTCGTCTTACTCGGGGCCTTCCTCGCAGCAACACTCCCATTCGCTTTTACAACTGCTTCTATCCCTTTGTCATTCCCCCATATCAGTTCCGACAACTCATAACCTTCCTTCTCGTGTGGCTTAGACAAGTTACTACCTTTGCCCTTATTCTTCATATACTTTTTCTTAAGCCTCCTAATCTTGTCCTGCAACTGTTTATTATTCACGTCAACGTGCAAATTCTTCTTAATGAACTCAAGAAAAGCATCTAAATCTGCAATAGGGTTCAATTTCTTCTTCTCAGCGAAATCGAGCATCCCTTTTAGAATAACAATCTCGTCATCCTCACTCCACACCCTCTGAAAAGGAACTCTTTTGGAGCTATCAAGAGCTGCAGAACCCGGCTCCTTTTCGGATATGGGCTTTTTCTTGGACCTTTTGGAATCCTTAGAATCCACATTCTCTTCCACGGGGCGTTTGACCGTTGATTTAGACGGAGTGGCGGGCTCCGAATCTGTAGGCTTGGATCGTGGCTTTTTTGCATCGTCAGAGGGCTTGGATGCTAAGGGCTTGACATGAAGCTCCGCGTCCGAATCTGAATCGGATTCTTCCTCGTCGGAGGAAGAGGAAAGCTGCGGCTGTGGCGGCGTTTGTTGGTTTTTGTGAGTTGAAGAATTGGGTTTTTGGTTAGATTGGATTTGTTCGGGTTCGGATTCTGACTCGAATTCTTCAGACGAACTGTCATCGTCCTCCGATTCAGTTTCTACGGGCTTATCTGGGACACGGTTTTTAGCCATTAGAAAGAGGAGCGATGATTTGTGATTTAGGGTTTTCCGGACGTCGACAGGGGCGAACTATTGTGGGCAGAAATATTTATAGCATTTACGACCTACTTTAATTCGTTAAAGTTCGAAGCCCAGCCGATTACTATTTTTTTTTATATATATATACTAGCAACTGTCGCACGCAGTACTCGCGCACATAAATTTATTTGAGCAACTTAGCTCTTGCAAACAATTATAATTATTAAAATTATAGGTAAGAATTTGTGTTTGTAATTTTGTATAATTGAAGTTTGATTTCTTTAAAAATTATATACTTATATTCAATTAGATTTGTCATAAAATTCACTAATGCTTGGTAGAATTATGTAGTTATATGGTATTTTTTTTGCACAAAATTGCCGAGTAGAAGAATGCAGCCCTTTAGTCCAAAACTAAAAACTGGCATCATGTTAGTATTGATTAATCGCATTCTTAACAAAAGCTTAGCTCTTGTAAAGCAAGAACTCCAGCCTCCATGTGCTCAATTTCTTTCGAAAAAGAGAACACTTCATGCACATGTAATAAATCAATCAGAAACATTGCTTAAAATGAAATGTACAAAAAAAAAATGATACTGACTTCTTATTCAGTTCAAAAAATGATTTAATACATAAGAGGAAAACATGTAACACAGTAAAGATAAATATAGAGATGCTACGGTGACCGATTATCGTTCAACTTTCTTTGAAGCTTTACCTTGTTTGCGTATTCCTAATTTTTATTTGGAAAATTTTCATTTTGGCCCCTAGCTTTTTTCATTTTGCCCCCTCTCCTATTAATAATATCTCAAATCACTACTTTTAGACGTTCATTGGCGAAACTTGCGAGATTATTTCATTTTTCAAACTCTCTGTGACTTTAGTCAAGGGCAAGATAGACATTCAAAGATTGGGGTGGCAAAGTGCAAAACATTCAAAGGTGCGTTGACAAAGTGCGAAAATGTTCAAAGGTTGGATGATAATTTAGAAAACCGTTCTAAGTCATATCATTAAAGTTTGACGGAATATCATGCTTTTCTTGTAGTGTTTTTTGAATCTTAAAGTGGCTGGGAGCTTTTTTTAATAGCTGAGGGAGCTAAGTGAGAACTTACAAAAGTTGGGGGTAAAATAGAAAAAAGTTCAAAGAATAGGGGGCAAAGTTAAAATTTCCCTTTTTATTTCTTGATAATTTGGCTTGTTATAGTTTGGCACAGTTTCGGCTTGGTTTATTCTCTATAAGTGATTTTTGAGTTTTCGGCTTTTAAACTCGGAACGAATAATATTTTCAGTATAATATTGAGATAATCAAATATTAATAAATAATAAGTGAGTTGAAATCTCGATTTGGCACTGGTTAGTGTTTATCCAATTTCGCAAACTCAACACCAATCCGTGTGGAGCCTTCTTTCACCTTTACATAATATTAATACTATCACAATGGCCTACAGAACAATGCTGGTAAATTTGCTCAAGCATTTATACCTAACGTTCAGTTTACTCAAGTTCGAGTGATTGTTTGATCTTCTTCAACCATTTTAATTCCATTTTTACTATTGTTTGTTGGTTCAGTTTGTAATTGTGTTGTTTTTTCTTTGTTACTTTTGGAATGTTTGTTGTAACTTTTTGTAGTTTGTTATCAATTTCTATTGTTGTTGTAATCTCTACTTAATTTTCTTAATGAAATATTTTATTTATAAAAAACCACCAATAGTAGATACTATCTACGGCTAAATCTGTGGTTAAAAAGAGCAAACAGTCTTCACATAAATGACAAAAACTAACATACAGTAGTATGAGACAAGCATCTAAAGATGACTTATTTACATCTTCCAAGTGAAAACATGTTGATATTTCCATTTTTGCTTATTCTGTTCCATGTACCTGTCAAATGAAAAATATTATTTGGACAAAGTATTAGTAGACTTGACGTTCGACCAATGCATGCTAAAGACTAAATCTTGAGGAATCCATCTAATTACAGGCTAAGAAACAAGGTTACAACACAGTATAATAATGTCTTTGACCATTAACATCCTGAGCATGCTCAAATTCTTGAAACTTGAAAGAGAGATGAGAAAGCAAAAATCATATAATGAGTCAATATGTAAATTGAGATCAATAGAACATAATACTCCACATTATCTATCGGATTGGTAAAGATTTGCATGTATGCGTGTACGCACATGTATATAAGGACAAAATTGTATTTTTATTAGGTCAGAACCCTCAGTTTTGGTTCCAAAATTTTAAAATGGCACTTATGAACTTTTTAAAATATTTTGCACTTTTGGTCCCAGACTTTACAACATTACCCTCGGCATCAATTTCTTGATATTTTGCATTTTTGGTCTCATATATACTCTCTGTTTAACACTTTTGGTACAAAAGGAATTGTTTTCAGTTTTGTACTTTTGACCCAATTTGAACGAAAGGAGGCGAAGCGACAAAAAGTGCAAAACATTTGTAAAGATTAGGACCAAAATGCAAACATTTATGAACTTTGGGACCAAAAGTGCAAAACATTTTAAAAACTTAGGACCAAACAAAATACTTTTAAGATTTGAGACCAAAAGTGTTTATGGTCGAATCCAATGGCACTAAGGCGCAATTTTCTCATACTTAAGAGAGAGGGAGAGGTGCTACCTTCATATGACAATACATGCTCTAGCTGATGATTTCATGCAGAACTGCTGTTCACCGATAATCTAGCAAAAGATTTCTGAGTTGCGAGAATGTTTTCTAAGGTCAAGGTCAGGCAATGTTTACTTGTATGTATTACAAATTGACCCTAAAATTTATAAAGCAGAAACTCAAAGGATATCTTCTCTTCGAGTTGGAGAAGGGGGAGTTTGAGCATCAGCAGCTTATTGCTGTTCACAGAAGCTCGAACCAGTAACTCTTTCGCCTCTTCATGTTTCTTTCTCAACATGTTATGAATCTGCAAATTAAAATTACTTGTCATCATTTCATTTCTGCAAATTTATTTGCAATAGGAAAATATCTCTTCTAGTTAATATATATGTCATAACTGGAACATATGGATGTGGTTTTGGAGGTCAAGGCACAGGATCTTTAAGGTTAACCTAGTAGATGGACATGTATGATCATAGGATAAAATCGAAATAGGCTAGAAACATAAACAACTTAATTTTTGAAGAAAAGTACAATATTAAAGGTGAATCATTCTTACATCATCAAGTTTTTTGCTATAAGCTTCAGCTTGTTTTATGTGGCTATCATTTTCGATCGAAAATGACATCTCCAGTCCTTCAATGTTTGTCTTTCGTGGAATATCAGATGTAGAGAGTTGGCGACTGTAAAGGGTACTTCTGGTGCAATCATCTTCCACATTATTGTGGTTGGATGCCTATTAATAGGAAAACCATGTGAAATTATATAAATTTATCCAGCAGAAGCTTTTGTTGATCCATGTTTGGTAGAAAGCCACATTTACTAATTAACTCATAATTTCTCACTAAATCACCTTTTTGTCAGAAAAGGTCATTGATGTTTCCACAAATTTTCTGCAGATTTCACAAATAATCATGCCCATAAATACAATCTAGAAAGTAACATACAACAGATTGACAGATTATCATAGAGAATGGAATAACATTAACCTGTTTTCAATTGGTGACAAGGAGACACGCTTAGACGGATTTAAGACAGCTATATCTGCATTAAATCCCTGTGGCAGATTACTTAGTCATCAGAATCTCCCACATTGTATTCATCTTTTTGTGATAATAGAGTTATATATCCTAATGATACTTAATGCAGCAATGATGTTGTAGTTAATGATCTCAAGTCCATAGGCAAAAATGAATATTTTATTAAAAAAAAAAGAAATTACCTCTAGTGTCTTTCGTTTGGTAGATATGGCAGAAGGTGTTTTCTTTTTCGAGTCAGAAAAATGGGCCACATCTAATGGTGTCTTTACAGCCCTGGTCTGGCCAATGTTTCCTGCTGATTTCATATCTTTCTGACTTGGAAACTTCATTGAATCAAGGCTTAAACTGCAACGTTGAAAAGTCAAATTTTCCAAAGAAACCATAGCACGACTCTTGAACGTTTCAACTCACCTAGAAAGTTTCAAGCCACAGAGATCGGCAGTCTTCCTACCTCCAACTGCAGAAAGCTTCTCTACTACAGGACTTTTTTCCGAGGTTGGAGGACCTGCTAAAGTTATTGAACTTGTGCTGCTTTGTGCAGTTCTTTTCTTGATTTCCACACTTAAACTAGGCGCAGTAGTACCAGAGCATCAGAGAGAAGAACCCGTTAGATTCATATGGTTTATACATTTCCTTCAGATTTCAGCAATACTATTCTGTCATGTTAGTAAATTATCCAACTCCAAGATCCATATAACCTTAATATGACAATGTATACAATGATGAATCAAGTTCAGTGGTTATAAAAAGGATGAAATGATATTGCTGTAGTACAAAACTGGTGTATGCAAAAAGACCCTGTTAATGCTACATGAGAAAGAAAACTATAATTACTATACAGTCTTGGAAAAATCTGAGAGTGAAAGACCACTTGAACATAATTCATGTCGAGATCAATATTTCTTATTCAATTTAAAATAATTAGCAAGTCATTGATTGATGTTCAAAGTTGAATACCAGACCTCAGTGTCTTAAGATCTTTCATACTCGTTTCTCTTTGCTTCAGAGGAGATTTTTCTTTAACCATGTCAAGATTTTTTGTAGTAGAAGAATCATTCAACTTTTTCGCATTTTGTACACCATCAGGGTTGCGCACCTCCCTGCGCAATATTAACCAGGACACTCTTGTCAGACTAATCGAAATAAACTCCATACCATCTTTACCTTCCAAGCTCCTAATTGTGTTGATAACCAGAAGTAAAAGAAACCTATTTTTGTAGTATGGATTGAGCCTTACCCACAAAGTTCTGGACCTTTAAAGCTTTCCTGACTCCGTGTCTGGGGAAGTTCTCTCCTCGATACTGTTTTAGAATGTTCCGAGGAATAGGAAGCTAGTTTTTTGTCACTTTGAACACTATCCCAATCCCTGTAGCACGTAAGACCACATTATGTGGGACCGAACATTTCATAGATTTTTTTTGAATTATTAGCATAGCAAACCTTCTTTTTTCAACTAGACTAGGTTGAGTGAAGTCCTTGTTTTTTATGCTTAATGAGGAAAGTTTTGTCTGGGTGGAAGATGACTTCGGCACATGACATTGAGGTTTCTCTGACTGAATAAAGGAACTTGGGCAGCTGACAAAGGGTTCTCTTCCGTTCTCTTTTCCTTTCTCGAGCAACAAATCAGCAGCTGGTTCACTGCAAGGATATAGCAATCACACATCAAAAACCATTTACAAAAATTTTATTGAGTTCATTGGCATGATTAGCAACAACTGATAGACATTCCCATAAAAAGTTCCTTGTTATCAGAACTGTTCAATGATATTACTTAACTAGAGTAATAAAAAGAGGCAACACGTAATCTTACCTGACAGATGTCAACTCGAGGATCTTTGAAGCAGGTTCCTGATTCTCCTTTTCGGTTGATATGTCAGAGATTTTCCCTGATACAACACTAGTGATGAAAGATTTTTCATCAAAAGAAGTAACCTGACCCAGACCAGTCGTTTCATCTTCCATCCTATGATTTTCTATCCCACACTGATTATTCTCACTGTTATTCTTCTCTGATATTGCAACAGTCAGGAAGAACTGAGAGTTTCCCGACATTGTGTGTTTGTAGTCAGAGGTGGAACCAGCTATTGAAATCACATTAACATCTTGTTCTCCAATAGAGCCAGTAGCAGTTTTATCTACACAGTCAACTTTGTCCAGTGCCTCTAATGAATTAACTTCAGTTGGCTCATCGTTACCAAGAGAATCAGAGGACAAATCCTGCACTACAACATTCTCAGTGCATGCTTCACGATCAACTGGTTCTATGAAAAGTGATTGTTCAGATTGACAGATTGCTGGTAGTTCCCTGGTGATAATTGGTTCCTCAGGATGGGTCATTTTTTTATCGGATGAAAATTCATCAGTTACAATTGAATATTTGGAAGTAGCAGAATCATTCATTGCCAACTTTGACGGGGAAATTTTCATCGTGGGTTCAATATCTATAGTTCCACCACCTTGATAATTCATGTCAAAAGTAGTCAGAGTTCCAGGTAAAGATGGCTTTTCGGGGAGATCTTCTTTAAGAGTCATATCTCCAGTAATTTTCACGTGTGAAGAAACTTCGATATCTTGACAACCACTTCCACTTGGAGAAAACTCAATGTTATCTTTGTCTGTTTGAGCCTTTGAACCACCTTTTGTTGGGCTTGGCTCAAAACCGAAATTTTCGAAGCTAAACCAAGGGAAAGGAAAATATACTATCAATATGCAAGTTTTTGCTAATACAAAATAACTTGGACAGATGAAGTATCGCAAAAATAAATGAAAACAAAAAAATTCAGGGAGTCCCAGTTTTAGCACTCACTCATCAAAGTCAAATCCAAAGGTAAACTGATCATCTTTTCCTTTATCATTTCTACTGGATGATGTTTTTGAGTTTTCCTTAGGTTTTCCATCTTTTTGAGGTGTAGAAGAGATATCTAGACCAGGCATGTCCATTTTGAAGGATGATATCTTTCCAAAGTCACCATCCAGATTAAAATCCATATCCCTGAAATTTAGCAGTCCTAAATATGAGTTGTAACAGAGAAGCCAATAAATTTTTGTTTACTACTTCAACTGCAATTACAACTAATGAAAACTGTTAAAAGTGTAAATTACTGTAAAATATACCGTGAACAGAAACTCATCAGATATAGGGGAAATGCATAATTTATTCGATGTAGCAAAAAGATCGAAACAGAATTCATGCCAACTTGGCCCGACCAAAAACCATTTTACATATACTACACAGATTATTGAAGTTAACAAATTTCAAATCCCTCTTAAGTCAATGTTTTTAACAAAAAGTAAGCTGATGGATTTCATAATCTTACATTTTGTCAAAATCAAATGACTTCTTCTTGCCCTTTGAAACTGGCATTAAGTCAAAATCCATTTCCCCCTCTGCCACTGACGCCGTCTTCCAAGAACTAAGGAAGTCCTTATCAATGTCCAGATCTGAATGAAGCAAAGTGACAGTATAAAGAGTTTTACATCTGATGGAGATTACAACTTTATCATTGCAAGCACATAGCAGTAACAAGTTAAAGCTTATATAACATTTCCCTGGATTAATAACATATGGAGTTTTGGTTCATCCACATTCAGATTCAGTTTAATTTTTTCCCATGCAAGTCACATGTAATCCAAGACCTACATTAGCTTTTATAAGCTTTTCTAACTTATATATTCCACTCTAAAATTAGAGTAATAATACATCCAAGACCAATAATCTGAATTTTGTGCCTGCTATTTTCATTGGAAAAAAATCCAGTTCAAAAATTATTCTACACGGTAACAGATTTAAGGAAGATACCTAAGAAAGATTTTTTCTCCACCGAAGTTACAGTTGAAGATTTCTTTTGAGACTCCGCCATCTCAGTTTGTACTGATGTTTTGGTTCTGCAAGTAGAACAAATGTGCATTTTCAGATTGCAAATATGCAACACAGCAGGAAATGCATAAGATTCATAGCTTGAAAGAGTATCAGCCGTCCATTTAAAACCATTTAATCTAAGACAGCTTAATAAATTCAGGTATATCTCTTGAAAAACTGTAAACCAGTCTGATCTGTTGTGCAAGTATTTCAGACGTCCAACGTCGCACTCTATTTAAATTGGACAAATATCAAATTTCAGTATCACCTTTAAACTAGAGGGAAGGTATAAAAGGCTAAAAAAGAACATAGCTGGTCTTGCATGATGCATTAGCAATGGACCAGAGATTTAAAGCACATTGGAGCTTGTCACTCTCCAATGAAGATATAAGAGGCTATAGACAAGTTCAGAAACCAACTCCCCAGCATTATAGAGCATATGGGAGCATAAAACAGAAGAGAAAGTACCAACAGCCACTGGAAATAGTAAGTACTCACCACGAATCTCAGCCTGTGTTCCACTCTAACCTTCCACAAACTCGGTGGCCTAGGGTCTTTATTAATTGATCAAGAGCAGAATACTTGGAATCTAGGGACTCAATTTCAAGTATCCAATTAAGATGATTAAGCTAGGAGTTGTTGTGGACCATATGGTATGAGGAAGGGATTAGTTAAAGGAGCACAGTTCAATAAAGTTTGACAAAAAAAGTCAAAACTATCAATCACAGATGAAAAGTATTAAGTTCATTTAAGGGCTGAAGAAATTAAAGCTCAGATTAATCTAATTTCAGGGAAAATCCATAAGACACCTTTCTGAGAATACAATATGAAGGCACTACTTCTATTTTTCTCATCGTCTTTTCCATGCTAAATTTCATTTTTCAAATTCACGTTTCCTTTTTCATCTTGAGAATTTCTACAAAATTGTATATGTCCAATCAACTTAGGAAATTACAGAGTTCGGTAATAACAGAATCACCGGCTCGCTGGGCGCAGGTGTCTCCAAAAGAGGATTAAGAGTCTCCGGCGGTTGCTGGAAACTACAGAACAAAATAATATTCATAATAGTAAGTAAAATTAACCTTCTTCAAGGAATATATTCAACCATCTCAGTTTCCATTTATCATATAATAACTTTAATGAGGAAAGGAAACCGAATACACAACATTATAGTATTATACTGGATCGTTCACAAAAAATCCTAATAAGAGACATGAGGTATATAACACAACATCAAAAACCCGCAGATAAAACTGTACAAAAAATATGTCAAGCAATTGATATATTACCAGAATTTTTGTACCAAACTATTGTGATGTTCGAAAATCGGGTGAAATTATTCGATTCCTGAATCGCAACCAAAGTTTGTACATACGCCAAGTTATCAGAGAAATTTCCATATATATACTATCGGAAATCAGAATTATATAGTTGCAAAGATATGAATTCGATTAAGCATAACAATGTGTCAAAAAAGATAAACCTTAATTTGAAGTTACCGAAGTTGCAGAATCGCACAGGGTGAGTAAGCGAGAGAACAATCCGGAGAGAGAAAGCGCGCCCAAATATTTTGAAGTTTTAGGGGTTATATAACCGCGCTAATTAGGGCAAAATGGGAACTGCATTTTCTTTTTCAATCAATACAAGAATTTTAGTAACATTTTTGTTCTGTTTACGGGTCAAATTTTACATTTCCATCCCTCTTAAATTTTTTATACCAGATTAATCCCTCTTATTCCTTCTTAAATTTTAGTAGCAAATTCGTCACTTTTATCAATGTTGTGTAACACATTAGTCCCTCTTAAATACAATATACATCAATTTTCGTCCACTTTAGAATATATTTTGAATTTAAGTGATGTATTTTGTATTTAAGAGGGACTAATTTTTTACACTACGTTGATAAGAGGGACGGATTTGCTACAAAAAATTTAAGAGGGACGAATGTGATATACTACATTGATAAGATTGATAAGATTGATAAGAGGGACCAATCTGCTACAAAAAATTTAAGAGAGACGAAAGTACAAAAGTTAATCCATAAGGAGGATCAAAAGTGCGATTTAATCTTTTTAGAAATTTCCAGAGGTATGTCCGTCAATCAAAAGTAATGTGTTTCGAGAACCAATTTGTATGTGAGCGTTTCTACAAAGAGAATCTAAATTTAAATGAGTAAACTAGAACCAAAAAAAAAATATATAAGGGATGCATCGTTGTCCTGTTTAAATTACAAAAAATAATGTGGTGCCTCCGGTGTACAAATTAGGGACTTTTGCACGTCACCTTCTAAAAAAGTTTCATTTTTGCAATTTTGGCCAAAAATTAGGGATTATGTGGTGCCTCTGGTGTACTATAACATACCGTGTCCTAGTGAGATTGAGTCCCTATTTCCCTTTCTTTTCACCTTCCTCCAATAGTAATTCTTACATTTTTTTTTTGATAATTCAAATGTTCATTAAAAATAAACATCATACAAAAGGTTCAATGAAATCAAAGATGGGAAAGCCACCATCACAAAAAACATTACAAGGAATTAAATTAAAAGGGATCGTAGACGACCAATTTGAAGCAAAAGCCCACGAAGCTAGGTTGTGAGCGGCGAAGTTGGAACCACGGGGTCTTACATTTTCTCTATGTTTCCTTTTCATTATTATTGTTTATTTAACTACAAATAATAATAAAGGCTTTACTAGATACCAATAGAACATGATATGATCTTTTCCACGTTTGGAGTATTTGCTGTTTTGTTAAAAACTAGAGGACTTCATGATGAAAAAAAAGAAAAAGACACAAAATTCGGACTCAAGTACCACATATTTTCTTTGTTGTAAAAAAGTGATTATGATAGTTTACAGTAAATAATTATCATGGATTCAAAATTGATTGAGAGAATAAATAAAAGTGACAACCAAAAGTTCCCTTCAGTGGTTCAGATCTTTAGCTATTCATCACTTTCCTTCTTCACAGAATCAGTACTAACAATTGGAAGATTTCTTCTATACTGTTGTGACGTCAGCCTCCTCTCAAGCGGCGTTTTCCTCTTGCTCACAACAAACCTATTGACACCCTTCCGCATTGGCATAATCGAGGGGAAATCTTCATCCGGGATCTGGCTCAGCTCAGAAATATCTTTAATCTGAGCCACACGTTTGAACCACCTTTCTGCTTTGGCCTCTTCCGACATATCCAAAGGATCAGGTTCTTTCACAGCTGACCCCTCCAAGCTCTTTCCTGTCCAGCTACTTCTAACATTCTCGTTTTCAGAAAGTCGTGATGAAGCTTGAGATGTATTTTCCTTTTCAGAATATTTCTCTGTCCAAGAATTACTGTTTATGGTACGGGAAGTAGTGGAGTTTTGAACAGGGCTTCTAGCCGGAGTTGTAGTAATCTCACCCGGGAATTGTGAATTTGTTGCAACCATTGGTTGGTTATCGTTTTTGGGGCCAGTACTTGTATAAGACACTGTCGGCTCAGAAGATTTTGAATTTTCTACGGGTGAATTTGGGATAGTAGGCTGCTCTGTGTCTTTTTTAGCAAAGTAGCCAGGAGGGAATGGAACAAATGGAACAAAATTGGTATTGTTTGCTTCATCCATAGCTACTTGTCTTTTGTACTTTGGAGAAGTTAAAGAACGGTCTTTCTTCTTGCTAACTACAAACCGGTTTTCTCCTTTGCGCATTGGCATAATTTCAGGGAAGTCCTCATCTGAAACGGAACTTGGGAGATCTTTAACATCATGAAGTTCGGCCATTTTCTTAAACCAACTTTCTGATTTTTCAGATTGCTCGTTCTCTTTATTCCCGATATTTGATGAGGCAGTTTCATGGACTTCTGAAGATGTTTTCTTTCCGTTATTCACCTCTGAAGTTTGATCTATCCTAGGCGAATCTTCTTTAGAAGCAGCATTATTGATGTCATTGACATTATGCAGTTGTGAAATTCTACTAAACCAATCTTGGGCCTTCTCTTTATTCTCAGCTAATCTATTATTTATGGTGGCTTTGTCAGAGTGATCCATTTTATACCCCGGACTTGATGTAGAGTTAACATTATTAAATAATGGTGCACCGGGTTTGCTGCAGTCACATCTCAAGCAAACCAAATTCTTCCCATAGTTAAAGAAATCGCATCTGCAATAAATATTGAAATGGACTCGCATATTAATTAATCATACAAAGGTAGCTATCTTACAATAGAGCCAAATTAATAGTTGATCCAAGGTTAACAAATTAAAGGACGTAATGTCATATGGAATGATGGTATGGATTCAAACATGTGTAGAAACTCAATCAGTTATGAGTGAAGGGGCCATAACTGAAACATTTGGATTATAAAGAGTTATAGTCACTAATCCAAATTATGATGTATCCTTACCTTATCCCATTCTAGAGAAAAAAAATATTAAGTACTAAGGATATTGGCTTCCTCGATTGCTTTCATGGATTCAGGTATGTGCTTTGCTTATTTTTAATCCTAATGTTAGTTAAAAACAGATCACTTAAGCATATCTAGAATTACATTAAAAAAAATGCTTACTGAGGACATTCCCACTCCCCACCAGTGAGCTGCTTCTTTGGTCTGGATTCTTCACATTCGAGGCATTTCATGTTTTTGGCAAAGTTCATAAAGTCACACCTGCCCAATGCAAATGAATATGAGGCAAGAAATTGCAGAAGCGGCATATTTTACCGACAATTTTATAGAAATATCAATGTTAAAGCAAACAAATTCCCAAGAAATAACATACTTGGGGCATATCCAGTCGCCTCTCTTCATCTCAATATTTGGTCCAAGAGGCCTGTAGGCTCCGCGTTTAGCCGATAATTGACGGTCCGAACCTGGCATGTAACCTGTTTGAGTTCCGTGGCTAACTGTAACGAGCTCATGCAACAAATTCCGGACAGAAGAGTCAACCACTTCCCTACTATAAAGCCCATTTCTTTCGGAAGAAACAGATGGATTGCTTGCATAGCTTAGTATATACTTCATTAGATCAACTGTGGTTGCCTTATCAAATTCTGATACCTAAAATTCATAAAAAAATGTGCATTGATAACAATGTGTGCAATTTCAAATTACGATGAATTAAAGAGTAAATAAGAAAGAAGCAACATTTGACATACAGTGCTTCCATCAGTTCCCAAAAATGCCCTCATCCTTCTCGCAGTGTCGAGCGCGCTCTTGAACAGAAATGGAGTCCCATTTGATACAACTGCTTCAATATCTCTCCTTGAAAGCAATCTGATTTGGTCAAATCAAAATAAGTAATGGATAAGGCCACAAATCAAGCCAAACAAATTGATAATCAACTCAATCTCGTTCAATTGAAGCTCGTTTGAGCTCAATTTGTTATGCATATCCAACAAACTTGATCAACATTTTTCGTAAGTTAGATTCGAATTCAACTTGATAAACTAAGCATTGACAAATAAATGTAAAATACCAAACTATTCCCTCTAACTCAGTTCGATAAGAGCTCGTTTAACCTAGATAAGTTTAACAAAAACACAATTTCAAGCTTTATAAGAAAATTTAAAAGGAACTTGAACATTAATTATTCGACACTAATCAGCTCCTGCTAAAGGAAGAAGTAGCTAAGAGAAATAAAAACAAAGATAATTTGCACAAACCCTAGAAGATCGGGTCGGGCGCGTGCCAAAGCTAAGGATGAGGCGGCAGCGCGCGTAAAATGATGAGGCAATTCTTCATACACTACGAACGCGTCTTCAGGAGGAATCCTGTGGTCCTCGGAGGAATTCGATAGAATATTGAGAAAATGGCTCCATTCCGGCCAGGGGTGGTGGTGCTGCTGAGAGGCGGTGGAGTGGAGCGACTGTGTATTATTGTCGTGGTTGATAGGTTGTGAGTGGAAAGAGCTGATGAACTGAGTATGGGGTTTGATCTTGAGGGGGCGGGGTGGAGTGGTGGAGATACAGCGGCGGAGGAAGCGGAGAGATGGGCGGAGAGGTGGGAAGGGGGTGGTGAGAAGGGCGATAAACCTGGTGGCGCCGCTCATAACGGCGGAGGGATGTTAGACGCGCAGGATATATATGTGGTTTATATTTGTCGGGCGGTGGTGAGTTGTGAAGATTTTACATGGGTTTAAGTTTGAGAAAATTGTACCTGGAGAAAGTTCATCTAAAAGATAGTCATTTCCTCTCAAAAAAAAAAAAAACAAGATAGTCATTTATTTTCATACTCGATTTAGTCTTTAATTGTTTAGATTAACTTTTTTCTATAAAACTTTAAGAAAACGAATTCTTGTACTTTATATAAAAAAATAAAATTGTATAGGTTAGATAAAAATTTATATTGAAGTACATTCTTTATACGACCAAGAAATTGCAGATTAAAGTACATTTATATAATAAAATAATATACATTAAAATATGACCAATCAAAATATATTTACTTTATAATTGAGAGAGTTTAAATAAGCCTAAAATGTATGCACTCACTCAATGTGTGTATGACTGTTTGATTTGTAAAGACATTTTCAATTTTGCCACAAAATATAAAAAAAATTTCAAAAATGCCAAACAACAAATTCAAAATTACTCAAATGCCAAAAACTTAATTAACCAACTAATCTAATTTAATTAACTCTTCCTAATTAAATCAAATTTTAACAAATATACCCCAAAATTTTAAAAACTTCAAAATCAACCCACCCCAAAATCAAATTTTCTCTCCAAAAATTCCTCCAAACCCTAACCCAATTTACACAAATTTCACTCAAATTAAGGAAGCAAAGGAGGAAAAACAACATAAAAGGTAAGCATTTGCATGTTAATTGATATTTTGATGTATTATTGAACAATTTAGTTAACAAAAATGGAGAATTCAAATCGAACTGAAGTTCGCGTTTTTTGGCGTGTGGCGTGTGCCATGAAGACATGCCAACACGCCATGAACGTTGTTCGGCGTGTTGGCGTGTCTTCATGACACACGCCACACGCCAAAAAAGTTCATGAACTGAAGTTCGCTTTTTTGGCGTGTGGCGTGTGTCATGAGGACACGCCAACACGCCATGAACGTTGTTTGGAGTGTGGCGTGTGACATTAAGACACGCCAACACGCCAAACAACGTTCATGGCGTGTTGGCGTGTCCTCATGACACACGCCACACGCCAACCTGGCAGTATGTAACTTATTGATGCATTTTTTTTATTTAGATAGCTTGTGTATTAATTTTTGTTTTTACTTGTAGGAATGGACAAACTTATGGTAGTTCTTCTATATAACGGTGAATTTACACTCCAAATCGATAATAAATTGCATTGGCGTGGAGATTCGAATAAACCAATATTGGTGGATAGGGCAATTTCGTTTGAGGAACTACTCGACAAAATTTGCAAGAAGTTGAAGTTGGATCGGCACACCGATATTTTTGAGGTTAAGTACCAAGAAATTGATGACTTGATAACGACAATATCAGATGAAGAAGATTGGGAGTTAGCGAAGCACCTTGTCTGCAATTCTGCTAAATTAAAATTGTACGTGATTTTTTCTCCGAGAGAAGAAATTTTGAGGATAGAGGCATCTCCGGGTGGAAAAGAGAAAGCGAAGAAACTTATGACCCGAGGTAAAGGAAAAAAACTCATGGACAAAGCTAGTTTCAGTTACCAACCTGAAGGATGTGTTATAGGAGGATCAAGTGCACAAGATGATGTTAACGAGGAGATCATTGCCTCTAATCCAACTTTATGTATAGTGGAGGAAGTTGAACCACTATGTTGTTCTCCTCCGTATAGTCAGTGGCATCTGGATGACAACGAAGGTCATAATGACTGCCGTAACTTTGACGGCGGAGATGATTATGGTGGTGCTGATGTAAATGGTGAACACTGTAACGTTGACAACGAGTGTGGTGATGTGGGTGGCGATGTGGGTGACGATGTAGATGGTCATGTTGGTGGTGATGTGGGTGGTGGTGGTGGTGGTGGTTATGGTGATGTCGATGGTGGTGATGGTTATGGTGATGGTGATGTTGGTGGTGGTGGTTACGAACCACCTAGTCACGAAGGCTTTGATAACGCTGATTCGGTTGAAATAGATTATTCTCAGGGGAGGAGTGATGAAACGGGATGGATAGTTGGTCAGCGGTGGCCAAACAGTGAAGAGTTCAGGGATGAACTTTGTAGAGTTGTTGTAGATAAAAAAATGGGAACTTACAGGTAAGTCTGACACAAAGAGGAGGATAGCTAGGTGTACGACTCCTGGTTGTCCATGGCGTATATATGCAACTAAGGAAGCAGAGACCCCAGAATTTGTTATTCGAACATATACAAACGTTCACACTTGTGGGATAGCAAATAGAGGTGCCCGTCATAGACAAGCAACAAGTCGGATGGTTGGTTTACGGACAAAGGGGTTATATATCAACCCCAATGAAGTCCCAACACCAAATGCACTGATAAACTTCATGCAAGCCGAAGCTGGTGTTAACATTAGCTATATGACAGCTTGGAGGGGGAAACAAATTGCTCAAGCTGACATTATGGGTACATTTGAAGAAAACTTTGCCAATCTACCCTCCTTTGCTTACATGATTAAGCAAAACAATCCTGGTACGCTCACTCGCATCCATACGAACTCCAAAAACCAGTTTATGTATTTCTTCATGTCTTTCGGAGCTGCTACTCGAGGATTCCAGTTCCTAAGAAATGTAATTGTAATTGATGCAACATTTATGGGGCATAGATATAAAGGAACCGTTCTAATTGCAACTGCGACGGACGGTGAAAATCGTTGTTATCCAATTGCATGGGGGGTAGCTAATGGCAGCGAGGATGCGGCATGTTGGACTTATTTTCTCGAGGGCTTGAAAGTGGGTGTACCAGACAGAGCCGATCTGGTTATTGTATCAGACAGGGGCAAGGGTCTTACTAAAGCGGTAAAAGAAGTTTACCCTTTAGCTGAACATGGGGCATGTTACTTTCACCTCAAAGGCAACTTGACGAAAAGGTTTGGGAAAGGGAAAGAGAAAGATACGATAGTCGAGTCCTTTTACAAAGCTGCTTATGCGTACAGCGAGAGTAAGTTTGAAAAATATTGGGGTGTCTTGAAAACCCAGAACCCGAGATGTGCAGATTGGCTACAAAACGAGGTAACGTTTCAGAAATGGGCGAGAATCCACCATCGCGTGAACAGATATGAGATAAAGACGTCTAACCATGTTGAGGTCCTTAATAGTCGTATCAAAAATGTCAAAGACTTTCCCATATGTTACTTTCTTGAATTTGTTGTTAATTTGATGTCAAAGTGGTTTGGAGAGCGTCGTGCTGAGGCTGATCGATGGTCCCGGTCGGGTGTATTGATCCCATCGAAGAATAAGTTGATAAATGAGCGATATGAAAAGGCGTATCGGTGGCGCAAATTTGAAATAGGGCAAGATATATGGAAAGTGGAATCTACCGACTGGAATGGAATTGTGGATTTTGCTGGAAGAACTTGTTCATGTGGCGTTTTTCAGGTTGAGCAAATACCGTGTGAGCACGCAATTGCAGCTGCCATGGGCAAACGACCAGTAGATAGTGGGGCATATGTGTTGGAGCTTGTTAGCGAATACTACTCGATCGATAATATGCGTCAAGCATACTTTGAGCTCATACAACCCGTTCCATCGAAAGACCAATGGATTAACATTCCCGATCATGTTATGGCGAGAGTAGTGCTACCTCCAACCGAAGAAATAACCCGTGGAAGGCCTAAAAAGACACGACATTTATCATGCCTTGAAAAATCGAAGAAAAAATACAAGTGCGGAATTTGCGGAAATACCGATCACAACGCCAGTAGATGTCCCCAACGCGGCCAAAGTTCGGGCAACCACGAAAGTGAATCTTAGATGTTTAGTGAATTTGTAAGTTGTATTTGATGTTTATTGAACAACGTTTGATGTAATGGATGTTTTATGAAATTTCGTGTTCTATGCAAATTATGGATTGAATTGCAATTATGAATTTTTTATAAGTTTTGGGGGTAAAATTGTAATTTTTGAAAAGTCAGGGACCAAACTGCAAATATGTGTTAAATGCAAATTCGAATTAAGTGAACATTTCAATTTTGTCCGAATTATGGATTGAATTGCAATTATGAATTTTTTATAAAATTTGGGGGTAAATTTGTAATTTTTGAAAAGTTAGGGACCAAACTGCAAATAGTTGTTAAATTCAAGTTCGTAGTGAGTGAACAATTTAATTTTGTGCAAATTATGGATTGAATTGCAATTATGGGGGTAAAATTGTAATTTTTGAAAAGTTAGGGACCAAACTGCAAATTTTCGTTCTATGCAAATTCGAATTGAGTGAACATTTTAATTTTGAGCAAATTATGGATTGAATTGCAATTATGAATGTTTTATAAAATTTGGGGGTAAAATTGTAATTTTTGAAAAGTCAGGGACCAAACTGCAATTTTGAGTTAATTATGAGTTCGTAGGGACCAAACTGCAAAATGTTAAATGCAAGTTCGTAAGAACCAAACTTTATGGCGCAAATGGGGAAAAACCCTAAACCCTAAACCCTAACCCTAAACCCTAACCCTAAACACTTATAGGAACATTATGTCCTCCGTAAATCATAACTTCGTACATATTGATCAATTTTATAAGTTTTTGTCAATTTATCAACCAAATGGAGAAGTAACACTTATAGGAACATTATGTCCTCCGTAAATCATAACTTCGTACATATTGATCAATTTTATAAGTTTTTGTCAATTTATCAACCAAATGGAGAAGTAACACTTATAGGAACATTATGTCCTCCGTAAATCATAACTTCGTACATATTGATTAATTTTATAAGTTTTTGTCAATTTATCAACCAAATGGAGAAGTAACACTTATAGGAACATTATGTCCTCCGTAAATCATAACTTCGTACATATTGATCAATTTTATAAGTTTTTGTCAATTTATCAACCAAATGGAGAAGTAACACTTATAGGAACATTATGTCCTCCGTAAATCATAACTTCGTACATTAATATTTAAAGTTACAAGTTTTTGTAAAATTTTGGCGTGTAGCGTGTGGCGTGTGGCACAACCACACGCCATTTCTTTGTACATGGCGTGTGGCGTGTGTACTTTATACACGCCACACGCCATGTACAAAGAAATGGCGTGTGGTTGTGCCACACGCCACACGCTACACGCCAGCTGCCATGAACAACTTTTTTAACTCTTAACTCATTTTTACACAATTAATTTGCACTTTGGTCCCTAACTTCTCAAAAAATACAGTTTTATGGATTAAATTGCAACTCTACTTCATAATTGCAATTCAATCCATGTTTGCACAAAATTAAAATGTTCACTCACTAGAGCTTGCATTTAACACGAAATTGCACTTTGGTCCCTAACTTCTCAAAAATTACATTTTTACCCCCAAAATTTATAAAAAATTAATAGTTTCGATTCAGTAACATTGGATGCACAAAATTAAAATGTTCACTCACTAGAGCTTGCATTTAACACGAAATTGCACTTTGGTCCCTAACTTCTCAAAAATTACACTTCTCACCCCCAAAATTTATAAAAAATTAATAGTTTCGATTCAGTAACATTGGATGCACAAAATTAAAATGTTCACTCACTAGAGCTTGCATTTAACACGAAATTGCACTTTGGTCCCTAACTTCTCAAAAATTACATTTTTACCCCCAAAATTTATAAAAAATTAATAGTTTCGATTCAGTAACATTGGATGCACAAAATTAAAATGTTCACTCACTAGAGCTTGCATTTAACACGAAATTGCACTTTGGTCCCTAACTTCTCAAAAATTACACTTCTCACCCCCAAAATTTATAAAAAATTAATAGTTTCGATTCAGTAACATTGGATGCACAAAATTAAAATGTTCACTCACTAGAGCTTGCATTTAACACGAAATTGCACTTTGGTCCCTAACTTCTCAAAAATTACATTTTTACCCCCAAAATTTATAAAAAATTAATAGTTTCGATTCAGTAACATTGGATGCACAAAATTAAAATGTTCACTCACTAGAGCTTGCATTTAACACGAAATTGCACTTTGGTCCCTAACTTCTCAAAAATTACACTTCTCACCCCCAAAATTTATAAAAAATTAATAGTTTCGATTCAGTAACATTGGATGCACAAAATTAAAATGTTCACTCACTAGAGCTTGCATTTAACACGAAATTGCACTTTGGTCCCTAACTTCTCAAAAATTACATTTTTACCCCCAAAATTTATAAAAAATTATATACAAATGGTCCCTAACCGAATTAAATATTACAAAAAAAATAAAAATAAATTAATTACTTAGTGGATTTTTTTTTCCGAATATTAGCGGTAAAAGGAGATGTAATAAGCCTACTAGGATTTCTTATCCTCTGTACTCTTCTTTCTTGCCTTGGTTCTTCGGCATTATTACCCTGTGAATGCATAGGTGAACTACCATTTAGATGAACACAACTCCAAAACCAATCTAATAAATAAAATAGTCTAAAAACAATTTAGATAAAATTCAATAATCCTTTAAATAAATTCCAATAATATCTCTAAAAAAAATCCACAAACAAAAATAAAATTCAATACAACAACTAAACCTGATCATCATCATTATCATCAGCATTATCAGCATCACCAGCATTATCAGCATCACCAGCATCACCAGCATCATTGTTGTCGCCCCCTTCATCGTCGCCTTCTTTATCATGGCCCCCTTCATTGTCGCCCATCAGCATTCGACTGAGGTTCTCCATCGTTGCTGTCAGATGGTTGAGCTGCCCAATAAATTTATTTTCGACCTCACCAATCCGACCAAGAACTCTCTCCTCCATTCCAACAACTCTCTCATCCAATGCAAGTGCCCAAGCAGGTAATCCAGAAGATGATGGTTGATCTTGAGAAGTAGAGGCACCATCTTGGCTTATTCGCAAACGCTTCTGACGTCGAGGCACATAACTAGAAGCAGGAGCACCTTCTGCTGGAGCAGGAGCACCTTCTGCTGGAGCAGGAGCACCTTCTGCTGGAGCAGAATCAGCTCGGGCGGATGGCCGGTTGGGGAATTCGGGAACTCCCTCATCATCCCGAATAACCACATACTGCCGTGTCAAAAATAAACTTAATTGTTTATAACATGGAAGGCGGCTACCACGAGTGGCACGTCGTACCAATATAGTTGATTGGTAAGACCCCGTCTCCAACTCCGAGCTATCCGGCATTAGCCGTGGGATCACAGCCTGAAAAAATAAATATATACAAGTTATTTATAATAAATTTTTCAAGTGATATGTCGGAAAAAAATTATTAATAAAAACGATTAACATACATGAACATTCCGAAAGAACTCGTCCATATCATCAGCGCTGGGATTAGGGTTCCTGAAATCCCAACGTAACATTCGCGGATATCTCGGAACAGTTGGGCCGACCCTTGCAACAAAATTGGCCGCATCGGCCATGCCTTCAATGGCTTCCACCATCCAAAACTGTTCACATTCAAAACATTAGTCAAAACATCCAACATTTACGAAAAAATAACTAAAAAAAACATGGAAATCAACAATTGATTTTACAAACATACCAGAAAAATGTGCGGGAAGCCATATGCATTCCATTTACGGAGAGTGACGTCCTCATTGCCAGTGCCCAAATTTTTTACAATATCAAAAAAAGTCGCTCTCCATATCTTATCTCCCCACGGATATCTCTCGCACATCGCGAGATCGTCACATATCTTCAATATATACAAATTTAAATCAGAATTGTTATTTTAAAAACTTTAACGAAATAATAAAAATTAAAATTAAGTTTACTTACCGCGAATGTTTTGTTTTCAACATGTTTTATGGGCCTACTTGGCATCAACACGGACGATATCACCCACGCGTATATCAACTTGCATACGTCCTCGGGATTCGACCTACGCCGAGACAACAAGTCCATGATACTCGTTTTCAGAGCAGCAACAGAAACCACAGACCGCCCCCAACCCGGAAAGTATTGCTCCTTCAACTGACCCTGTTCCTCGATTCTTTCTTTGTCATCCTCATTCACTGCCCCAAATCGCATCCCTGATACGAGGGCAAACTCCTCGATCCCGAACCTAACTGGCTTTCCATTTACCAAAAACCAGTGTTCGTAATTACTTTGATTTTGCACGCGTGTGCATACTCGAAGGTACATTGCGTGCAACACCGACGCCTTGAATTTGCCGATGCCGGTTAAGTAAAAAAAACTCCCGATCTGGGGATACGCATTTATAATATCCCAATGCACAGGTTTGAGGCAACTTACTATACTGCTAATCTCGCTCCACGCACAACGCTGGGTTGCCTCTCCTTTTACGATCACATTACTGTAGTGAAAGGGCGGTAGTATTTCTCTCCGTAGGGTCGAGGTGAGTAATGTTTTGTATCCCTACAAAACAAACAACAAAAGCAAGATAAGTTTTCTGCTTGTCTGGCGTGTGGCGTGTGGCGTGTGAGGAGAGCCACACGCCAGGCATTTACGCTTGGCGTGTGGCGTGTGGCTAACCCACTCGCCAAGAACCATAGCGAGTGGCGTGTAGATAACCCACTCGCCAAGAACCATAGCGAGTGGCGTGTAGCTAACCCACTCGCCAAGAACCCTAAACCTATTGTTCTTGGCGTGTGGCGTGTGGAAATCCCACACGCCACACGCCAAGAACAGACGCACGCAAATACGCGGAAATTTGCGAAAATAACACCAAAAATCTTACCACAAATGGCCATTGTTGTAGGTTTCTGTCATCATCGATAATTTGTGCGGTTTCCATGCTTCAATTTGCTTCAATTTGAAAGATTTTTTTTTTTCTTCTTTGAGTGAGAGATCGACTCTTTCTTTCTCTGCTGCTGCTGAGTTTGGTGTGTGTGTGTGTGAGTGTGTGTTTTTTGTTTGTTTTAATTTTAATTGATTTAAGTTGGATTGGGGTTTTTTTTTAAAGGTTTATAAAGTGTGAGGGGGGTTTTTGATATTATTAGATAAAATTAAGAGTTTTAATAATTTTTACTTTTTTTTTTTAAATGAGAGAAATGGTTTTGGCAATTTTGTAAAATCTATTTTTGCCTTTGGCAAAATTGAAAATCCCTCTTGATTTGTACTTCTACTTTTTTTTTTACATGATCACATTTGCATTCAAACTATGTTTATCTTCTAATTTTAAATACTTCCTCCTTCATATATTTTGTTCCATTGGTATTTATAAAAATTATAATAAATAATTTAATTAATATACTTCTCTAATAAGTTGATAATATCATATGACACCATATACATTAATATTTAAAAAGTTTAATACAAAAAATATAAATAATTTAATATAATAAGTCACTTAAAAGATTGAAAAGTTTGACTGGATATTGTAGCAAAGACAACAAAATAAATGGAACGGAGGAGTAATAACTAGACTATGAATCCTATATGACAATCATTGATATCTAATTGTTATTAAGTGAGATGATAGTTTTGAAAAATATATTTTATTTAAAAAATCAACAATATTTTGAGTAGTCTAAAAAAATTAACTGAATTTTACTCCAATGTTTATAACAAAAGAAAATATATTGACTAACAAGTAATTTATCTAGTAGAAGGAATTGGTCATTACAAAGTAGCGATCTCAGATTCAAATTCCTGTTGAATAGTGCACTAATTTATTTCGTCTTTCAACTTTGGCCTTAAATAATTGGTGCCATTCTGTGCTTCGTTAAAGCAAGTAACAAAACCATATAAATGTACACGAATGATCAGACATTCACTTGGATATCAGATCAAATTTACAGTGTTCATACAATAACTAACACACGCGGTAAAAATACATCTATATACAAACTTTCCATTTACCTATCCATCTATGACTGAAACTGTACTCTATATATATATTATGTTACAATAAGACAACAAATATATATAATTGGGAATTGCTGTGTTTCTGAGATCTGAAACACATAAAAATAAATCTTCTTTATCTACAATTCTACACAATCTGAGAGCTCAGATATACTTGCAGAAAATGGTCTATCAGCTACAATGGAGGGGTGTCGAATTATGGCTGAGAGTTCGAGCTCTCATAAATTTCATCAACATGAGCTGCAGGTACGTAAACTGCATTTCTCAACGAACTATTTCTACGACCATAGGAAGCGTAAACGAGTATTCCTACCACCAACCATATTGATACACGTGTCCAAGTAGGTGCACTGCATACAAGAGTTTCCGCCGAGGAGATTTATAATTTCATATGGTCAGTTGCTTTTCTTCAATAAAAAATGATAAGATTTAAATAGCTGGGAAATCGAATGAATACTCACCCGAGGTTAATTAATAAGTAAACATTAATGAGGATGCAGGCAATAGGAAGCATCGGAACAAACGGGCATATGAAACCTAAAAGAGAATTAACAATAGCTCATAGAATGATACAGATAAATTTTTCCCTCGATTTTACAACTTAAAGTTACCTCTCTGTGTTATTGTTTAAGGCAGTTTACCTCCCCGGTATAAATAAAAGGGCAAAAGTGCCCATAAGACAAGGTCACAATGGGGTATAGTGTCAGTTATATTTTGGAGTGTGTGTACAACACCTCCATGAAGAGGGCGATTATTATATATCACAAGGATGTAATATGCCTATTTTCATATTACAGGGAGGTAAATTGTCCATTAGACATATCACATGGAGGTAACTTGCCAAAAACCCCCAACTTAATTTGCAATGTTGATTTTGGCTGGTGATGGAATTGAAGAGCTAGTTTCATTTAACAAAATCATAATTATTGTTTTCCTAAAGAAAACATACCTCCCGTGTGTCCAAAACTGTGCCTTGCGTCATCTTGGTCTATCGAGGTGAGTATTATGAGACCAGAGGAGAGAAGAACAACACCAAATCCGCAAAGTATAAACCGAAGAGGGCTGGTATGAGTAAAAAGATTTGTTTCAAAAAATTCGTTTGTATAGGAAAAAAAACCGAGATAAAAAAATGAAGTTATAAAAACGACATACTTATTGAGGTACAAACTCGAAGCAGCAGAAGTTAGAATAAGCACACCAATACACGTAATTATGATTGCCCATCCAGCAATCTTCCTTCGATTCACTTCGTTTACGAGAGCTGCAACAAATAAAATATTCTGTAACCAAAAAATATCAGAAATATTGATAATATAGCATTAGATAAACTTACAATTGCACTGGTCCGTGGCTTTTTCTAAAAGTGGATACTCGTTAGGCGATCCTTTGGTGACTAATAGTGGAGAATTTTCTACTTCTGAATCTCCAGAACTACTATTGCTAATATTGTATCTCAGTGAGACTGAATCTATTGCTTCCTGTAAAGACGACGGAAGTGGAACCTCATCCGGTGGAATGTATCTTAGTATCAAAACCGAGATTGCCACCATAGTAAATGCAAGAAGTGTGCCAACACTAACCTGCAAAAATAATTCACCAATAAACACCTATATTTTTTCTGGGAAAATCGCACTTTACCCCCTAACTATTTTACATTTACACTCGTTAGTTCCCCTTGGCTTTATTCATTCATTTGAAAAGATCGAAATTTTAGGGAGCGAAGTGCAATAAAGTCAAAAGGTTAGGACTTGGGGTGGGGTAAAGTGCGGCTTTTTCTTACATGATTGTTAGTATTCAACAATCATAGAGGGATGTGCCCACTGCCGACTGGTCAGTCAAAGCTTATAAATAACTACAGTTTAAAAAGTTCAGGTGGGTAAGGCTTAACAGATTTAAACAAGAGGATTTCAAAAAATAAAAAAATAATAAAGAACGGCATATGTTGGTATACCATTCCTGACAATTGTTCCACATCCATGAAGAAAGCCAAGGTTCCGGCAAGTAAACCAGTCACTATGGTGCTATTAACGGGAACTTGAGTACTTTTATTGACGTCTGAAAAAAACGATGGCAGCAATCCATCTCTAGCCATCGCCATTAGTATTCTTGGCTGAGATAAACAAAAGAGGAAAACTTTAAGCAAAAAATGAACTGTTTCAAGAATTGATGACCAGAATTTATCTCAAGTTTAATTAACTTTGCATGCAACAGCATGAAACTTAGGCAGAGCCACATCTCTAAAAGATGACCACATAAAATTTAAAATTAAGTAGACCTTACTTAAATATTCTTTAGAAATATCTAATGATAAGGATTAAGATAGCGGACTATTTTCTACTGTAATAAAATTGAGATATATATAGTTTGAATCGAGTTATATCGTAGGGAAGAATATTAGTTACCTGTGGAAGGATAGAACCCATCAATGTTGAACAAAGGGCAGTACAAGCTCCAACAGTAATTATATACCTACATTAAGTTAAATGACAAAAAGGAGCCAATTATAAAAATGTAGTAAGCTCGGATAAGATCTCGACTGGATAACTTAGAGACAACTATTTAGTATTTACTTACGCTGCCCAATGAATCCCATGGCTAGTAAAGGCAGAGGAGATTGGAGTGTCTGGATCCATTGCATAATAGGGTACTAAACCAACAATGATTGCTGAAACCAACATATATAAAGTGCAACATATTGATAACGCAAAACCAATACCCATCGGCAAATCTCGTTGAGGATTTTTCACCTGCAGAAGAAGAAATATAAGCAATGTCAAAATTGCACTTTAGTTCTGACCAAAAGTGCAAAATTGAGACAGTCCTACTGGACCAAAAATGCAGTACAAAACTGAGAATATTCTATGGGACCAAAAGTGCAAATATTAAATGGAAGGGGGGGCCATAGAACCAAGGTTCAAAATATTTTAAAGTATTGAAACCAAATTAGTAATGAGCGGGAGGGACCAAAAGTGTTGAGTGCCCAATCCAGTGGGACTAAAAATACAATTTTGCGTGAAGTGAAATTTTCGTTACACTAACACGTACCTCTTCTGCTGTACTAGCAACTGAATCGAACCCTATATATGCAAAGAAAACAGTTGAAGCACCAGCAAGCATCCCATTAGCACCAAAAGGCAAATACCTAAAAGAAAATAAAATTATAAAGAAATATTGTACCGAGATAAGAAAATAATATCGAGAAAGACCAAGAAGAATATGAAATGCAAATCACTAAGCAAGATGAAGTATCATTACCCAGATGAAAGTTTATAACCAGGCCACCCAGTCTTGAACCCCAAATATCCACCAGCTATAATGACAAAGATCATGGCACATAAATTTGCTATGGTGACAACTCCTTGAACAAATGTACTCTACAAACATCATTTTTAAGTTAGAGATGCAAATTTCAGGAACCAAACAAAAAAAGAATATCTAAACATATATAAAGAGACCTCCTTGATTCCCACACATAAAAGCCCAGTGACCACGAAAACTAAGATAGCTGCACATGGATCAACAGTGACGCCAAGCCAAGGGATGGTATGGCGAGCTAAAAAATACGGAAGACTATTTGGACCTCCAAAAAGCAAGGCCTGATAGAGAAAAAACATTACAAATCAATATAAAGTCACCACCAAACATGTATAATATACTACTAACGAAGAGAGGAAAGAACTAAACGGCATGTGTAACTCGAAGAAAATTAATCAACTACTTGTTTTTCATTTATGTTTGGTAATATAGTTTTATAAAATAGAGCTAATACAAGCTATAATCCGGGAGAGGGCTATCTAGTTAGACCTAATTAATTAAATGGCGAAACAACATAGAGAATGAAGTGTACCAGATTAGGGGATATGCCACGAGCAACAGCAGAACCCCCTATCGTGTATTCCAATATCAATGCCCAACCAATCAACCAGGCAACACTGCAAAAAAACAAGTGTGTTAAGAGTTTAAATTGTTTACCATATGAATCTTCCACATTGAAGAAAAAATGTCAAGTAGTGCTTGTTTCCAGTGATAATGAAGTTGAAACTTGGATACAAGCAAGAGGTTCTTTTGCAGGAAGAGGAAAAAAAACTATCCAAGACTTCAATGGCCTAACAAAAAGAATATTATAATCCAATAGAGGAAAAATAAAATTGTTACCCCGATACTAAGACATCTTTTCCTATACACACAATCTAATGAAATAAACTGCTTAGATGTGTTTCTATGATGCAAATGACCAGTCAACTTGGCTTCTTTAACACAATACTGGATAGTTTAGTTAATTTTTCAAAAATAATGACAAACTTTGTGATGTCAAAAGTATCAAAACGTCAACCAATTAGTCCATAAATTCGACAATTTTACGTTGGATTGTGGCACACGGATCACTCAATGTTGACGGACCATAAAAATTAAAAGGCATGATGCTTTAAAATCTGAAAGATCTTCAAAAGGTATGAAAAAACCGGAAAACTAACAAACAATGCCTTAGAAATTACCCTTCTCCAACACATATGTAAGAGTAATGATAGGCACTTCCAGCAGAAGGGCATCTACTAGCAAGCTCGGCATAGCAGAAAGCAGACAGAGCAGCTGCTATACCAGCTATCAGAAATGAAAATGTAAGTGCTGGACCTGAATGCTCTCTAGCAACGGTACCAACAAGAATGTAAACTCCAGCACCAATTGTCGAGCCAACTCCTATAAGAATTTAAAGAAAATACATAAGAACAATTAGTTTGAGCTCATGAAAATCAGTCAATCCAATTCAATTACAGTAACAGAAGAATCAAAGGATCGAGATCAAATCTAAGTTCACAAAAATGGGATAATGAAAGAACAAATAATAATTCCTAAAAGCATCACAAAATGGGAAAAAGAAAAGGTAATACAATTGAAACAGAAGAATGCCAAACTCCCTCCCACAATCAACAAGAGATAATGATCTTACATAAGCAAACTCTCATAGAACATATGATTACATTAGCAAACAAACAGAGAGAAACCATAAAGATTTTCTTTTTTTTATAAATCAAAATTGTAAAGTTATTACCTATGGCGATGAGATGAGGTATAGTCAAAGACTTGGCCAACTGATTTTGACCATGACCAGAAGAAGAAGAAGATGACTTTGTATGAACAGAATCAACCTGTTTCCTTCTCACAAGAGTTCTCAAACCCCCATAACCACCACCATCTTTCTGTGTATCGGAATTAACCACCATCACAATCCCACAAAATACTTCTCAATTGGGTACCCAAAAGTTCAATCTTTATTGCAAAATATGAGCAAAGCTGAAAGAATTTCTGGGTGAATTTTAATAATATGTAATAAAATTCTTTTCAAAATAATTCAGAAAATCTTGTACAGGGATGTAATCCCAAAGGCAAGAAAAGGCTCTATGTTGACAGATTAAAGCCTTCGGGAAATTGGGGCGGTGGTGGTGCGGTTGCAGAGATTCAGCTGAGTCTTATTCAGAGAGAATCTGATGACTTGTATTATTCGGATTGGCAATTGAGGGTGAAGATTCATTTATGGAGAATCATCAACTGTTAATGACCCTGGTCCATTGAAGTCATTTTTTATATTTGTTTCCATAAATAGTAACTGATAGTTGAGTATGGAATGCGTGAATCAGTTGAATGCCCGAGCCCGACTATTAAGGAAAATATTAAATTAACACGATAAAGGTAAAATATGTTAAAATAATATAATATGTAAAACATCAATTATAACACGTTTCCTCTATGTTATAGTTTTTAACTTTTTACTCTAAAACTATCCCTATTCCTTTCATAACCAATATATTGTGTTGGTATTGGATATTCATTCGATTTGTATAAAGAAGTTAGAGTAATTTTAAATAAAAAATTGACTATACAAGTATATGTCAAGTTTGAATTTTTCGAGATAGAATCTTAAGGATAATTATTTTTTTTTGGAGGAGAATTACTGAACATTTAAAATAGTAATTTGTCAAGAGAATAAAGAAGATAATTATCACCAAATAAAAATTGAGACCAAATGTAAAGAAAATAATCGAGATAAAAATAAAGGAAATTTGAGACTGAAAATAAAGAATAGAAATTGACAAGGAAATACAGAAATAAAAAGAAAAAAAATAGATGGAAACTAAAGAAATAAAGAAATTAATACATATTATTTAGTGTATGGATAAATAAGTATTTAATAAAAAAAAAAGTTATAAAAATTGCAGGGGTAGTTCTGTGATAAAAGGTCCAAACTTATAACAGAGGAAATTAAGTGTTACATGTCATATTTTAATTAAGGGTAATTGGTACCACCATACTTTAACCGTAAATATAATTAGGGATTACTCTAATATGTAGGACAATTTACATTTTGCCCCCATGAAATTTTCAACTTTGGTACTCAAAATATAAGTGAATTTTAAAGGGAATATTTGTTATTTGACTAATTTGTAGGTTGTATCCGAGCATGTTATCATTCTATAAAACAATATTACAAAATACACCCTTAAAAATTGATTTGCAGATTGCACCCTTGAAAAATAATTTGTATATTGCACCCTTGAAAACAAATTAGTAGAGTGCATTCTAAAAAAATAGATGATTTTCCCCGTCAAGCCTGAAGTCTCCGGTGATAATAAGACTTAAAATGGACGAAAGTGCAACTTTCAATGAAATCTATTTACAGGGTGAATCTTGCTATATGTTCTTTCTGAAGGTGTGCAGCTTCCGAATTAATCATGCTATTTTAGGGCCCTTATTTTAAAATTTAAAATTATTAAAAGTCTAGATAATATGGCTAGCTCATATTAAAGTATGGCAAAGTTACAAAACACATTTCAAACTAATTATTGGTTTTAGATTTTTATCCCAAATTATATCATCTCATCGAATTTAGTTCCGTAATTTAATATTTTTACTGCGCACGTGTCTGTTAAATTGCCACATGAATGTTGCCTTGTCATGATGTGGCAAATTTTAGCTTAAACAATTATACAATATTGCAGAATTTGTCCCAAACTAATTACAAATTGAACCGTCATTTTCATTAAATTAAAAATTTAATATTGAGACTAAATTCATGCAAAATGATAAATTATGGGACGAAGCGAATTGAGATAGTTTGGGACAAAAATCTAAAATTAGTAATTAGCTTTGAAAATATTCCAAAAAAATATTAAATTAAGGGATAAAATTCGGTAAGGTGATGTGATTCAGAACAAAAACCCCAAATCATTAATTAATCTGAGACATTTTCTGCAATTTTGCCTTAAAATATTATACAATATAATTATGTAGTCTCACTCTCACATGTTATAATGACTAGTTTGATTGGTCTTCAAATTACACAACACGGATTGACGTAATTGGAAACTACTTAATTGTACCTCTCAGCTTAATAAATGCAAGAAGAAAAATGCTACTCTCTCCGTTTTATAATATATGTCGCTTTGCAAAGATTTTCTTGTGCCATATTATCTGTCACTTTGGATTTTCAATAAAACATTAATTGCTCTTTTTTCATTTTTGCCCTTTATGCTCATAAATTTTCTCAAACATTAGTGGAGGATAATTAATTAAGAGGGTATTTTAGTCTTTTTCAATTTTTTTTTCAATAGAATTCAGCCATATTGAATGATTTTCTTAATTTGTGTGCATACATCATGATGTATGCACACAAATTAATTATCCTATAAATTTTCTCAAAGATTGCATTTTCTTAATCAGTGATACATGTGAAAAGACAGATATTTTGAAACGGAGGGAGTACTACATAGAAGTGTTTGATGATGGGACTAAACTACTAATCAAACATTACGGGTAATAGATGTATCCTATAAATGCAAGGACCACAAGCATTAATTATGTAAGAGTGGGGCAATAATTCCCTATTCTTCGCATGTTATGCTTTTTTTTTTTTTTTTTTTAAATATCAATTATTACATAAAAAATTATTTCAATAATTGTGTTCAAATATAAAAAATTATAAATAATAAACCACTATCAAATATGACTAGTATTACTTTATACCCGTTATAACATTCTCTTTAAATATTGGATTAGCATTTGGCAGCAACTTTTAATTCTCTAGTTCCAATTCCACAAAACCATAACTTCGTCTTATAAAGTCGAGTAGAACTCTTCTTATTAGCAAAATTGATGTTTTAAGACTTAAAATGTCTTGTGATGAGTCTCACTAATAATGTTGTTACGTATTTCTTAAATTTCATTTATGATAATCTTGTTAGTTACTTATTCATACTAATTTGATAATGTAATGAGTATTTGAAAAAAATATGTTATAAGATTTACTGCTTTATTTAAACAAAAAAAAAATGATGTTTTAAGACCACTGGTACATTTAAAAAAATGTCAAAAGATTTTTCTCGAAAACTCAATTATCACAACCAGATTAATTAGTTCGACAACATTTGGCTATCGTAGTCAGGGGCGGGTTCAGGATTTTTGGTTAGGGGGATAAACTTATACAAAAAAAAAAATCTATTAAACAGTTAAACTTAAAATTTATATTATTCACGAGAAAATATATAACGCAATACACAAATGGGGAGGTGAAGTTTGACAAAAATAAACATACCAGATATTTTAATTACATATGATACCTCGTTATAGTCTCAAAGAACCCAAAATATCTACATATTTACTCTAATAATTAACCACGATGATTTTTCATCTATTGAAATCGGTCCATGATAGCATCGTTTCAAATACTACTAAATATGTCTCTTTCTATAAAGACAAACTCTCATTTAGCCATTGATCAACCATTCAGTTACGAAGTCGATTCTTTACTATTTTCTTAGCCGAAAAAGCTCTCTCCACGGATGCAATTGGTAGAATAAGCGTCAATGTCACAAGTTTGTAAACCATCGAGAATGCGACATATCTATTAGTTGCAACCATTTTCTAATCAGGATCATCAATCCCTTTCAATTTAGAAAAATCATCACTTGATCGAACATCCCTAATATAATTTTCAAGTTGATTGGGAAGGGCCGAGAGCTCAAAAAAAAAAAAAAAAACTCATTTGGAGATGTTGGGAGTAAAGAAAAATTGGACTTTTCATTGTTACTTAGAAATAGAGTAGAGTGAGTTATTATTAAAGCGGATTGTGTGATAATAATTGAATTAACATTATATTGGGGCTGAAATTTTCATATTGGGCTAATTTATTGATTTTTTTTTCATACACCATTATATTAAAAAAAAAAAAATCAAAATTTCAGGGCCTTGTCCCTGTCTCGATCCGCCTATGATCGTAGTTCCATGGAATGAGCAAACATGTAAGTAGGAAATTATTGATAATATTTTAAGAGAACAAATAGATTACACCAATTTTTTTTTTTTTTTTTTTTTGTTTATACAGGAATTACTCTCAATATTTTAATTGAACATTTATATAGCGAGATAAACACTTAAACCGAGTAAATACACTTGCCTATTATTAGCACAATGAAATAAAAATAAGTAACACAATGAATAATCTACTAATTAAAAAAATAACATCGAGAAAAACATTTAACTCATTTAGAATTGATTACCCCCCAGATACATTGTAAAGTAACACAATGAATCTTCTACTAATTAAAAAAATAACATCGAGAAAAACATTTACTAACTCATTTAGATTTGATTACCCCCAGATACATTGTAACACGCGAGAAAATTCTCGATATTCACTTTCTCACGACTTAATAATCACCCATGAATCATGATTACAATAATTGGTCCCTTGCATTTTGCAACCAATAAAAAGTCGTAAGATTTTTGGGGGCTCCACCATCAATATTTATAAACAGAAAAGTAAAAGGGATGACCCAACTTGCCTCAATATTTCAATTTCCTAATTTCATTTTCATGACATGAAAATATCTCATTTTATTTTTGTTCCTTCTACATTTATTTATTAGGACCCTCCAATTATGTTGAAACTTGAAAATGTTGGTCCATCGCAAATGATGTGAAGTGGATGTGGATGTGTCCATTATTTACTTCAATAGCTTTGGATTTTTCTTTTTCCATGGCGAAATAGGCCCATATAGGGAAAACTCGGATTATAATCTCACATGGGCTAATCAAACCGATCAAGAATGAATCCCATTAAATCAAAGCCCAATATGTGTTTGCTAAAATAAGGCCGGTAGCCCGGTAGTATTTATGATTTATCCAATACGCAAATAATCAGGGATTGCATTTTCGTCATCTTCTTTACCTTGTATAGCGATTATATCCGTCGACACCAGAGCAGCAAATCAATCAAAATATTCAACTAAAAATCATTCAATAAGAACTTATATGAACATGATTTCAATAGATAATTTTGAAGAGCTAGATTAGATTAGATGTCAACTCGATAAACTAAAAATTACTTAAATATATGTAAAAGTAACAACTTATTCGAGTTTGATTCAATTGAAACTCATTTCTACTTGATTGTTTGAAAATTCAAACCAAAATGAAATACAATTTTAAATTTAATTAAAAAAATGGATTTTTTGACACTTTGCAACCCGATTTATAAGTTTTGGTACTTTACACCCTGTAAATATAATTCATTTGACACTTTACATCATAGAGTGTATTTTAGTGAGAAAGTTTGTTGGTGAAGGGTATAATGGTCATTTTTCAATACTTTTTGACACTTTGTGCACCCTAAAAATTAAAATTTTGGCACATTCCATCTGATTAAAAAATATGGCACTTTGCACCTTAGAAGTGTAATTTGGGCATTTTGCATCATAATGTGTTTTTACTTTGAAAAAAAGCCATTGAATATCGTTGGTGTGGAGATAAAATTGTTATTTTCAATTCACAATAATTATACATGATTTTTTTTTTTAAAAATTTTGAGTTCAATCACAAAAATTAATCTTATTATTTTTCCCCCACAAATTATGTGTACATTTCGTTCTAAAATAGACACTCATTTGCATCAATTGTGATATTCATACAAAAATTAATTTGATACAAGTTTTATTTTTCTTGTTTACATAAAAATAAAATTATTGATTAAAATTTTGATATTCTGATTTTTAAAGATTTTTTTTTCTCTAGATAAAATAATTGGTTTATTTAATATTTTTTGTAACAAGGTAAATCTTAAACTTTTTTTTAGGGGAAAAAAATCATAAACATGTTATGCTTAGTTTATTTTAGTTTTGAATAACTTCTTTTAAATTTTTGTCTCAAGTAAAATTAGATCAAGGAAAAGAAAATATTGCCTTTGTGTTATTTTCAGGTATTATCTATATTGTATAAATTTTATCTAGAAAATATGTTTACAAATCTAACACCTTATCATATGATATTGTTGTTATGAGGCTCAATGTAATCGTTCCTAAATTTTTGTATATGACATATTCTACAAATCTATAATTATAATCTACTAGCATGTAAAATTTGGGAATTACAAAAAAAAAAAAAAAAAAAAAAAAGAAGTGTTCTTACCTAATTACTAATAGCTAGTAATTAAAAAATGTGCTAAAAATCTTAAGTCGGGATGAAAAGTACAAAATATTTATATTTTCATGATGTAAAGTGCCAACGATCTATATTTTCAGGATGCATAGAGCTAAAAATCAATATTTTTAAGATACAAAGTGCCAATAATATTTAAAAATGACTGTTCTATCCTTCCCATAACTATATGTGTCCATCAAAATCACACACTAGGTTGAAATTAGGGTTTTTTGCACATTGCACCCCCGAAACATGGGAAATAGGCACTTTGCACCCCCGAAAATTAAATTTGGCACTTTGCACCCTCGAAATATGGAAAATGTAGCATTTTGCACCCTCTTTCATTTTTAGCCAAAATTTCAAGGGCAAAATAGGTAATTCAATTGTAAATTGTTGGCACTTTGCACCCCAAAACATGTGAAATTAGCACTTTGCACCCCCGAAATAAATTAGCACTTAACACCCTCGAATTAAGAATAAATCAACAACTTGCACCCCCAAAACATAATAAATGGACATTTTGCACCCCGAAACACAAATTTAACACTTAACACCCTAAAATTTTTTAAAAAAAAAAAAAACTCAAATCCCTCGTTTTTTCCTGCAAAGTTGACCATCGAGGGTGAAAAACATCTAAGGCAAAATAGGTAAGTCATTTTTTTTCTTAAATTTTGCAAAATATAATTATAAATACTAGAATACTCATTTCTCACTCCATCTTTCTTTTCACCAATATACATATCCATAGATTTGAGTTTTTTTTTAAATTTGAGGGTGTTAAGTGTTAAATTTATGTTTCGGTGTGCAAAATATCCATTTATTATGTTTTGGGGGTGCAAGTTGTTGATTTATTCTTAATTCAAGGGTGTTAAGTGCTAATTTTATTTCGGGGGTGCAAAGTGCTAATTTCTCATGTTTTGGGGGTGCAAAGTGCAAAAAATTTACAATTGAATTACCTATTTTGCCCTTGAAATTATGGCTAAAAATGAAAGAGGGTGCAAAGTGCTACATTTTCCATATTTTGAGGGTGCAAAGTGCCAAATTTAATTTTTGAGGGTGCAAAGTGCCTATTTCCTATGTTTCGGGGGTGCAAAGTGCAAAAAATCCTTGAAATTATCAAATAAATTATATTTTCAGGATAAAAGGACCAAAAGTTTTGCCTCATAAAGTACCAAAATTTCATAATTTCAGGGTGCTAAAGTGTCAAAAATCCTAAAAGAATTGGCGACAAGTGACCCTAACATCCCCATTGACAAATGCAATATTTACCTCAAAAGATAAACTAATTACAATTCAGTCCGCGAAACAAATGGCCTCTACTATGCCTGCAACTTTACTATGTTCTTTATCCAAATTCTCGACCGCAAAACAATTTTCCAACAGGAGAAGCCCTAATTTAGTCACACTCTTGGATGCAGCATCTGCTTTTGTCCAACACAATACACCTTTGATTGTTTGTTTCACCAGTGTTGTTGCTAGGTACTTGCTTCCTCTCTCATAATTGTTATGCAATTATTTTCTAATTCGCATGTGGATGGTATGTTTATAAGAAGAATCTCGAACTTGGATGTTACAAATAGCAATTACTTTACTGTCTTAGCTATCTAATTCGAATTGGAAATTATGTGTTGACATTTTGAAGATATTGCATTTTGAAATTTAGGGCTTATGAAGGGGGTGATTCTGGCAATACTCTAGAAATTGATGATGAAAATGATGGGGGAAATGGTGAGGATATTGAACAGGATGCTTATGAGTTACAACTTGATTCTGAAAGTCAGGATGATGAAATTGAGATAGAAATAGAAAACACAGGGAAGAATAGCAGGAGAATTCGATCGAAGGTAGTCGTGCAAGCTAGCCTCGAGAAGCTATGGGATATATTGACTGATTATGAAAGATTGGCTGATTTCATTCCAGGACTAGCTGTTAGTCAGTTAGTTGAGAAGAGAGATAAATTTGCCCGTCTATTTCAGGTATCTTGTTCATTTGTGTCTTTTTGGGTTAAGGTTCATCTGAAATGAAATGGAAACACAGAAAGAAAAATGATGATAATTTTCATGAAATTCGTTTCTACCAAGTTGTAGCATTGATGTTTGATAGTTTCTTTTTGAATAAAATGTGGTGCGAGTAACCATGGTTTTATTAAGCCCCTGTATAAGTTGAATAATATTCCATTGCTCTGATCTTGTTATTTCCCATGTATTTCTTCATTCTTATTTTTGCTTTGGGTTTAATATGGAAGACTTACAAAAAATGAGTGATGTCAGTATTTATAGTTATTATTCTAGATTTTTATTTAAGCAATCAAACTGGTCAATTTGTAATTTTGTATAGATCACTTCTTGGCATGCTTTAGTTATGCTGCTTCTATTACATTTAACAGATTGGGGAGCAGAATTTGGCATTTGGGTTGAAATTTAATGCCAAAGGCACTATTGATTGTTTTGAGAAAGATCTTCAGACTCTTCCCTTTGGCCGAAAGCGTGATATTGAGTTCAAGATGGTTGAGGGTGACTTCCAACTATTTGAAGGGAAGTGGTCAGTTGAACAGGTTTAGATCATTATCTTATTCCTATTGCTATTCCATACTTTACATTTGCCTCTTCATTAGAGGGAATACTACAATTTCCTCCATATGGTTATGCATGATTCCAAGTCAATGAAGGGAAGGCAAAGAATAAATTAAAAAGAACTTAGTGATTTTTTTCCCCATTTTAAAATTATTCCTAAGATTGAGGTGAGCCACACAATTAAGCTATCAAGTTTGTCCGATAACTCTTGTAATTTTTGGTTTGCTTAAGTTGCAGAACTTCTTAAAAAAACCTACATTTAACTTGTCTTACCCACAACTAGCTTTGACCACTCTTTCATATTTGTAGAAGTATCCATAACAATTAGCAAGTCATACTAGTGCATGACTAATAACCGCATGGAGGAACTTGATATCATGTAAGCTTTATAGGCATTCCAGTGCTGAATAGATGGCATTAGTCAAACAGCTTGCCACTTTTAAAGAATTATTTCATGAAAAAGTTGGGGCATGCATGCTAATCTTTTAAGTTGGCGTAATCTCAGGTTCTGCTTTCATTTTAGCAGTTCATTGTGTTTCTTATAATGATTTCGCGACTAGTTGTTCAGTTTTCTCAAGATAAGCTCTCAAATAAAATTGATTTTTTTTTTATTACATAGTGGTTAGTTTATTTTTCAAGAAAATGAAACCTAGAAGTTCTTACTTGTTAATTCAGACATTTTGTTTGATCTATGTTTTATGTATTATTTCAGTGTCCATTTTCGTGATTTATACTTTTATATAGGAGTCTTGCACAAATCTTGAATTCTTCAGGGAATGAAGTGCAGTACTGGAGATTTAGAGAACGATTCAAATGTTGGACAAACAACACTTGTGTATGTTGTTGATGTCAAACCCAAAATGTGGTTGCCTGTGCGCCTTGTTGAGGGCAGACTCTGCAGGGAGATAAAAACAAACCTTTCCTGCATACGAAAAGAAGCTGAGAAAACCTTTTAAGATTCAATATAGGTATGCATGCTCTCTGAAGTAAGAGATGAGCTTCATTATGTCTGGGCGTCTGGCCCCATGAGGATGTACTGTGATAAATTACTTGGGTATTCAGTTTCTCCTTAATTTTGCTTGTTGCAGAAAAGAAATATTTGCTTTCATCATATGCAAGGAATGAGTTTAACATTAGCCATCATGCAAATTTTGAAGTAAGGTCTATCTCAAAGTTTACCCTCAACTCTTTTCTCCGATGATACAACGTGTTTAACAATATAGTTCTTGCTCAATTTTTAGGCTTATTGCCTATTATGGCTATGGGAGCTTGCAGAATGCAGAGATTAATGGAGGGGTTACAATCTGTTTTATTTACATGGGGATCTACATAGAGAAAAAAAACTCATTCTACAACTTCAGATCTCATAGTGAAAACATCTAGGCATTCATTTGTTAACTATCCAACACAATTTTGTCCACACACCTGGATTGACTGACTGTACTAATACTCTGAATTATTTTGAAGCTATACTTTTGAATTGTAATATATGGTCTCTTTGAAAGTTGTAGATATCATTCCCCCTCATCTTTTTATAATTTATTGTTTGTTGTTGTAACATGCAATTTCTATTACGCGCATGTTATATATTTCGGGACACAAGTAAAAGAGGACAAGTTCAAGTGATAATATGTTGAAGTGTGAGCAAACTATAGGGACACCATAAAAGTTCTATCACGCAAATGCATCCTTGGCCTACATCAGAACAAATTTCGTTACACTTAAAAGAATGGCGTATCATCAGATTAGAGATTTTGTAACATTTGTTCATCTGCAGGCCGTGCAAATATATATATGAATTATGCTATAATAATTCATTTAAAGCTATGCTTTCAGAATATATTTAAGAATACATCAAAACATCCAACAATTACCTACAGCCAAACTCGTCAAAAATAGTAAGCTCTACTAGATACGGCTCATCTCCAACATCTTGGAAAGAAGAAAAATGTATAGATTCTACATGAAGTTATTGGGATTTAATTCCATTTGTTACATCTATTATATACAGTATAGAAGAATTGAGAGGTTGATCAAGTACACAATAATGCACTCAATATAAGGAAGAAAAATGGCACATTTCACCTTTTTTTGAAGTCAAAATTTGGTTTTCCAGCTCTATAATACAATCAAAATGAGGTTACAAGGCCAATGCCTAGCTCTTCTGCCAGCTCGTCCCACACTGGAAGGAGCGTCAACGCTACAAGTATAATCCCCATTGTAAGAATTGCTTTTCGCCAACTTCCAACCTCGGTTACATCATTTAAGCATGGTTTCTCCGGAACCCTCTGCATTATTTTGAATGCTTAATAGTCAATAGGGAACTTTTATACTCAAGTCCTCCACGAGCAAAAACATAATTGAAGTCTCATTTCTTATCAACTAATAGTTTGTTATTATTGTTATATCTGCATATATTTGCTTACCTGACATATGAGCACATATAATCCCCAAGGAAGTGACAAAGGTCCACCAAGCTGAATAGTTGGAGAAAAACAGATGTTAATGAATACACAGCAGAAAGGTCTTTAAGATAATTTAAACAAAGATGATAAATGTGCTCATCAAATAAATGACTGAACCTTTATTTGTACTTCCCCTTTCATGGAAATTCTTACTTGTGATTGTTGAGGGTGGGGGGGGGGGGGGGGGGGGTTCCGCAGATTCAGACAGGAAAATAAGTTTTGAGGGAAAAAAGACCAACACACATACTGGCAGAGCCACCGACGGAGAAATGTCTTCAATGTGAAAGTCATATTCATATAACATAGTAATAAATAGGCATAACTACCTACACACCCCCGAAATTAGGTGAAATTACGGAAACACAAGGTTTAAATTTTTACCAACTACTGAAAATAGTTACATTAGTAAAACTGAAGCTTACCACTCCTAACCCAAGCAAGCCGTAAGTTGCCAAACCAGAAGCAGTTAGCGCGTCTTTTCCAAAAGCTCCCTGACGATTAGAAGGAATTAGTCATAAATTTCATAAGCAGAAAATAATCTGATCATTCTGCTTCAGTACTTTCCTTGACATGCAAAAGAGCCCGAGGTCGTAGTTAAAGATAAAATACAGAAATTTAACCGATTATGAAAGTTGTGCAGGCTCAGCACATGTCATTTACACATCAGAATACACAAAAAACTGCTCTCCGTTAAATGAATGGTATATATGAAGTCTCAAATGACAGCCAATGAATGAAAACCATTCATGTTCCGAGATTCAAATTTTGTATAATTTTCATCACTGAAATAGGCACATGGAAAATGCTGTATTGAATCTATAAACATCCTATCTGTATTCAAGTGGCTCTGTAAAGTGTGAACGTCCAAAACATTATTTTATAGCAAATATATACTACTTTTAGTTAAAAACTGACGTGTAGTCTAGACATCTTCTCATTAAGCACTTTTCATGACCAGGAAAAAGAATAAGTAGAAAACAAAGAGAGCAGCAACCTGCATAGCTCTTCCACCATCGAGACATCCAAGAGGTAGCAAATTAAAAGCTGATGTTGTCAACCCACACCTACGAAGCAAAAGCTCAAAATTAAGCATACTTATTAAAATATAGTAATAAACTTAAAGCACTATGGAGATACATTACCAGCCAGCAATCACCAGAGGATGGATTGGAACTGTTGCTGCATGCAAAGTCCTATGGATATACACGAATGGTATCAGACAACTCTCTACTGAATAATATTCTGATTAAGAAAAATAGCCATGTTCAATTAAATGTCTCTTCTAATTTTGAAGAAGAATGACTGAATTATTTGATCCTAAAGTGAATTTGCAGCATCCAGATTTTAAGAATAACTTGTCCGAGAATCTTGCAGAGGTAGAATAGAAACTTACGTATAGCCTAAAATGGCTCTACTGATGAGCCCAAGAAGCAAAGAACCTTGGAAAAGCATGCTTGGAACCTGCACTAAATCTCCTGACACAGTTGGGTTTGATGTGAGAAGCAGGCCGATAGTGAACATTGAGAAAGACAATGCAGCTCCTGCAAATGGCCCAGCCAGCGAAATATCGACTTTTGCTTTTCGATCTGGGAGAAGAGACTTGAACTATAGAAAAAAGAGACAGAAAACAATTGAAGACTATAAGAAGCAAAGTTGAACCGAAAACAGAACTTGTAAAAACAACTACAAAAGAAACAATAAAATAAAATAAAGAACTTCACAACTGATGGTCACTTATTTTTTTCCTTTATCCTGAAGATATATGCAAGGAAAAGAGGTTTATTAAGTTTATCACCTCCAAATTCGCTAATGTATTACTGACTCTAAAGTACATGCATGGAGTCAAATGGAGTGGCAGGAAAAAAGTTCACTAAGCAATCACAGGAAGAAATGAAGAAATCTCAGAGTTTCACTACCTTAAGCAAGCATCTACCTACCACGAGCAAAGTTGCAGCATACCATCCTGATTAGCTGAACCAGAATCTTAGCAGATAGATCACATGAATTCTCAATACACGCTTAGACGAGATCCATAAATGGGCAATTTCCACAAACCAAACAGAGATTGGAACACATAGAAAGCAGAAAACTCTTGGTGGCTAGAAAATAAAGAGTATAATTAAAAAGGAAATTTCAGCAAGAACTATATTGTTCGAAGATCGAGGGAACACGATTATAATTAAGGTCAGTCAAAGTCCAAATGTGAATCTCTTAACTAAAAGGAAATAAATAAATAAAAAACAACCGCTATCAAACAAACTATCTTATAACTTATAAAGTCTAATGTCGGATATAAGCAACCTTTCTCCAACTCCAGCAAAAACTTGTATAACCATGTACTCATGCGAGATTAAAACTATCAAGCCATGTATTTCTAGAATTAAATGATTCTTTAAGTCTACGATTTATTTTTAGAATTAAAATAACAATAGTTACCTGAGTGACTGCTCCAAAGGTCCCGAGTGTAATGTTTGGAATAAGAAAAGGAATACTCAGTTTCACTTTTCGCGGAAATGCAACAAGAATATGTCCAACTTCCTGCAGAAAGCCAACTCAAGGTAGAGGTTAAAACGCACACCTTATCAGAATTATCCGATATGATTACTTAACCTAGTTTAGTAAAAAAATCTTAAATATGAGATTACTTTCTTAAATCTTAAGTTGTAACTCATGATGGATATGACTTATGAGGTAATAGCAAGGTTTATACCGCTAACAGAGACAACAATCAAAACATGCCTTATTACTAGAGTAAAAACTTTTGCTCAGAAAATAAAATGAAAATTTTTCTAAAACACCAACGAGTTCACAAATTAGTAGGTATGAGAGGATTAATGCCGGACTCTCAAGGGATATCGACTAATTTACCCATTCAAAGAGATTCGTGTGGTTAACAAGCAAAAGAATTAGTGTCTAGCAACAAACCAGTCTAAAGGTCGTGCATGGTGCAGCTGCTCCAGTAAAAAGTTAACGAAGTTGTGAGGGAGCAAAGGTTCAGAACTTAAAACTACCAACAGATTGCATATCCCCAGCCTCATTTTTTTTTGTGGCGGGAGGGGGGAAGGGGTCAATTAATTAGTAAATCTAAAGATTAAAATTTCTCCAATATGTTTCATCGTGCGGGGCATTCTATAGGCAAGGGAGAAAATGATACTTACATGAAATAGCTGAATCCCCAGTACGCCATAAGCCAGTGGCAAAGCAGAGTCCACAAATGGAAACAGGAGCTGCATATCTGGTGGTTCAATAGCATTGGGATCTGTGAAGTATTTAACTACTTCCGGAGGAAGTCTACTTATCTGCTTAGTGAAAAATGACAACTACTTCAGGCATTTTGAAATAGAAAATCTTGCTGAATCAGTATTCTGGTTTGAAAAATTGTATGTGCCATCAAAACGTAGATGTTCCAATGCACATTAGCATACCTGAGATGCTATTCCCAGCTCCACTGAGGAACCAATAGTTAGAAGAAACAACAGAATAGCTATCACATATTGCCAAAGGGTTGTTTGACCAGGCTCTGAAACCTCTTTCCGCAGCATTCCAAAGCTGACACGAGGCCCTCCACGGGGGTCTTTTCCTTCAGAATTTGGTTCCTCCACCATGAATAGGTTGTATTTTTCTCCCATTATCTCAGTTAACTGACTCTGAAGTTTCGCAAAAACATCCTCCCTCTTTCCGCGAAGGTTACCTATAAAAAGAATGCCTTCTCCCAGATCACCAAATGGCTCTTCTCTAGTTACCCAAAAGGTTGAGTAGCCAAAAAGCTTATCCTTAATAACCTTCACATCAGTGGGATCAACCTTCTCTGGCCCCAGCAGTTCCATCAATTTAAAAGAATCTACCTGAAAATTACTGTAAGGTGGTCCAACTCCCGGCAAAGTTTGCGGCTGAAGGAGCAAAAAAAATTAGTAGATAAAATATTCTCATACTGTCAGCAAAGGAAACTAAGCTGTTTACTTTAATGAGATTGGCATTTTTTTATGCCAATCCAAATGAGTCTAAATCTTTTTATCACATAATGAATTAAATGCACTGACTTTACTCTTAAACTCTTCGTTGTACAGCAAAGTGGATACTTTTAGGTCAGATTTAACCACCAGGATTAAGGTGTGTAACAATTTATATCAGATGAATTAGCTCCCTCCAGTAAAGACATTTCAAATTTCTTTCAGATCCTTTAATTCTTGTATTGTTTCGCAAACATCTCCTAGAACATTTTTTCCTCAGTTTAAGAGGCCCTTGATTCTTGATCATTGTTCACGCCAGCACTCTAGCTCTCTTAATATATCTTACTGAGTACGAACTCATTCATAGAGGAAACGCAATGGTGCTCCATTCATTTCCAGAAAATCCAATCACTGCTATTTTATCCATGTGCTACTGGTCATAGTTTTGAAGATTATTACTATGGAAAATGGTTGTCATGTGCCTATTATGTTCTAAAGTTTTAAACCATTATCTTATATAATCACAATTCTTAAAATACTATTCAGATTCATCTAATTTAATTCATGAAACAAAGCATTCTTTTTTTTTTTTTGTTACATCAGTTATCAATTTCAGGCTTTCAGCAATTTTAGGTTACTTAGTATAAAAGGAATCCAAGATAGGCTACATGTTTACTCTTTATAAAAGCAAAAGCACATTCATGTCACCTTTTGTACACATTTGATGAGTTTAAGTGTCAAATTAGTATAATAGAGTTTAAATAATTAGAGGTCCAAAATGGTATAAAATATTAAGATTAAGTTTTTTGTATACCTAACATGGATTGTAAATTAAACGAAAATTTATAACATGGTCTAATAATCATACACCTGGCTCCAATGGTTAAAAATATGCTGAATTTTATATTCTAGGCAAGGTAAAGCTGTAATATCGTATGCCACCCTCTTCATCAAAATGTTAACTTTTGTTAAAAATAAAAAAAAATGAGTAATCTCAATTGATTAGTTTCCCTGTTTAGTATCCTAAGAACAAAATCATTTTACTGAAGTGTTCTTTAAATCCTTCATCGTGTCAAAATTTTCATAATTGAAAATGATTTTCTTAATCTAGTGAGTGTTGCATGGATGTTACTCGCAAGCAATATACCAATTACCTTAAAGTACATTAGTTTATGATTGTTATACCTCTTCCTAAAATAACTTACTTTTCCATTCAAATTCCTAATAGCAACTTTAGTTTTTAATATGTATCCTCTGTGTTATTTTTAATAATAGTACTTGTATGTTGTTCTTAATGAAAAATCGAAGGATAGTTTGATTTGCGATGCCATGTCAAGTTTCCTGACTACTACTACGACTACTACTATTTGTTGATGAAATTATTGGACACTTTGTTGTAATTTAGTAGATACGTAGAACAACTCTGCTAGAAAGATGATAAAATGGTGGGAAGTTTAGATGTTAAGTATCAATTTTTACAGCAGAGGCATTGAAATTCATAAATAGTAGGAGTATATAAATACTCAGTTCTATAAAACTCACCCCACCTAGTTAAAAATCCATCACCCACAATGCTCAAACCTATAATTAGACAACAATAATTTAAGATGAATGTAAAAGTTGTAGCTCTAATATTCACGTCATTTCTTCTATCTAACACCATTTCAATACTTTGAAATTTGTAATGCCCAAAGCATTTATACTACAAAGATAACCACGATTAAAACATAAGGCACCAAGCATCAATGCAAAATGCAACCAAACAGTTCATAATTTTGTAACAATGAAAGCATTATCAATTTCCAAAACTCCAGAATTTCAGCACTCACACAATAAGCGAATAAATGTAGAAATACTAATAAAAAAATAAAAAAAAAACTCACCCGTGAAGATATAGAAGCCGGAGAATTATCAGGTTTGTCATCGGCCTTTTCCTCAGCTGACGCCAGAGTCGCCAAATTTGAATTTTCTTTATTTTCTCTTTCACTATTGCTATTATTACTAATATTATTAATATTATCATCGTCATTGCTATGGTTACTATCATTATAAGACGACCTAATCACAAAATTCGACCTCCCGAAATTCCGGTGAGAAGTCAATCGCCGCCGCCTCTTTAACAACAATTCTCCGCACAAAAAACATTTAACACTACTACTACTGCTGCTGCTATTCTTAATTTGTTTTCTGAAATTAAGCGTATTTGGAGGAGTTAAACTAAAGCTAAAACTGGATAGGGTTCCCATTTCTCACTTATCGAGTGTGATATTGTGTGTTTTTATCATAAATTCTCAGTTTCTCACTGTGAGATATTTTATTTTACAAGGGAGAAAAGTGCTTATAATATATTTGTTTAATTTATTTTATTTATACCCCATATATTTCTACTATTCTCTTTGTTTCCATTTTTGACGCGTTTCTAGAAATAAAGAATAAAATTAGAGCCCATATATTTTATTTATACCCCATATATTTCTACTATTTTATTTAGAGCCAATGAGATTTAACCAACACTATTTCACGAAAATTTTAAGTTATAACAAAAAATAAAATTGAAACGAGAATGAATCAAAATAGAGATCTAGAACTGCTCTCACATCTAGATTAAACTTGTACTTAGAATCATGATTATAATCGTTGGAATTGGGTTTTTGAAATTGAAGTAGTATGTAGTCACACTAACAAAATATCAAATATGTTTATTGGTCAATTACAAATAACGAACAGGTTATGAGTTTAATTTATTAAAAAAAATGGGTTTAATGTTCACTAGTGTGGATATTTATCTAGTTTAATATTAGTCCTTATAATTAGTTTATTTTTGTATTTTAATACTACATAAATTTAAATCGATTTCCTTATTAGTGATTGATGTAATGATATATTTGTATTACAAAAAAGTGATTGGTCTAGTGGAAGAGACTAATCACTACAAAATAGCGACTCAGGTTCGAATCCCTGTTGGGAGAGGTTCCCACATTATTTACCCGACACGCCTCGAAAGAGATTAAACCCTTGAAAAACCAAAAAAAATATGATATATTTGTATTCACAAAAAATAAAAAATAGAGGGAAAAAAATCTAACTTGTATGTTACATTTGGTGAATGTTATCAAAATCAACAGTCAATTGAAATTAGCTAGTTTGAAAATTGTATTAAAGCCAAAATTTAGAGATAAATATGAGAATATAGATCTCAAATGAAATTGTTTTACTAAAAGCAAATTAATATTCCTCACTGGATTTAAATTTTATGTGACCAAAAAACAATGAAGAGCGAGACAATATTGTACACAGCTGTAATCTTTAGTACAAAAGACAATCAAAATTCAGAATATTCAATAAGCTGATATAATTTTGAATGATGATACGAAGTCGCTAATTAATTTATGAAGGTACTTGCAATTCTGCCTGATATTCAAATTTGCTTCTAGAACTAAAAGGAAACAGTCCACATGTGAAAGAGATTTTGCAGATAATAGATCTGGGCTACTAGCTACTCTATTAACTTGGGCCAGGAATTCCAGCTTGAATATTGGTTCTTTTGCAAATTAATTTAGTTGGGACTAAACCAATTTATTCTTTTTAGAGCCCATTTTATAACTTTCTTATTCAGTTTAACCGAAGCGTCATTACTAGAGAAATCTTTTGTTCGGTTATAAAATATATAATATTAGTGGATGTCCATAAAATATTTTGTAACTCCTATGTGAAATGTTTTATAATCTCCTATTGAAGTATATTATAAATGTCACATTTGAAAGGTTTTGTAACATTGGTATTGAAGGTCACGATGTGACCATTTAATAGTATTGTAACTCTTGCCTTATTGTATCTTTCTTTAGTCCTATAAATAGAGGATATTATCATGTATTGTATACACCAACAAGAATGAAATAATATGATATTCTCTCCCTCTACTCTATATTGGTCTTTACATTCTACTAGTTACTTAGATTTGTTGTTCCTTTTAGCTTAGTTTTATAACACGTTATCAACACGAGTTTGCTCCATCTTTTGATTCCAAACTAGCTAATCGTATCAGCAAGAAATCTCCGAGATGAGAACAAATGGTGTCTAAATCATACGAGCTTTTGAAAGTTACGTGTAGTACACGATTAAAAATGGAATCATTCATTTGTTAATCTTGCATATATAATGTGTAGCATGTATGATTCTTTTAATCCAATCTTCTGTTTTACAATCACTATTAATTTTCTTAATCGGTTGAAAAATTCTTAATTCCACAAAAGGGGTAGTTTCACTTTATCGAAACAATTATTGAACAATAAATAGATATATGTTAGAACAACATAGCTATATTGCTTTAATAAAAAAAGTAAATAGAAATTCTTGATTATACAATTTCTTAACTTTTGAACATTAAACTTTATAATATTATTGATTTAAATGAATTATTTATTCTTAAATGTTTTATTAATATGAATATGACTTATTATAATGTTTAGAAGAATCAATCTATTTCATTGGCTCGTAAAGAACTTGAATAACTAAATCAGAAAATAATGATAGGTCCAAATTAAGCCTGTGCTATAAACTCAAATTTGATGATTTGATTGATTTTTATGTTAGGCTTGAAGCCGGTGTGATAAACTCAAACCTGAGAATTTGATTTTATAAAGCTTATTCGGTTTGAAAGAGAGGATATGTAAAGATTTGAGTATATACTGTAATAATATAAAGTGCTACATTTTTTTTTTTGTGATTTAAAGATATGATAAATACCATCAAGCTTGAATTCGTTGCCCTTGACAATTTTGAAAAAAAAAAATTAAATGGATTATTGACGTTGAAATCCCTTTGAATGAAAAGAGTCATAGAAATCATGAAATGAATAATTGGACAATTGAAATTATGGATAAATAGAAGGCAATGTTTTTCATTAGCCAATTCCTCATTGAAGGATTAAAATCCTCATATGTTGGAGCAGATGACCAATTGTCCCAAAATTTATTTGGAGGAACAATATAATCATCAAAATGTTTGATACTCCAAAAGACTCGATAATATATGAATGATGACACTTGGTGTTACATCATGTTATTAAATTTTGAAAGAGCAATTCAATCACTAATTATAAGCGATACTAAAAAATTGCTCACTATGAGTATTTGCACCCGAAGTTGCAATATGTGATATTGGTATATGACTATAATCCATGATTATGAAATTGGATCTCAATTGAGATATGTGGAAAATTATTATATTTTATGATTCTAAAATGATTTTGAAGAAGCAATATTGAAAGAGAGGTTTTAAGAATACTCTAAATTGATTTATTTTGTTATTGAATAAGGAAAAATAAAATCACAACTCCAACCATACTGATAGATAAGAATTCCATGAAGCGAACAAATGTTGATGGAAATTATTCATTTCCAGAAGTAAATGAAAATGAATTAAATTAACTATATTCATGACATGGTTTAGTCATGATCAAGATTTATATTATGAATTCCTTCGAATGAATACATCATACCACTCGAAGTGAAACACTTATAGCGGTAAACAATAAAAAGAAAAGTGTGTATAAATTGATAATACATGCTAATGTGTCGAGTAAAAGTTGATCTTGTACATGTCGTATGCAAATGAACTTTGTGGATATTTTCTAAATATCTATTATGTAAAGAAAATAATGTTAATTTATCGAGGTAAAAAAAAAATATTTTTGGTGATAAAATTGAATCACTAATATCATTTGGGTGATTTATTTTATTAAGACAAGAGGAGCTAATATTGAAAAAAAATTCCTACATTTTTAACTTACTTGAATATCTAAAAATTTTAGTTATCTATTTGACGTATCATTTTCTCAACTCTCGGGAGGTTTTATTTGAGTTGAATAAATAAAAATTTGGTAAAACTTATTATTTTCTAAACTTTATTCATTTTGTTTTATATATTGGATAATAACGTTGATATGAGCATCATGAAGATGCACAATAATATAAGCATCATTTTAGATGCATAAAATTATGTGAGAATCCCGAAGATGCATGAAAAATGTGAGCACTATTGATGAATGGTGTAAATATTTATTTGGTTGACAGTGGGTCAACACACACGATTATTTGAGATAGAAAATATTCTCAAACTTCAAATTAGCAAAAGCAAATATTAGTACCACAAGATACTAAAAGCTCCAGAAGAGCGGATAAATATAATATTGTCTGGATGAACAAATATTTTATGAGAGAGGTTTTGTGCACTTTAAAATCCAAAATGAATTTGTTGAATTTCAAAAGCATACGTCTTGATGAACGTATTGTCGAGTTTTAGTATGAAAGTTATAAATAAGGGGAATATGAATATTTGTGCACTACATCCAATATTCCATGCCAGAAAAATATTGATGAATATGTCCCAGTTTTCTCATCAAAAATGAAATATGCGACCATAACAATATAGTATCAAAATTTGTGTTGAACCAGAAGTTCGTTGATTCAAATGGCATGATGAAGTTGACTATCCAGAGGTAATTACAATGTGCCGAATGATTACGGGCATCTTTTAAAGAACCATATGATTCTTTATATATGATTATGTGTGTTGATTGCTCACAAAGTAATTAAATTATAAGATCATCTCCTATGAAGATTGGTCATGAATCTCAAACCTTTCATCATGCTTCAGAAGAGCGGATAAATATAATATTATGTGTGTTGAATCTCAAGATACTATAAAAGTTCCAGAAGAGCGGATAAATATAATATTGTCTGGATGAACAAATATTTTATGAGAGAGGTTTTGTGCACTTTCAAATCCAAAATGAATTTGTTGAATTTCAAAAGCATACGTCTTGATGAACGTATTGTCGAGTTTTAATATGAAAGTTATAAATAAGGGGAATATGAATATACGTGCACTACATCCAATATTCCATGCCAGAAAAATATTGATGAATATATCCCAGTTTTCTCATAAAAAATGAAATATGCGACCATAACAGTATACTATAGTATCAAAATTTGTGTTGAACTAGAAGTTCGTTGATTCAAATGGCATGATGAAGTTGACTATCCAGAGGTAATTACAATGTGCCGAATGATTACGGGCATCTTTTAAAGAACCATATAATTCTTTATATTGATTATGTGTGTTGATTGCTCACAAAGTAATTAAATTATAAGATCATCTCCTATGAAGATTGGTCATGAATCTCAAACCTTTCTACGATGGTTTTAATGGGATACACGTGGACTTGTAGATCCACGTTATGGACCATTTTGGTCATGTTAGACGTATTTAAAAAAAATGGTCTAATGTATGCCTACTGTCAACGTGTATGGCTTTGGCTGAAATTCTGCTCAAATTATAAAATTGATGGCAACGTTGCAACTTGTGTCAGACAGAAGACCTAATACTTTTTAATTAAATTATATGATTGTGCGAAATATTTCTAGTTTTTCCACAGCTAGAACAAATATGGTTTCGTAAAGATGTGTTTTTATTCCCCGTATGTAATCATATATCTTGAGCGCCTGACGAGGTGATATGATTAAATCAAGATATTTTGAGAATAATTTTAATGAGACAATTTTTCCGCCGTTAGGGGGAGAATTGATACCAGTTCATGTTTCAACGGCGTAAAATTGTATAAAGTTAGTACAATAATAGTACAAAATTTGTCTCATTTTGACCCAAGCACAAAATAATACGAGCAAGATTTGAAAATTGCACCAACATGGATTGAAGTCCTTGAAGGATAATATGATAGCACATTATAACCGCATTTAAATAGAAGATTTATGATGGTGCAAAAATAAGAGAAAATGATACTTAAAGTACATATTCCTCAGGAAGAAGAAACTGTTTCAAAACAAAACACTATAGAATAAAATATGACTGATCAGTCCAACTCGAGAGATGCCCATGAAGAGGCGCATGAAACAGAACAAATGAATAGATCTCTTTGAGTTATTTGAAAACTCTAGAAAACTGGGATAGAAAAAAAAAATTTATAGAGAATATTTTTTCTCATAAGGTCGCAATAAAAATTGAAAATTAGGATCCTGAACCTTGATCGGTTGAATGAATGTCGACATAAAATAATTGGCCAATATAGAAAGATGCGATGCCAGATCGCTATGGACTAGAGGTCAGCACGCCTGAACTCGTGAAAGCCGATCATTTTGAAATCGTATAGTATTTGGACTAGCACGCCTGAAGTCGTGAAATCGATTGAGTACAAATGAGTACTTATATAAAAACAAAATGAGAAAAATAAAATTGTGGAAGACAAGGTACGGCTTACTGCACAAGATTTCTCGCAAAGACTTGTAATTATTATGTTGAGACATATTCCCCCGTGATCGACGTAATGACGTTGCGGTATTTAATTAGCTTTGTAGTCTCTAAAAGACTAGACATGCGTCTAATGGATGTAGTTACCGTATATTTGTATGGATCACTTGATAGTGACATTTACATGAAAATTCATGAGGGATTTAAGATTTGTATAGCACAAAATCAAATGTCTCATGGATTATACTCTATTAAAACTACAATGTTCCTTGTACGGGTTATAACAGTCTGATCGGATGTGATATAAATTGGCTCAATGATTACCTTGTAAATAAATAAATCATGGATAATCCATTTTTTCAGACGATTTGAAAAATATTCTTTGATGGTTCCTTGTAAGCTTGGGTCTTTCATTCAGGCCCTCTTGGGACAAATCTATCATTGCGGTACACGTGGACGAGTTAAATCTCGTGGTGACTCTTGAAAGACTCACAATGACCAAATCATTTGATGAAAGAGTTTGAGATGGAAAATCTCGACAAAATAATGTTTTGTCTCGGCCTGCAGATCGAGCATTTATCAGATAGAATCTTTGCCTATCAATTGACATTTTATATTGATAAAGCTCATCAATTGAGCAGTCTCATGGTTGTCCGATCTTTAGATATATAGATAAATTATTTTCATTCTCTAGAGATCCATTAAAGAACTAACTGGTCCTGAAGTACAATATCTAAGTGCAATTTGAGCCTTAATAAATCTTGTAAATTGCACAAGGCATGATATATCGTTCTCAGTTAATTTGCTTGCAAGGTATACCTATGCATTAACAAGAAGACATTAGAATGACGTTGAAGATATATTACACTATTATCGTGGAACAACTGACAGGGCTTAATTTACTCTAAAGGTTTCAATCCACAAGTGGTGGTTAATACATATGTTGTTTATCTTTCTGATCCGAATAAAAGTAGATCTCAACGTATGTATGTATTTACTTGGGGTGGTCCTACGATATCATGACGATATATGTAACTAATTTTAGCATCCACTTATTCCTACCACTATGAAATTTTAGCATTGCACGAATCATGTCGTGAATGTTTATGGTTGAGATCTATGATTTAGTATATTTTAGAATGATGTGACTTGCCTACAACAAAGAAGACATCAATTATTATTATATGAAGACAATCATGAATTATATCGGAGATGACATAAACACATATCACAAAAGTTTTTCTTCACCACGAGCTTCAGAAAAATGGTGATATAGATGTTCATCAAATTCAACCAAGCAACAATTTTGTTGATTTATTCACTAAAGCATTGCAGAACCATTAAATTGAAATGCGTCAAATCGTCAACTTGTGGACCTTGTGTCAGCATCGGGGGGAGCGTGCCATCTATAATTAGTAGCACATTGTACTCCTTTTCCTTCGTCCAAGTTTTGTCCAATGGGTTTTCTTAGCAAGGTTTTAACGAGACAGTGTTTCGCGCTTATCGATCCCATATGGATGTGTACTCTTTTTTTCTTGTTCAGGTTTTTCCCACCGGATTTTTCTGACAGGGTTTTTAATGAGGCATATTCCATAAGTCATGAACATCCAAGGGGGAGTGTTATAAAATACTCCCTCCGTCCCATTTATTTTGCTCCCCTGGTACAGTTGACCAGTCAACTTTACTAAATTTGTAAAAATTATAATAAATAATTTAATCAATATATTTGTTGGTATAAATTAGAGAAGGTTTTGAAGATGACAAAAAGGCCATAAAGGTTTTGAAGATCAAAAGGATAAGTCATCAACTAAGAACAGCTTAGTGAAACCTATCTCAAGGTCTGGAAGCTATGTGACCGAATCAGCCGAGTGGGATATCAGATCAGTGAAGATCAGATTGGTTATCATCAGCCGAGTCAAGATAGATGTGTTCATTCTCGAATCAGCCGAGTAGCCATCAGCCGAGTGATCATCAGTAGAGTGATCATCAGCAGAGTACTCCCATCAGCCTAGTGAAGACGGTCAGCAAGCTGTCCAACGGTAACCTGCTGAGTGCATTAAATGCGACTGACAGAAAGTACAGCAGACTGTACTGTAGCAGTTGCAGGGAGCCGTTCCAGAATTTGGGGACCAGAACTAGAGGACTGCAAATTTCTGTCTCATCTTCAACGGGCAGAAATTCAAATTCGAGAGTATAAATAGAAGACTAACTGAAGATCTAAATGAGATTTGCACAATTCAAGATCACATCTTAAGAGCGAGATCCATCAGTTGAGTCGTCTGATCACAAGCCCAGTCATCTGTTGACGAAGCTTTTCGTTGAAGAACAGAGAACTCGCGTTGTCTGTCTGAGTGACTTTCAACTGAGAAAAGAAAGGAGTGTATATCCATCTGTGTGAAGTGATATAGCTTCTTAGTGTAGGTTTTCTTTGTGAGCTCCTATACTGAAAATAGCGTGAGGAGTGTAGATCCATCTGTGTGAGTGATCTAGCTTCGGAGAGTAGGATTTCTGTGTGATTTCTTACTGCGCACTCGTGGCCATTTCATTTGTTGTTAGGCGCAAGCATTGTATACTGGTTACTTTGTGTTTCTAGTATAACCCAAGATCTTTGTGACTTGGAAGAGTGGACTAAATGATTTTTATCCATATAACCACTATAAAAATTATGTGTGTTTGATTTAGTGTTTCTTTATCTTGCATATTTTCAAAAGAACTCAAACATACGAACTGAACCAAAAGATTTTAAAAGTAGTTGTAAAAACTGGGGATAAAATCTTTTGTGTGAGAAAACTTAAAGAGAAACAGATTGGTTGAAAAACACTTGATAAATCCGCTGCCAACTAGTTTCTAGAACTCTGATATTTTAGCTGAAATCAGCTAAGTAATTATCAGATCAGTGGTCAACTCTGCTGTTCAAAGATTTGTTCGCGATCAGCTTAGTCAGCTTACTGATTCGATATCAGCTTAGTCTGCTGACAGAAAAAGTTAGAGAAAAAGTTTTAAAGTTTATGAGATCTACTCACCCCCCCTCTAGATCTCATCTGACCACTTTTGGGACCAACAATATTTCAATAATAAGTTGATAATATCTCATAACAACATATATATTAATATTTAAGAGGTTTAATACACCACAAATATGAATAATTTAATATGATAAGTCACTTAAAAGATTGAAAAGTTTGACGAGTACTGTAGCAAAGGGAGCAAAATAAATGGGACGGAGGTAGTATATAATATTAGTGGATGTCCATGAAATATTTTGTAACTCCTACGTGAAATGTTTTATAACCTCCTATTGAAGAATATCATAAATGCCACATTTGAAAGGTTTTGTAACATTGGTATTGAAGGTCATGATGTGGCCATTTAATAGTATTGTAACTCTTGCCTTATTGTATCTTTCTTTAGTCCTATAAATATAAGACATTATCATGTATTGTATACACCAACAATAATGAAATAATATGATATTCTCTCCCTCTACTCTATATTGGTCTTTACATTCTACTAGTTACTTAGATTTGTTGTTCCTTTTAGCTTAGTTTTATAACATGTTCAAGTTTAATTTCACCAAATTCATCCTACCACCACAAAAATGTATTGCACTTGTAGAAAACAAAAATAAAAAGAATCATAGTCGTATGGGAATGTATACAAGAAATTCAACAATTCACCAGAATTAAAGTACTGTAAGTAGAAATTGAAATAACAAAATGGAAAAACTAATTGACATTACAGTACTGAATGGAAAGTAAATGACATTACAGAATGAATTGAAATTAAACTTCAATGCTGCAGTTGCTTCATCCTTGTGACAATTACTAAAAAAAAAAGAGAAAAATTAAAATCAGTCAAATTGATTTAAGAAAACACAAACAAACGAGTCATTTCACAAATTAATTTTAAGAAAAACATAAACCTCACAATATAACTCACTGGATCCAATCACCATCACACTTAATGGAAAAAACAAGAGTAAATTTGTAATCAACTCACCAAGAAAAATGTTTAACTATGAAGCTTGTTATAATGGTTCTTCAAAGCATCTTCCGATCCAAATCTTGCGGCACAGAGTTTGCATTTGTACTTCAGCTCAGAATGTGTTACTTGCATATGTTGAGCAAATGATTAGTAGGAATTGAATTCCATTTCGTTGCACTCCCAGCAAATAAGGCGTTTCGGAGCTTCTTTGGGAGGACTGATGTAGATCCTCCAAAAAAAGTTTGGGAATGTAGAGGGTTTCTGATTGATGGCATGATGGAATTATTTGTGACCTTCTTAACAACTGAGTTCATTTTCTTATTTGAAAATAATTTGTGATCAATTGAGTGTATAACTTGCTATTTATAAGAGTGTGGTGGAGGAAGCAGGGCAGGGCAGGGCAGGGCAGTGGAAGGGCAGTGGCGGGAGAAAGTGTAAGAAAGTTGGTTTTGAGTAACTAATATTTGTTAGGAATTCGGTTTCAACACGTTAGAATTATTTAACCAATAAGAGTAGTCCGATATATCCTTATTGACTTATACATTCTAAGGTCTTATTTTTATATGATTGCTATTTACATTCTGATTTCAATTTGATTGAATTTTACATGCTGAGTTGTTTGTCTCGGTGAAAATGCTGGAAGCTCTCATAAATATGTTCCTTTTTATCTAAATGTGAAACCTTTTGATCAAAATGCTGAAATGTTTTGAGTTTGATATTATATATTTTGATTTGTAGGATCTTTAAGAAGAAACAACTTAATTACACAATCATTAATCTTGCATCTATCTCTTTTATTAATTTATTTATTTCTAGAGAATTGCACTTGTGGTGAAAAAATTTATATCGATCCTTAGTTGTGGTACCATAAAAATTCAGTCCGACATATTTGATATCATAATTTAACAGATCTACTTATATTTTGTACCACCGTTAAAAATCATCGTTAAGTGGTGATGTGACATTTAAGTCTTAATGCAAAACTGATGACATTACTTATGATGACTGACAATTATATCCCATAAAATTTCAGGTTGGCAAAATAACCCCACATCTTCAAATTTATTGATGATTTTAGTCCACATTGTTGCCCAATTTCAAAATTGGTTCGAATAAGGAACGTGCAGACCAATTTAAAGATTCTATTTATTATATATATATATATATATATATATATATATATATATATATATATATATATATATATATATACGCTCCCGTGTGGAGGATATTACCCAGTGTTCATGTACTCAACTAAGGACAATCTTCTATATTAAAATGAGTTTCAATAACTAAATTATACTTTATTAAGTATATTATTATTTTCAATCTAATAATGATTATATTAATAGAACATATGAGTATATTTGTAAATCATAACAGTTTATTGATCAAACCAAATAAATTTATGTGCAAGTTTGGGTATGTATTAAGCTTTACATAAATTCTCATCAGATCAGTACATTGTTTTGTTGTAATGTTAAATTCATTAGTATTTATATAACTAATTTAATTTTATAAACTATATTAATAAATTAACTAATACTTTAATATAAAACCTAAAAAAAATAAGTAAACATATTTTTTTAAATCTAAAATTTATATAATAGTACAAATATATCTAGTATTCTTTTTTTTTTTTTTTTATAACACAAATATATCTAGTATTCATTAAAATAATAAAGTTATATATTATTAATAAATCATTATAATTTAAACCCAAAACCCGTCCCCCATCCCCCTTACCCCCCCTCCCAACCTCACCAAAATCCAAGCCGTGGTGGTCTGGGTTCTCCGATCCCAGGCCATTGATCTAGGAACGTACAATCCCAAGCTACCGGCGACCTGGGATTGGGAGGGAAGGGCTGGGGAGGGGGGGGGGAAGGTTACGAGGGTTTAGGGTGGGGATAGGTATTGGTTTTCTTTTTATTATAATTATTTATTAAAGCAAAAAGAAAAATGGTAGAGCATTTGAAGGGGAAACACAATAATAGTTCTTTAACTTTGGCAAGAACGTGAAAATGGGATACTTGTAGTTCATGTCAGCAATTTACATTTTTATGTTTTAAGTTGCTGTAATTTTAGTCCTTTTACCCGTAGTTTTAGTCTTAAGTTTGTCGAAATTAAAATTAGTGTCCATAAATTTCTACATAAGCAAACAAATTTAGGATTATAACATCTTTGCTCTAATGATTAGTATGTAGGGAAGGAATTGAAGGAAAACAATGTGTTATTTTTCCTTCAATTTAAGCTAATTTAATAAGGTGTCGTGGTGATTTAACATCGCCTGATAGCCAAGAGGACAAAATCCCCCAATTTAATTGCTTGCGTAGTAATTTAATGAGACTAATGTAAATTCTGATGAATTTAGCATTAATATGTAGGTAAGATGATTAAAATTAAATTGTAAAAACATAAAATATAAAGGATATAAATTACTTGTCAAAATTACATATGTTCCATATTCACGTCTTCTGCAAAGTTTAAAGGACTATAATTGCTTTTTTATAGCATCAGAGTCAGAGGTCGGTACGCTGTAGCAAAAGGGTTCGTGTTTAACCTACGCCACCCACCCGTTCACTTTAACATGATGCAAGTGAGATCAATTTTAACTAAATATCAAGCTAATTAACAATCAACAACAGCATCAATTAACCATTCTCATTAACTCAAGCTCAATTAATAGTAACATTAGCTCAAAATGATTCGTAATCAGCTATTACAATCAAATCATAACATAAACAAAGAACTACAATTATCCAGAAGAATGAATGATCCAAAATCAAACTAGCAGGGACCAAAATGCAAAGGAATTCTATAATCAGACTTCGGTTGCATCAAATTGAGCAAAGACCCTCGTATTTACCTGAAACGTGAATGGAGCAGCTCAATTAGCGAAGGAATTCAATGAAACAATGACTTGAGAGAGAAGAGAAGATTTACGACACACAAAATTTCATGATATTTCCAAGTTGGTTTGTACTATATTTATGTGAGTACAATGCTGAGGTGTAACCCTCGCCAAGTGTCGTGCCACCTCATGCTGACCAGCTCCAGTCCTTCCCAATCATATGCACACAGCTGGGTCTGACTTGTTTTAACTTTACTTGCAAAAACGTGTTTACAAAACATGAACTATCCGTTGGGTCTTTTAGTGTCTAAATGCAAATTCCCCCTGCGTAGTCTGCCTTCTCATCATCTTCTGGATTTATTTTCATGCTAAGGGGTGAGGGATTTATTTAACCAAAATTTGCACTCAGTACATGCATCATAACAAGAACCAATAAACAACTTCACCCGTCTTCACTCTCCCTCTCTTCTACTCATTACCCTGGTTTTTTTCTCTCTCTCTCTCTAGGGCTAAGGTTCATCCCACATCTTCTCCACCGCCCCCTTACTCACATAAAAATCTCTCTTATGCTATAACAGTACTATAATTTAATTCGCCGATGCCGGAGTAGGATTCTGGTTTGATCAATACCAGAGCTCATGGACCCCAAGAGGAAGTACACTTATGCGAAACTCTTCAATCTCGAGGTACGCTTCACATTCTCAAATTTCTCGTTCAATAGATGCGTGTTAGTTTGGTTTGAGGCAATTAATTTCATGATGAATCGAATTCATTAATTTTTTATTTTGATAGCCTTTGATTGTATCCTTCAGTATTTTATGTATATTCAATAATTTCACCTAGATATCTTCCAAATGAAATTGGTCCTTGATCACCAGATAAGTACTTTCACCTACAATGAAAATAAAGTGAATAAGGCACCATATAAAATAGAAATGATATGCTATAAATAACAGCAGATAAAGTACTCAAACCATGCATCAATGGTGGAAACACTATCATATAACATAAAAACCAAAATTAAAATTAGATGAATCAAAGCAAAACATTTGAAGGAAACCAAATAATAAAAACTCAAAGTATTGCAAATAAAAGTGTTAAGATATTTAATCTAACCGTTTACCTCCGATGAAATCACCTCAGCAGGTTCAAGTACGAACGAAAGCCAGTTTTCCTATAAGTGAGCAAAATTATCAAAGTTCAAAAAACAAAAAAAAAAATTAATGTTGAAGAAATAACAGGGACACACATATTACCTCATTGAAATAAAATATGAGATCCTGGTTTGAAGGACAATTGACACCATAAACTTCTAAGCAAACAACACGAACCTTTGATTGATTCTTGCCAGCTTTAGAAAGAGCTTATCTAAAAACTTGGTCAAGTGCTTTTGTGGCAGCATTTTGTAAAGGGCCAAATTTAAAAAAAAAAAAGAAAAAGAAAATTACGTACAATAACTCATATCAAGAACTAAAGCACCTCATACATTAATCTAAATTAGCTGCCGCATACAAATTGCAATTTCATAAAAGCTCTACTTCCACTAACCGACTAACATGATTTCAAGTATAATCTTTTGATCTTGAAACAACTTTCCCCTCTTCAATTAATTTTTCTACACCTCCTAGATATGTTAACACGTCCTCCATGATAACTAAAATATGCTCTTTATTTTTACACCTCCTAGCTAGGTATGTTAATTACTTCTTCTATGATAATTAAATATGCTTTTCACATATAGAAATGCTTATTTTAAAGTTAAGTACGGGTTTATTAAAAATATCAATTCTTGTTCGAACAAATCAAATCAAACCCAAAAAAGATATCTCAAACCTTATATATGTCCGTTGTACCCAACCACACAATTTGATGTGGAAAGAAGAAAGTGACGAGGAACGCAATTTTGGACTACATCCATCGTCAGCTACAAGGATAAGATGACAACCAATGAATTGGTAAAAATAAGAAAAGGAAATCAGAATTCAAAACCATTCCCGATAGATCCAGAATAAGTGGAGTTCCCGGAGCAGTTGAACTAATGAGAGCATGGAGATCATTAACGACTGTTAAAATGAAGTAACATATAAAGTTGATCAAGAACAGTACTTATTGGATTAAAGCAGCTACCCACACTGCAAATGTCTTATAGATTGTATTCACTCCCAACCAAAAAAAAAAAAAAAAAAAGAGATCTCCTAATTTTAAATATATAAACTCAAATCTTCAAACTCACTAGGAAAAAAACACGTACAAACAAAATAGTGTGACAAAGGAGCAAGAATAAAAAGTATACCTAAATGTAAAAGAAAAATACAACAAAAAATGGACATTCCTCATAAAAAATAATAATAAATGCTGACCTTGAACAAACAAAAACTTTCTGAGCCAAGCTATTTATCAACATCTTGTGTTGTGGCGAGCTCTCCATTACTCAAGAAGTCTTCAACCATATTGTATCGCCCTGTTTTGGAAAATCAAATGAACTCATCTTTTATTTAAATGAACCTGAAATTCCAAGATATAAACGAATTAAATCTACATTAACTGAACAACACTACGAAAGGTAACCAACATAAATAGAAAAACTAAAGTACTATGCAAATCTTAATGTAGAACTACTCTCCCAAACACATTGGAGCAAATAAAATAGATAAAATTTAGAAGCCACTTGTTGTACTAAATAAATAAATTCTTCCAAGTATAGTTACTAAAATTGATCATGGATAGGCAAATTGAGGAAAACGTTCCAAAATAATTAGCGATTTTGAGTTTTTGTCATAAATTATATCATCTCATCGAATTTCGTTCCGCAAATTTAATATTATTTTTGGAAAATCGTCTCACCGTTAATTATGAGATAAAAATTGTGCACGTGTCCGTTAAATTGTCACGTGGCGGCTTACATGTCATGACGTGGCAAATTTAGTATGAACAATTATACAAGATTGTGAATTCGTCCCAAACTAATTGTAAATTTTGGTTTTTCGTCTCAATCTATATCAACTCGCCGAATTTCGTCCCCTAATATACCATTTTGCATGAATTTAGTCCCCTAATATACCATTTTGCATGAATTTGGTTCCACAATAAACTTCTAATTCAATGAAAATGACGGTTCATTTTATTACTTATTTTAAGAGAAAAATAATTTGGATTTTTTAAACTCCTGTGCGCTTTTGAGAAAAATAAATCCCTTGTCATTTCATTAGAAAAACATTGTGTGTTATTTTTTAGTTTTAATAAATAATAAATATTAATATAAATGCTAGAAAAATGAAATTTAATTTAATTTCTGAAAATTTATGTACTTAAAGGAAATTTGGTCTCTGAGAGGAGAACTTCGAATATGATAATAGCATAAGGTTGAAAATAGATACACTTCATTAGAGAGATAAATATTGAAGCAAGATAATTCCAATATAGTCAAGTGAAATTTCTGGTTTCTGAATTTTAAATATTTTATTCTCAAAGTGGAAAACAATCATTTCGAAATGATTGGTTTCAATTGGTTAAAAATACAAGAGAAATTGTTTGTATCTTTATTTTTTAATTTCTCGTAAATATTTACTAAATACTAAAAGAAGAACGCATTATGTTTTTTCTAATGAAATGACATGAGATTTTTCTTCTTCTCAAAAGCGAATGAGAATTTTGAAAATTCATACAATTTTTCTCTTAAAATAAGTATAAAATTGAATAATCATTTTCATTAAATTAAAAATTTAATAGTGGGACAAAATTCATGCAAAATAGAAAATTAGGGGACGGAATTCGGCGAATGAATATAGTTTAAGACGGAAAATTCAAAATTATAATTAGTCTGGGACGAATTCTGCAATTTTTACTTCATTGTTCATGCTAAAATTTGCCACATTATAACACGTAAGCCACTAGGTGGCATCGGACACGTGCACAAATTTCTTCTCATTATTAATGGTGGAATAATTTTTAAAAAAATTTAAATTATGGGATAAAACTCAATAAGCTGATATAATTTCTTCTTTTGACGTTTCTTGCAATTTTTTGCCTGATATTCAAATTTGCTCCTAGAACCAAAAGGAAACAGTCCACATGTGAAAGAGATTTTGCAGATAATAGATCTGGGCTACTAGCTACTCTATTAACTTGGGCCCGGAATTCCAGCTTGAAAATTGGTTCTTTTTGCAAATTAATTTAGTTGGGACTAAACCAATTTCTTCTTTTTAGAGCCCATTATTACTTTCTTATTCAATTTAACCAAAGCGTCATTATTAGAGAAATTTTTTGTTCAAGTTTGATTTCACCAAATTCATCCTAATCCTACCACCACAAAAATATATTGTACTTGCAGAAAACAAAAATAAAAAGAATCATAGTCGTAAGGGAATGTATACAAGAAATGATAAAAATCAAAATTGGAAAATAGTTCTACTATTTTAGGGCTCTAGAAAAATAATTATACGCTAGACAAGTATACATGAATTGCAGTACTAATATAGGATCTATCGACTCATCCTGATAAGATGAGAGAATTTCCTGTACGTTCTTAGATAATGATATCCGAGGAATCTGCGGCCGCAGTCAGTGACGGATTTGGAAAGGGGTTTCCAAATTTAGCAGTCACACTGGAATTATTATCCTGAATTAGAAAGTACAGAATTGAGATAATTAGAGGTGCCGACCAATTCACACACCCTAGGTCTCAATCGGGAAATTAGTCGCTAGAAGGACCGTATGTACATGGCATTTATAAGAGTTGGAGGTTCACGAATATCAATTCACCTGAAGTTGGGCCTCATGGGCTTGTTGCTAGACATCGACCATGAGGTGTGAGTACTCCTGAATTAATAAGGAAATTAATTCTGGAGTGGTCAATTAAAGTGGTTAATTGATCGGAGCAATTAATTACATATTAATTGCTCACTAATTAAATCACGAAAGTCGTGGGCCTGCTGCCAATTGATGGTGAACCTAGAGGGTCACACACAATACAGTTGGACAGTGACAGTCTGGAAGGAATCAATTGATTTAAGGAATTAAATCAATATATGAATTAAAGTATTAATTCATGAAGAAGAATAATTAATTAGAAGTAACTAATTAATTAATCAAGAATTAAAGTGTTAATTCAAAATGGAGAATCATTAATTAGGAGTAACTAATTAATGAATCAATTGGAATTTCTGATTGATTAAATCCTCAATTAAAGTGTTAATTGGAAAGGATTAATTAATTAATAGTGGATTAATTAATTAAAACACATGGGCCGATCCATATGAAAGTTAATTGATCTTTGATTAATTAATTTAAGCATATGGGCCAATTATTGTAAAGATAAATTAGTTTGGGATTAATTAATCTTGCATGGGCCGATTTTGGGAACAATGATCATATTAATTTAGGATTAATTAAAAGCATATGGCCGATTTTTTGTTAATTAATTGGGCCGATTTTTGCTTAATTATTTAGTCTTGAATTAATGTTGATTGTGTATGACTATGATAGGGATTAAGAGTTTGTGTTATCTTGTGTAACTAGGAAAGAGATTGAAAGATATCTTGTTTCCTAAAGTGATAAAGATTATGTATATCTTGTTTCTTGATAAGAAGATATTCTTTCAAGATTTAGATATCTATTAGGAGAAGGAGTCTTCTAAATAATGATATCTATAAATACTAGATACACATAATCTAATCATGAGTTGAAAAACCAAAAAGATTAATTCTAAACAAGAAAGAAAATCAAAACACAAGAAAACAAGAGAGGCCGAAAATTTCAGCCCCCTTCTCGCCCCTTGCATAACCGAACCCTGTCAAGAAAAATCGCCCAACCCTGTGTAGGATTTTTCTCCAAGTTTTCTTCCTGGATCTGAATCCAATTCCTGACGAGACAATTCCTTAATCCTAGTTCTGAGCCTGGGGATTTCGCGAAGTCACTCAAATCCATCTGGTGTGGACTTTCTCTAGAGGCACAACACTTGGGGTGCTCTAGTGAACAATTGAAGACCGGAGGAAAACCACCACCTTGCCTGTGGTGAGGTAAAATGGCTTTTACTTTGTTATTTATTTTAGTATATGCATGCTGAAATAAATTCAACATTTATTCATATGTGCTAATAAGAAACCCTGAGATTTGGTGTATAAACAAAAATTTTAAATTCCGCACTGTTGTAGTTGACAATTATACCCATAAATCCCAACAGTGCTGAGCAACTTGGGCCCGGAATTCCAGCTTGAATATTGGTTCTTTTGCAAATTAATTTAGTTGGGACTAAACCAATTTCTTCTTTTTAGAGCCCATTATAACTTTCTTATTCAATTTAACCAAAGCGTCATTATTAGAGAAATCTTTTGTTCAAGTTTAATTTCACCAAATTCATCCTAATCCTACCACCACAAAAATGTATTGTACTTGCAAAAAACAAAAATAAAAAGAATCATAGTCGTAAGGGAATGTATACAAGAAATGATAAAAATCAAAATTGGAAAACAGTTCTACTATTTTAGGGCTCTAGAAAAATAATTATACGCTAGACAAGTATACATGAATTGCAGGGCCGGCCCAAGTGCTGAGCAACTTGGCAGTTCGGAGGGTCCCATTAATCAATTATGATATTTGAAAAAGAATGAAATAGAGTTAAGAATGTACATATACTTGTAAAATTTGTTGTGGCTAAAGTAATATTTTTAAAATTATAAATTATAAAAAAAAATCACGATTGAATCTTTTAAAAATTAAGTGGATTTGTTATTTAGTTATCTATTTAAAAAATAATAAATATTTTTTGCATTTAAAAAAAAATTGATTATATCATTTTTACAACAAAGGGCCCCAAATTTGAAATTCGCCTAGGGCTCCCAAATATCTAGGGCCGGCCCTGATGAATTGTTAGTGACGACAACAACATTGGCCTTGTTTGATTAAAGGGTAAGTTGAGTATGAAAATGTGACTTGTAGTTTAGATGTATTTTGGATGTTGGAGTATTAAGAGAGATGCATGTAAGTGATATGTGTAAAATCATGTCCTTGAATTAAATAAATTATATTGTATGGTGATTGATTTGATTGAATGTATAATTATTCTAAGTAACACTTGATACGTGAATTTGATTCGATGAAAAATGTTTCAAACGATGTTTGGTCCAAAGTAAATTCGAAACATGTGGACTAAAATACATCCAAACAAGGTCATGCATGCTCATTATATTATTGTGCCAATTTTTGTCGCCAGTAAATATGTAAACTCAAGGATAATTTTTATCACATTTAAAAGAAGAATAATTATCACTACAAAAAAATTAAATTTTAGTGACAAAATTTTATGTGATAGTTTTGAAGTTGTCACTTCTTATATATATTAAGTGACAAAAACTCAAATATTGTCACTAAAATGGTTTTCGTAAACATACTAGTGACAAGAATAGTAAAAAAATTGTCACTATTGACATTTAGCGATACCCCAAAAGTGACAAACAAAAAGTTGTCACTAAACCATAGTGACAATATTTATTGTCACTAGGTTGTCACTAAAAGGGTGTCGCTAATTGTCAATAGTGACAACTTAAACCATCATATATTTGTCATTAATAGCTATTAGTGACAACTCAAAAATTTATTTTGTCACTATTACATTTGTCACCATTATTATTATGACAAAATTAATATTTTTATCACTAAATGAATACAAAGAGTGACAACTTCCACATTATCACTTATTTTTTTGTCACTTAAACTCAATTTTCTTGTAGTGTATAGTGACAAAGTTAATTCTTTAGCAACTAAATAAATTAATGGAGTAGCAAGTTTGATATAAATACTTTGTTAGTTACTGGGCCTGTGCTAATATACAATTCTTCTGTTGTGACCCAAGCTTGGTTTCATGCCCTTCTTCATGGGTAAGGATTAGAGAGAAAAATTCAATGATTCAGATGAATCCCACACAGAAAAAGAAGAAGAAATTCACATGTTTCCCTCTTTGTTTTGAGATGTGGGAAATCTGAAAACCACACCATTTACCAAATTTAGTAGCAAGAATTACGTGACACTGTACCCTCCTTTATCCTTGCTGTCTTAATTTAAAGTTTTGTCTAACTTATTTAGAATGCTATATTATAAAGCAACATTTATTGAAGAATGGTGAATCACAAGACATAAGACATACATGCAAATTAAAATATCGATGAAGTCTAGTTTGACGGGTGAAGTTGGGATCCCGAGACTTTAGGGTTTTAGATTCGATCTCATCAGAAGTGCATGTGAGTCTTTTCTAGCATAATATTAGTCATGTTAGGGGAAATATTCATGATACTCTCATGTGTTATCTGAAACCTGAACAAAATTTCCCTATGAAATTTTTATTATTTCAAATTTTACTTAAACTTTTAGAAACTCTGAGCATACTCTCATCCTACTTAGTTTAGTTGCCTAATGCCATTAACTTTTAGTGGATATACCTAAGTTACTCATAGATTTAAAAAACTATGATGTACTACATAGATAATTTGTGCTAAAACAAGAGAGAGAAAAATTAAAGAGTAAAATGGGATTTATGCAAAAGTCAAATTAAAGTACAAGAGAATTTTATGCACACCCCTATCAAAAAATTGACGGAAGTGGACGAACATGAAATTTTATGCGGAGTTTTTGAAAGGAACGAGACATTTATTATAATAAACAATAAAAATTTCACAGGAAAATTTTGTAAAAGATAGTAAGATAGAATTATGTTTTAAGGAAATAAAATTGAAATTACATTCAATAAATTGACACACTCCTTTTCATTAGCTACGGATCTAATGGAGCGCTTTCCGTTTAATTAATGTTCTTATTTGAAGTCACCATCTCTACTCCTCGGCCATAATAAATACTAGCTTATTCATATATAATAATAATTACATATATTTTTTATCTTTTTATAACAATAAACCTGAATATATCTTATTAAAAACATTCGTAATGTTTCAATGTGATCAAAATTAATGAAATTTTAGACATTTTATCAAGTTTAAAAAAAAAATTATATTTAGAATCATAAAATAAGAATTTTGTATAAAAACAAATAAAGAATTGTTATATAATTAATGTTCTTATTTGAAGTCACCATCTCTAATCGTCGGCCATAATAAATATAGTTACAATTATGAAATTCAAGATCGAAGTTGGGATCAGAAGCACATAGAATAGTCAGCCAATGATTATTAGCCCTTTCTATTTCATATCTATATATGAATTCCCTTTTTTTTTAATTTATAAATATCTTTTTTTTGACAGATAATTTATAAATATCTAGAGTACATAAATTCACGATAATGGAAAATATTTCTCATTTGATTGAATTCTAAAGATATAGTTGTCGGATTTGTCTCACAACGTAGTGTGTAAATGAGTCAGAGTTACACATGACTAAATTATTTGAGGTTTTTAATTGTTAACCAAATCGAGCTTGGACGCGTATTTATATTTTATCACTTTATAGCTTATTGAGTCGATCTCGATCTCGATCTCAAATTTAAAAGTTATCAAATAATTTTTTTTGTTCAAGCTTATGTGGTCTGTGAAATTTATAACAATCCGCGCTCAAACGAGCTTGTATCTGAGCAGTTTAATTTGATTTTCAGCCTAACTACTATGATACGACGAACTCAAGTTTAATGTAAATAAGGAACATATATATGTTACTCCTAAAATACAATTGATTGTTAATAAATAGCGAAAAAGAAAAAAATAACAGCAAAGAGATCCAACTTTTTGGATCCCCAGGTAGCATAACTTTCTTAAGAACAGACACAACTCCTTCAATTTATCTGCATCTATTTTCCCCAATTAATTAAATATGAAATTCAAACTTTGATAGAAAAACTAAATTACTATTTCTTCTCTTTTCTTGAGCAAATCTACCTAGCTAAAATATTTGTGAAAGTTCCATAGCTCCTTCAACTTGCACTGCACTTTCATCCAGGAACCACTTCTCAAGAAATGACAATGGAGGATTATTAATATTATTATTATTATTATCGTTTTTCGACTTATTTTCATGCCCAAAATGAACCTTTTCATGATCAATTAATTCACGAGATGACTTATCACAAGCCATTCTATCCAAATTGTGACCATCAAAAGACAAAATACATTCTAATTCATCAATTTGAATCCCATTTGTCCCTTCATTCTCCATCTTCTGTGGCCTATAACACTGAAATGAAGCAGAAAAATCATTAAATTCAGATGGGATTTTTCCAAAATCGCGATTTTCCTTGAGAGTAGTGGACGTCGATGATGATCTCATCCAACCTCCCAAGAGTTTTGATATGTTTTCTGCACTCGAAGCGTACACCGAAGAATTTTCACTTTGCATTAGGCCTGAATGGTTCTTGATATTTTCTATGGTGGTAGACTGAGTGTCATTTTCAGTATAAGTTTTTGATGACATGGGTTGATCATAGGCCGTTGATTCGGATGACATTTTGTGATCGAAACCTGATTGAAATTTCTTGAGCTTCTTTTTCAAGTGTGTGTTCCAATAGTTTTTGATGTCATTATCTGTTCTTTGTGGCAAATATGAAGCTATAGCAGCCCATCTGTTGCAAGAAATAATCGATTCTATTCAAATCCAGTCGCATGTATCATAAATCAGAGAATCGCGGAATAAATTAGCTAGTTTTGGCTTATTATCACAAAATGGACTCTCAATTTCGGACAAATAAAGTAAAACCATGCAGTATTATGCAACCAAAAGTGCTAAACGAAGACTATTCTAGGGACAAAATTTGCACTTAATAAAAAAAACCACAATCGAGAATGCAAATTTGAAAAGTGTTGGACCAAAAGTACTGCAAAACATTGAATAAATATAGGATCAAAAGTGCAACTTTGTAAAATACGAGATTAAAACTGAGGCTAAAGTATGAAATTTTTCCAAAGAACTTTCATAAAAAGATGCAATTTCACCAATTAATGATAAAGATTATAGATTGTGAATATTACTTGTTGCCTAGTAAAGCTTGGAGATGAATAATCATCCCTTCTTCATGTTGGGTGAAATTTCCTCTTTTGATTCCTGGTCTCAAGTAATTAGTCCACCTAAGTCTGCAACTCTTGCTGCACCTCAACAAACCTTAACAAAACAAAACAAACAAATTTAGTAAACATGAAATAGGTAATAAAATTATGAATCAATTGGAAAAAAAAAAAAAACATCTTTTTTTGTACCAGTATTTGTGGGTACTGCTCTCCAATTTCCAGGACCATGTTCTTGAATATAGGTAACCAAAATGATATCTTCTTCAGGAGTCCATGGACCTTTCTTGATTTCAACTTTATCACAACATGGGGGTCTTCCCATGTTTCCCTTTTAATTTCTTTGTGTTTTGGTGCTTTACTTTTAGTATGGGGAAGTATTTGAAATGAACCTTTGATGAAGTATTCAAATAATAAGGGGTGTTATATATGGTGGTAAGTGGACACAAAGGGGTGGGGGACACTCTTCTTATTCACCAGGTTATTTAGTCTAATTTTCTTTTTTTTTTTATTTTTTAATTTGCAAGCGAAGGGAGTATATGAAGTTTAATTTAAAATTATGTTTGATTTTTATTAATTAAATTAACTAGTATAACGGGACGGGTGTTGCGACAATCTTGTTATTCACCTCAAAAAATATAATGAGCGACCATCGTAGCTTGATTTTTTTTTTTTTGGTTTCCCAAGGGTTTAATTCCTTTCGAGGCGCGTCGGACACATAAAGTGGAAAACTCTCCCAACAGAAATTCGAACCTGAGTCCGCTACTTTGTAGTGACTAGTCCCTTCCACTAAATCAATCACCTGTTGGTGTAGCTTGATAAGTATGTAGGTAAACTTTGAATTAATTTTTAAACAAATTGAATATTAATTTTTATAGTTGAATAGTAAATATATTGTTCAAGTTTGATTTTTTTTCCTAGAACTTAGAATGTGTTTGAGTAAATTAATTAGATAAAACACGTTTGGGGAGAGGGGAGGAGACAATTATTCACCTCACATTTTTTGTGAAAAAATATTACAAGCAGCCGTTAAAGCTAGTTTGAATAATGCGTTGACCAACTTTGGATAAATCTTTTTCATAGGCTTTGAAATTTTGTTTGAACTTAATTATGTTTGCTGACTTACACAAACAAACATATCAATATCTATTTATTTATTTATTATTTTATAGTTCGTTGAGATCAAACCTACTTTTAAAAGTAATTAAATGATAAACAGTGTTGATGTTTGATTTATTATGTATAATAAATCAAGGTGAGTCGACTTTTTCTCGATTATCGATTAAATTAAAGATTTGTTTGAACTGAAAAAAAATGTGAAAGTAAGTATTTCCTAAATCGGAAGGGGGCCGCATTCTCTAAATTGTAGGAGAAACTATATATATTCCTCAAACCAAAATATATTGTCTATAATAGGAAATATTGATTGCACCACAATAGTTGTTGGATGAAATAATTCATGGTTTAAATTGAAGAAAATAGTGATTGGGGGCTACACCAAATCATAAGGGATAGTTAATTAAAATAAGTCTCTTATTGGATCACGTGGTGGCACGGCAGCTATTTAATTTTTTGTTGGTCTGAATATTAAGTCAATGTTAATTTTTCCGCTTGAATGCTTATTATGGTCCATAATTGATAAAGTTAATTAACAGCAGGGTCCCCCCCAATCTACCATGCAATATTTCCTAGCATGTTTTATGCTTTTGTTTATGTATATATAATAATGCAGCAGCATTGCCGGTCGTTGAACATCAAAATACGGTACTATTGATTTTATTGTTATTTTCTAATTTGTATTTGGACTTATTTTGATCTTAAAAGAATTTGATTTGAATTGTTCTAATCGAATACAAATTAAACTCGAATAATTAAGATATTTAAACTTGATTGTTATGTAAAATCAAGTTCAAACAAAATACTCTAATTGATCAAAATTTTGTATATACCTCAAACTGATGATCATGACTGCGTGCGATGAAATAGTTGCAATCATAATGTCACTAGTAAGATCTTCATTTCAGAGTTTGATTCCGTTGTTGGAAGTGGATACATGGTTTTAGTTTTATTTCTTTGTAAGTTTATAACAAATTAAGTAAGATATTCATGTAATCATGTTGTTAATTTGTACACCAAATATCTTTTGCAAATATTAATGCATAAAAAATATTTTTTGGATGAAAATATGCATAAAAATATAAATATGAATGAATTATTAACTATTATCATCTTAACTTGATGGTTAAAATATTATCAATGTTACTTATTTTTATAAAATATGATTTATATATATAATTTTATTTATTTATTATTGGATACGGATTAGTAACGAATGAAATAGATCTAAATTCATATTTGACTCCTTGTATTTCGATTTTCGAATCTTTATAATCGAATCAAATATATCGAACCTCTGATCATCAAAATCCTAATTAAATTGGGTCGGACTCAGATTGGAATCCGCCCCATTGACAGCCATAAGTAAGAGAGTAAAGGGCAATTAAAGGCCCGATGGAACGACTCGATAAGCAAGCATTCAACAAAAGCCTGAGCCCCAGGACAAACTTGTCGTTTGGTTCAAACTAGTTATTGGGCCAATCAAGCCAACTTACTTAAATGGATCAATAATACAATGGCCCAATAAAAATAAACAAAACTAGCCACTTGGCCAACCTAAATTAAATGATAACTGCCAAGGTCCATAGAACCTTATACGCACGTATGAATGATATTGCCAAGTCCTAAACAAACTCCTCTACATAGGCAGGCGACGAGATCCAATAAATGCAAGTAGTATTCCGAATTAAATGAAATATTCTGATAATCCCAGTTAAGTTCTAAAGTCCTGATCATCGAATAATTTTATTTTATTTTATTTACTTGTAGCAATGGAAAGGAGCAAGCGAACCACATTATTATTATTATTATTATTATTATCCATCATCATCATCATAATCACTGGAATTGTCCTCTCAAAATATAGTATTGGCGACGGTGGTAAATCATGATGTATTGAATGAATCAAGAGTGAAGTTTTTGTTGTGGTGCTTCAGGCATTATAATCGCCTTGGAGTAGTAAATAATCATGAGGAAATGAAAATTCAAGGATGCAACATTGCAATCAATTACGCTTACTCGCAGGGGCGGACCTACAGGGGGTGCGGGTGGGGGCGCCCGCACCCCCAGCAAAAAAAAAATTAGTAGCAGTGCATATCTATTATTATTATTATTATAGTAGTACTTTATGCATTCTTGTTAGTACCTTTAAATTCCTAAAGGAAAGAATCTTATGAATCAAAATATTTGTCTATTTTAATTAAATGTGTGGTCAGATCTTAGATAATGGAGTCCCACTAATAGAGTTGCCTAGTTTAAGTAGAATTTGATAAGGAAAATATTATTTAACACTTAATATAATTCTCAATAAGGAAAAACAAAACAACTTTGAATTTTGAATTTCAGTTTCTTCTCAAATTAACTTTTCTTCACCAAGTTATATTAAAAAAAGGGGTTTTTCTTCACAAATCGGCTGAATCTCTCAACGCCATTATCAAAAGGTACTTTTTTTAAAAACTTTTATGAATATTTAAATTTATTTATAAAGTTTTTGATTTTTCATCACTAAAATTATTAAAACTGATTGTTTTTGCATATTATATATTTTTTATTATCTTATTTGATTAGATATATTATCAATATCAAGTACCATAAGACTTATCGGCATATTAAAAATAAATTTTGATAATCATAAATTTTTAAGTAATTTAATTATATACTTTCCATTTTAATCTCGCCCCCCGCGACTAAAATTTCTGGGTCCGCCCCTGCTTACTCGAGGTACGATGCTATTGGGAGATTATCTCCTGAATATATAGAAGCTGTCAAAATTCTACACCGAGAAAACCAAACTGAAATAGATTTGCATATTTGTGGCCTTTCTTTAAAACGATGCCCTCAACAAACTTTGCGGCTTTGGATGAGGGAGAGGGAGAGGGAGTATTCTTCTAATTAAGAAATTGGCGTTCAAGTTTCGTATTTTTCCCTTCTTTTTCACTTTCTTATCAAGTTCGAGATTATTTTTTAATTCCATAATTAAACAAATTGCACATAAGTGTTCTTTATAATTAATAGAACTGAATACCAGTCGATCTTGGGTAACTTATATTTGATTAATTTATACTTTATAGAATCAAGTTGTAATCAAGGTAGTTCTATATATATATATATATATATATATATATATATATATATATATATATATATATATATATATATATATATATATATATTAGAATTTTCTATGCTATCAATTCTAGCTATTAGATAGGATTGATATTCACCATCTATTTGAGGAGGCGGTAATATAAATAGGAGTTATTCATTCATTTTCAAGAAGTTATAGAACATTATGGCCTTGAAGAAACAGCTCCCAATCTTAAGAAGCTCTCGTGATCTCTAAATACTTTTTGGCAATATATTTATTTTTGGATAATAAGGTAGAGGTTGAACTTAACTATGGTGTATTAGTCAACATTTCGTTAATATCATCATTTTAAGAAATCACATATGTATAAAGATGGTTTTAAAAAAAAAATCTGTATAAAAATGGTTATGGTAAATCCGGTAAATACACTATTGAAAAAGGTAGTGGAATTTACTTTCATTTTGATTTAAATCTTGCAATTTATGATGTGAACAAAACTTTCAAATTTTAAGAACCTGTATTTCATTTCATTAAATATAATTCTAATATTAATAAATAGACATATGGTTGAGATGGCCGAGTTGGTCTAAGGCGCCAGATTAAGGTTCTGGTCCGAAAGGGCGTGGGTTCAAATCCCACTCTCAACAATTATTATTTTATTCTGTTTTTCAATTTCTTGGTGTAATTGCTTTTCAATTTTTCTCCAAAAAACAATTGACTAAAGGAGTAAATGTCTTTTTTACCTCATGTTTCAAATGTACAGTGCAACTTATCAGTCGAATTAAAATTTTGGGAATGTACAGTGCAACTTATAGTCGAATTAAAAGTTTGGGATGAATGGAAGGACAAAAATTATATTAGCTATGGTGTATTAGTCAACATTTCGTTAATATCATCATTTTAAGAAATCAAATCTGTATAAAGATGGTTCTAAAAAAAAAATGTATAAAGATGGTTATGGTAAATCCGGTAAATACATGATTAAAAAAGGTAGTGGAACTTACTTCCATTTTGATTTAAATCTTTCAATTTATGATTTGAACAAGTTGTATAATTTATTCGCTAAACTTTTCAATGCAACATTGTAGTTATATAGTTAGTTTACAAATTTAATCACATATTTTTGCTTTTCAAATATTCGTAATATGTATAATTAACAAATCAGTAACTACTTGTGATAGATAACATTTGAGTTCTAGAAGAAGTACAAGTCAAAACAAGTTTATAGGTTTATCAAGAGTTTTCACTTTTTATTCATTCCAAATATAATTCTTACAAGTCAAAACAAGTTTATCAAGAGTTTTCACTTTTGATTCATTCCAAATATAATTCTTCCCTTCTACATGTTTTTGACATACTTTTTTTTAGATTTAATAACGCTATATTGTAACTGGAGGAGGATTAGAATCATCAAGGGAAAGCCCGACAAGCCGAAGTCAACGGCCGAGAAGTTTCTGGAGAATTCTTTCATTTCTTGTTTGCTGGCTGGTTGCACTCTGACCAGTGGTACTAATTTTGCTCAGAATATGATGAACGGATCAACAAACAATTCAAAATTCACAGCAGAAGGAGTACTGCAGATAGGATTGCATTCAGACATACCGTGGTTCAAAGCGCATGTAGCTGTTATTGCTGCTGCTGAAGTCGTCAAGACCGAGGCTCAAGCTGAAAGAGACTCATTCCAACCACCAGAAGGAGTTTTTTTTTTTTTTTTTACTATATCTTTAGTTAGTAATTTTCGGTAAGTATTAACACGGGTGAACCTGGATGTTTATATCATGTTTTTGACATACTTCACATTTTTGTTGTATTCTACTTACCTTGGCGTTGAGACTCTAAGAAGTTTAATCCATCAATCCCAGACATCTCATAAATTTAATTGAAAGAGTGGAGCACATCAATATTTGGTGGCACTACACATAAAAATTTAAGGAAAATTATTTAAAAATTTCATCGATCGAAGATCAAAACAGGAGACTAACTTGTTCAGGACCACTAACCCCTTCATAAATCAAAGTTTTGGGGAAATTATTTTGAAATTTTGTCAATCAAGATCCAAATAGGAAGCTAACTTGACTCGAAAATTCGAAATTGTTTACTACATATGCGCTAAAATTGTTGCTTATAAATTGGATATGTATATTGAGGTTGTTCGCAATTATATTAGAAACAAATCAAAGTCATTTTTTTTTAAAAAAAATTATTCATCTTAGCGACGGATTTAAATTTCCGTCGCTAAATGTATGGTAATTCAGCGACGGAAAGTCAATGTCCGTCGCTAAATGTATGGCAATTCGGCGACGGAAAATAAATTCCGTCGCTAAACCTTTAAACCAGCGTCGCTAATAATTCAATTGGCGATGATTCTGAAACTTTTTTTCTTCCCTTCCGTTTCCGTCGCTAAAAGTTATGTGACAGCGACGGAATTACATTTCCGTCGCTGAATTAATTTTTTTTTTAATTTTTCTAATTAAACATTTCCGTAGCGACGGAAATTGCTAGGGATCTAGGGACTGAAATTTTTAGCAATGGAATTTAGCGATGAATAAATGACCCGTCGCTGTTTTGGTCCGATTTAGCGACGGAATTTAGCGACGGAATAGTGTTTTCGTCGCTAATTTAGTAAAAATTAGCGACGGATTTCGTTTCCGCCGCTAAATTCCGTCGCTAAAAACAATTTTTCTAGTAGTGTGGAAATTTTCATATATAAGGGGTTTTCGTGCATTTTTACTTGAAAGAAAATGTTCGAAGTTTGCATAAAAATATTGTCAGCCACAAATGCTGAAAATTACCCATACAGTGGATAGATCATGCACGTTTGTTTACTCGAAAATGTTATACCAAAATTTAGATTTAACACTTTTCACCATCGAAATATGAAATATGCAGCACTTTGCACCCACGTTTATTTTCAAGCAAAAATTCAAGGGCAAAATAGTTAATTCAATAGTATTGGCACTTTGCACCCTCAAAACTTGAGAATTTCGCACTTTGTACCGCCAAAATAAAATTAGCACTTAACACCCTCTAATTAAGAACAAATCAGCAACTTCTATCCCCGAAACACAATAACTTGGTACTTTGCACCCCAAAACACAAAATTAACACTTAACACCCTCAAATTTAAAAAACCTAAACCCCTTGTTTTTTTGGTCAAAGTTGACTATCGGAGTAAAAAAAATCTAAGGCAAAATAGGTTAATTAAATTTTTTTCTTAAATTTGCAAAATACAATTATAAATACTCGAATACTCATTTCTCTCTACATCTTTCTTTTCAACAATATAACCATAAATAACTAAATAAAGAACTCTCGAAGACCCATTGTCTACTTCAACTTATCAAAGACCCATAAATAATAACCTATATAGCCTTAAAAAAATTCACCTTAATGGTCAACTTTGCCTGAAAAAATGAGGAGTTTGAGTTTATTTTAATTTGAGGGTGTTAAGTGTTAATTTTGTATTTTTGGGTGCAAAGTGTCCATTTATTGTGTTTCGGGGGTACAAATTGTTAATTTATTCTTAATTAGGGAGTGTTAAGTGCTAATTTTTATTTTGGGGGGGCGGTGAGTGCTAAAGATTTACAATAGAATTACCTATTTTGCCCTTGAGTTTTTGCTTGAAAATAAAAGAGGTGCAAAGTGTTGTATTTTTCATATTTCGAGGTTTCAAAGTGTTATAAATCTAAGTTTTGGGGGTGCAAAGTGCCTATATTTCTTATATTTCGGGGATGCAAAATGCAAAAAAACCCCTTTTTTAACCCAATTTTCATCAACTTAGCTCATTTTTTCATCAATTAAAAAATGCAGCCGATTTAACTAGTTTTTGTTTTATCAAATTTCTCTTTTAATCCAAAATGTGTCTCCTACTTTCTCAAAACACATTCTAACTCGTTTTTTGTTTGATTTTTGTGATTTTTTTCACTAACTTTACCATGTTAATAATTTTTTATTCTACTTTAACATATTTTTTAACAAAAACACTACAAGAAAACTGGGCTTCACCTACGGCAGATTCCGTTGATGAAGCCTTGATTTCTGTTGGTATTCATGCGTAGCGACGCTTTTTTTCCGTTAGTTGATTCGTAGGTGAAGGCCCCGTAGGTAAATGAAGCAACGGTTTTTTTTTCCGTTGGTAAATGTTGCGACGGTTCGTTTTTGTTGGTATTTTTGTTGGAAAAAGCGTCGGATGAACGATCGGGCCCGATTATTTTTTGCTACAATTTTGTTGTTGGAAATGCGTAGGAAGGTTACTAACTGATTTTTAACGGCATAAATATGTAGGTATTTTGTCGCCAATCGGTTGGAATCATTCTGACGGATTTAGCATTGAAATGTTTCCGTTAGTTTATTTTTGTCACTAATTTGAAGGAAATCAGTTGGAACCTAGTGATAACTTATTTGTTGCTGATTTTGTTACTAGCAATCGGGTCGGAACAAAAAATTGAACCTCGACTAAGAATTGACTGAGTCGTTCTTGAACGCGCCTGAGCCTGACTCGGGGGCCTAGGTCTCGTCTGGGCTTGGCTGAGGTGCCTAGGCCATGCTTGGTTTTTGTTGCTGATTCCGTTACTAGCAATCGGGTCGGAGCAAAAAATTGAACCTCAACTTAGCATTGACTGAGTTGTTCCTTGGCGCGCCTGAGGCTGACCCAGGTGTCTAGGTCTTGCCTAAGCTTGACCGAGGCGCCTATGCCATGCTTAGTTATAGCCCAGGCGCCGGGGCCACTCATGGGGCTGCCCCGGGCGCCTCTGTATCGCCTGGGCTTGGCCTAGGCGCCAATGCCACTCATGGGACCGCCTCGATCTCGCCTGGGCTTGGCTTAGGCGCCTAGGCCACGCCCGGGTCTTTCCTGGGCCACTCATGGGGCTCCCTCGGATGCCTAGGTCTCACCTGGGCTTGGCCTAGGCAATGTGCGCCCGGGCGACTAGGCAATGTAATTTTAATTAACTTTTTGGATGTGGGATTTGAACCCTTGACCTCATATATATACATATTAAAGGATTAAACCAATTGAGCTGGACAACTTTATTGTATTTTCATTAGACAATTATATATATGAGCCAACTAATAGTTAATTTCATCAATTTTTTCAATGATTTAACTCATTTTTCATTAGTTTGATCGATTTAAATCATTTTGACCTTTCCCACGGTTTTCATCAATTTTTATCACTAATTTTGTTGATTTAAACCTTTTTTTACCTACCGGTTTTCACCAGTTTAGCCCATTTTTTTTTTTTTTAACCAATATCACTTATTTAAGCTATTTTCACCGGTTCAACTTGTTTTTCACCATTTTCATCGATTTAAATCATTTCTGACTTAGATATCCGATTATTAACCGATATCATCTGTCTTTGCGCTAATTTCATCGAATTAAAATATTATTAATCGATTTAACCAATTTTTTCATCGAGTTACACGATTATGATCGAATTAACCTAATTTTCATCGATTTCATCTTCTTCTTTTTTCCAAATAATTTCATTGAGTTGCACTGTTTTGATCGATTTTAAATTATTTTCACCAAGTTTTCATCGATTTAAATCATTTTTAACCGTTGACTCATTTCCCACCGATTTCATCTGTTTTATCATTAATTTCATCGATTGTAATTTTTTTTATTGATTTAACCCATTTTGTTCACAAATTTAAGCGATTTAAACTGTTTTGGACCAACTTAACTCATTTTTTCACCAATCCCATAAGTTTTTTTTTCAATTTCATCGATTGAACCCATTTTTTCATTGATTTCACCCATTTTCCCCCAAATTTATTGATTTAATTATTTTTTATCGATATAACTAGTTTTTCCCCTTATTTCATTAATTTAAATCGTTTTGACCAATTTAACTAGTTTTTCCACCATTTTTATTCTCTTTTTACTAAGTTAATCAAATTTAACCGTATTCACCCATTTTTAATCGACTTCACTTATTTAACTAAGTTAGCTGATTCAACATGTTTCAAAACAATTAATTTTGTTTTTACAGATTTCATTCATTTTTTTTACGAATTTCATCAAATTTACATTTTCCTTGATAGGTTAAACTCATTTTAAACCGAATTCATCAATTTTTTTCTTCAATTTAACTGAAATCACATGTTTTCAATGACTTAACCCATCTTCACCATTTTTACACCAATTTACAGATTTACACATTTTTTCGCAGAGTAACTTGTTTTTTCACTAATTTTATCGAAGTGTCAGTGAAAATATATAAAATTTATGAATCGATAAAAAATTGGTTAATCCATTGAAAAATGAATTTAATCAATGAAAATATTCGGGAAACATATTTCTATCGTTGGTTTTGTCGCTATTCAGTTACACATTTGTTACTAGAGCTAAATAGCAACGGAAATTTTCCGTTGGAACAATTTCATTGCTGTGGATAACTTTTTCCTAAAACTTAACAACATAATTCATATGAAAAATATGTTTTCTCAATTTTTCGTTGGTTATTATTCGTTATTATTGGCGAAACATATTTTTATTGATGGTTCCGTCGCTGTTCAGTTATTAAAATCAAAATAGCGACGGATAATTTTCTGTTGGAATGATTTCGTCGCTATGGATAAATTTTTCCTACAACTTAACAACCAAATTCCTACGAAAAATATTTTTTCCCAATTTTTTGTTGGTTATTTGTTGTTATTAGTGGCGGAATATATTTTTATTGATGGTTCCGTCGCTGTTACTAAAATCTAAATAACGACGGATAATTTTCCGTTGGAATGATTTCGTCGCTATGGATAAATTTTTCCTACAACTTAACAACCGAATTCCTACGAAAAATATTTTTTCCCAATTTTTTGTTGGTTATTTGTCGTTATTATTAGCGAAACGTATTTTTGTTGATGGTTCCGTCGATGTTCAGTTACTAAAATCTAAATAGCGATGGATAATTTTCCGTTGGAATGATTTCGTCGCTATGAATAACTTTTCCCTACAACTTAACAACCGAATTCCTACAAAAAATAATTTTGTCGACATTCCGTCGGTAATTTGTCGCTATTATTGAAGGTAGCTTTTCTAATTGAAATTATGTTGGTATTTGGTTACTAATCCGTCACTAATAGCGATAGATTTATTTTTGTTGGAATCAGGTCATAGGTGAAGCCTTCTTTTTTTGTAGTGAAAAATTATCATCTTGATCCAATTTTTCATCAATCTAGCTCTTCGGGAACCAAACACGCACCTTCACAATAATGTTAAGGATAATATATACGATAATATGCATATATACATGATGAATTTTTCACATAATAAATATATACATTACATAATTTATACGGAATATGATGTAAGCTATTACTGAATATTACATTTAAAATTTACTATGTGTCAACTATAATATATTACATAATCATGTAATCAGTTATCGAAAATGTATAGTTTTTAAGATATTAATTAGACTAATATATTATACATAATAAATACTATTATGACATCAAAGAAGACCAAATTTCATGATTTTGCTGGCCAAATGATCATGAAATGTGGTACTAAGCTATATTAAAATATTTGTTTTTTGACCACGCTTTGGGAGAAGGTCTGCACGGGCTAGAAGAACAAGTGGACGTCATCCGAGAGCTTCTGGAGATATCATATAGATTATGTTTACTCCTTTTGGATTTAAAAAAAAAAAAAAACATAAATTAATAAGACAAGGAAAAACAAAAGGAAGAAGAGTAAATGTGGCCGTTACAGTTTGTCCCATCAACTGACCTCAAGTGTGTTTGATTGATTATTATTATTTTAGTTTTATAGTGATGAATGATGACTCACACTTTGAAATGCATAAACCTTAATTTTATTCATTTCAACGGTCTGTCGGTGACTCCCTGTCGGGCCTCTTTAATACTCCCTCCGTCCCATTTTAATTGTCGTTTTAGAGAATTTATTTTGTCCCAAATTATTTGTCACTTTAGAGTTTCAATGCAATATTAATTACATATTTTCCTATTTTGCCCTTTGCTTTTTCTCTCTCTTACTTTATTACTCCAAGAGAGATAGAAAGAGAAAGATAGAGAGAATAAAAGAAAAAGGAAGAGAGAGAATGTAAGGGTATTTTAGGAATATCATTTGTTTTTTCCCTAAAATTGAGGCAATTAAATATGTGTCTTAATATGTGTGAAAACACCTAAAACGACAATTAAAATGGGACGGAGGGAGTACTAAATAACTACTTTGAGAGAGGGTTTGGTCTTTTTCTTCTTCTTTCTAACACTCCTATACAATGTAAAATTCAGTAGTTATAAATTATATATTGCGAGTATTATCAATTTTTTTAAGTAAAATACGTGGCTCTAATTAAAATATTGAGCTAATTTTATGAAAACAAATTGATCGTGGTTCAATTCGTGTCTAATTGTGATTTATATTTTATTTTTTTAGTTCTTTATGGTCGTTGTTATAATCATGGATCTTCCCTAATTCAATATTTAAACTTATACTTACAAAGATACACACTTCCAAGTTATTCGATTTATATTGATGAAAAAATGATATTGAGAAATTTATTATGATTCTATTAAATATGGGTTTTATGATATTAAATAACGCCACCTGCATTTATGATAGCATTTTGTAGTTAAATTATTTCTTCATTTTGTTTGCAGAATACTTCTTCATTTGGTTATGTTTGGATGTTGAGTTTTATGGTTACACTTTTCAACGAAATTAGGTAAATTAATCTTCTAAAATGTTTGCAATAGGGTAAACTATTTTTTTTCCCCAAAATTTCAGATAGACAAAATGAAAATTACGCTTCTTACCGGGTAAATGAGATATTTTTTTAAGTGAAAGTAAACGACAATAAACCCAAGGAAAAAGTGATCTCTTGGGGGCCATTCAAAAGCATCTCCCAAACGGGCCCTTAAATTTTCCTTATATGCACTCTATCTCTCTCTCTCCAAAATCTCGCCGCAATATCCTCTCTCACTCAATCTGGGCATTACAAAGATTTTGTTTTTTTTTTTTTTTTTTGTTCTAATTAAGAAGAGAAGACCTTGCAGATATACATCCCATAAATGTATATTTTCTTCTTTTATTAAACAGTATAAATAAATAATAGCTATAACACTGCTTAACGTTACACACACAGAGACTAATCGAAGGAATGTAAGTAGCAGAAGTGAAGAAAAAAGATGTTTGGTTTCTTAATCAGAAAAGATGTCAGGAAAATTCTCAAGCGCAAGGACAGTGACGCCGGTGAAAGAGGTCTTTTTTTTTACTTTACTTTTTGAAACCGTTAATCTGAATTTACTCCTTGCAGAAATTGCAAATTGACATTTTTGTTTAGATCAACTTGGTGAAAATTGTGTAAGAAACCCAAATTGAAGTAAATCAATGGTTCGATTTGGGTTTCAATTGTTTTAACGTTGTAGGAGTTAAGTTGCTTTGAGTGTTTCTCTGTACTCTGTCGTTTTATTTGTACCTTAATTGGACATAATCAAAGGTTTAAGTAGTTAGCAAGACTGGGTTTTTAATTGCTTAGGAGAGGGGAAAATGGAATGGATTTACAGAAATAATCAGAAATTAACAACTCAAATGTGTACCACTAATTGTGCAAAAGTGAACAGATAAGATAAAGAAACCTGGTTTATAAACCTTATAGCACAATGTTTCGAAAAGGCAGTATTATGAGTGAGTTTCTCTAAAGTCTTTCTCAATAAAAAGATATAAAATTCATAATAGTTCCTAAAATTATCTCTTAATTAGTTAATTTCAGCCAAAAAAAAAAAATAACTGGAAAGCTAAACTTAAATTGAAATCCATAACTCCAAATCCCTCAATGAAAATAAGGCCTCCCGGAGCATTGAGTATATTCTTTTGAACTTTTATGGGATACATTTCAATTTGTATACTAGGGATTGATGCATCTTCTCTTCCTATGTATTTCAAGGTAGAGCTCTGGAGGAGTTGCGTGCTTCAATGTTTAACAAATTTCGGTCATTCGGCGGGGCCAAGCGGCAACAACAATCTTTATGGGGTCCCACCATTGCTCTGACGTTTAATTTTTTGGTTTCTGTTAGTATTATCTTGATGAACAAACTGGTAAACCATATTTCTTCCTATATCTCATGCTATTTAACCAAATCATGTAGTAATAGTAATTTAGGCACTGACCTTTTCTTTTCGTTTCTTTTCAGGTTCTTGTTAATGTTGGATTTAATTATCCAATTTTCTTGACTTTTATTCACTATGTAGTTAGTTGGTTAATAATGGCGATTTTAAAAGCTTTTTCAATTATTTCTCTATCTTCTCCGCCGAAGTCAACAAATTTTTTTTCATTGTTGTCTCTTGGTATAGTTATGTCTCTCTCCACTGGTCTTGCGAATGTTAGCTTGAAATATAATAGGTGAGGCATTATATTATTCTTTTTATAATTTTCTTAGTTATGTTGTTTATTAAGTACTAATGCACACGTATTTTTTTCAGTGTTGGATTTTATCAGATGGCTAAGATTGCAGTGACACCTGCCATTGTGTTGGCTGAATTTATTCTTTTCAGGAAAAGAATTTTGACGCAGAAGGTAAGTTTCTGATAACTAATACTATATGACTTCCTTTGGACTGAGATTTTTTTTTTATACGAAAAATAAAACTTGGTCTGGTCATCTCATAATTTTGATCTAGTATCAAATGGTTTCTATGTTCTTAGTACTGAATCTGCTGTTTTAGGTGCTTGCTCTTACTGTAGTATCAGTTGGCGTGGCTGTTGCTACCGTAACCGATCTTCAGTTTCATTTTTTTGGTGCTTGCGTAGCAGTTGCATGGATTGTACCAAGTGCAGTAAATAAAATACTCTGGTCTAATCTTCAGCAACAAGATAACTGGACTGCCCTTGCGTAAGTCATATGTATCTATAGGATTTCAAAAATGAAATTTAAAACCGGGCATCTTTTATACATAAAAAGAGACATTACAGAATTGAGATTCATACTAGAGTGTACTTATGACAGGCTAATGTGGAAGACGACACCTATTACATTGTTCTTCCTGGTGATGTTAATGCCGTCACTGGACCCTCCGGGTGTTTTGTCTTTTGATTGGAGTTTCAATAACTGTGCAACTATTGGTGGTTCTGCTGTTCTTGGTTTCTTGCTTCAATGGTCAGGTGCTCTAGCTCTCGGGTAGGTGTATACAATTCTGAAGCTTTTTCTTTAACATTTACTTATGGCCAATTGGTTGCACTTGAATTGGTATTTAGTTAACTCCCCGTGATGTGTCTAATGGGCAATCTACCTCCCCGTGATATGAAAATAAGCAATTACCTCCCTGGGATATGATATAATGAGCAATTTACCCCCTTGCTTGGAGGTGTTGCACACACGCTCTATAATGCGACTGAAACTTCATCTTCATGTGGAAAATGACCAATTTAACCCTACCTTGATAACATATTCACTTCACTTTTACCCCCCTGTGATATGTGTAAATAAGCAATTTATCTCCCTGTGATATGCGTGAATGGGCACTTTACCTCCCTATGATATTGCATAATGGGCAGTTTGCCCCCTTGCAAAAATGTAAAATTCAAGAGGGAGGCAGTGTGCTTCTTTTACAAAAACACAGGGAGGTATTTGGCCTTTTTATTTATCATAGGGAGGTAAACTGCCTATTAAAAAAAACACATGGAGTTAATTTGCTATTCACTCTATTTCTGAGTTAACCTAGCTTCGGGTCTGGTGTGCTTCGTGTTACGCTTAAAAATAGAGTAAATTACACAAACACTCTGTGGTGTATGGGCTATTTATAGGAAGACCTTGTACCGTTTGAGAAATTACATAAATATTGTTGTGACCAAGTTCAGTTGAAAGAAAACCTATGCTTTTCTCTTTGACAAATATGCCCTCGTTTGTTCTGGAAATAGAAAATACACAAACAACCCCCATGAAGTAAACATATACACTTACGGAAAATTCCTCTCAAATCTTTGGAAGGATGTTGATTCCCCATTTAAATAAAAGAGGGCATCATCGGCATGAGATAATTCTTACTTTGCTTTCATGTATCTGTCACCATTTACTTTCTGAATTAAATAAGGTTAATACAAGAAGATTACATTTGTTGTTTCACAGAATTGGACCCTCAAGAATTCTGGTCTTGGGGCGTTTTACAAAATCAAACTTTTGGTCTTAATTTCTTAAAATGGTTTGCAATTTTGGTCTTGTAGCCTCCTTTCAATCCAATTTAGGACCAAAAATGCAGATCTGGACAGTCTTATCTGACCCAAAATGTATGAAGGCTATTCTATGGGACCAAAAGTGCAAAAAATTGATGGAAAGGAGCCCATAGGACCAAAGTTGCAATTTTTTTCAAAAATCGAGACTAAAAGTACAATTTTGTAAAGTGTGGGATCAAAAGTGAATCCTGGAGTTTTGAGTATTTGAAGTTTTGAACTCAAGTTCTTTGGAATACATGAACTTACTGCACATTTTAATCACCGTGTCTTGGTAAATTTTTCGTTTTTGGGATTAGAAATGTGTTTGAATTGGTGCTCTTTTTACATAGGGAAACCTCTGCAACTACACATGTTGTTCTTGGACAGTTCAAAACTTGTGTCATTCTTTTGGGAGGCTTTCTTATATTTGGTTCAAATCCGGGACAAACAAGCATTTTAGGAGCCGCTACAGCTCTTGCTGGTATGTCGTTTTATACGTATCTCAACTTAAACTCACGGCATCAATCGGCAAAAATAGCTTCAAGGCAATCTACATTGCCGTTATCAAAATCTAAACTCAGCAAAGAAAATGTTGAAAGCCGTGATGGAGGTGGTGGAGAAGAACATGTCTAATATGTTGAAAAGAAGAAGTGAAAGTGTACTAATCCTTTTTTCTCTTTTTCAGATAGATTTTCTATGATTTCTTTTTTTATTTTTTATTTTCTTGTCCCTAATTTTTACTAGTAACCTTACAGAATTCTGATAAATTAACTGAGTATTGTACTGGTTTATTTGGTCCAATGTATTGAGAAAGGCTTGTAAAACATTTTTTTGTTAAACTTGGCATTATTAGTGTACATTGCCTTTTTTTGGGGCCTTTTGCTATCTATAAGATGCAAATTTTGATTTCCCTTTACTATAAATCATACATAGTGTTATTTTATACTCGTACATGCTTTTGCAGTCGTGCAATAAAAAATATAGTGTAGAAAACTACAGTACATGAGTACATATTTATTTTTATTGAGATTAAATGTCCAACATTTTTTTTATTAATTAACCTGTTGTTTGATTTTACTATGTTATAATATAGGCCCAGCCCCATGTGATTTAAATTTTTAATTTCAAGACATAATTAAGAAAAACCAGTTCTGCTTATGTCATTATCTTTTAATTACTTTGCTACTAAATCAATTCTGGATTTCTGATAAGTTAATTGAATTTACCAAGTATAAAGAAGGAGAAGCACACATAGATACAATTATATATTAAAAAAAAAAAAGCAACACACATAGATACTATTTAGTACAATATTGATCAGAAGATTGGCGAAGTACATATTTTATAGGTAATAGCAAAGTACTATTAGTACTTTCAAAGTACATATCTACCGAGTAAATCGCGTTTTGGTACCCTTTATGGTTTAACTTTTTTCACTTTTATTTCTTTTAAATTTTTTGTAGCAGATTCGTCCATCTTATCAATGTAGTGTAACAAAAAATTACAATCTAGTGTAACATGTTCGTCTCTCTTAATTTTTTCATAGCGGATTCGTCCCTCTTATTAATGTGATGTAACGTATTAGTCACATTTAAATACAAAATACATTACTTAAATCCAAAATATATTCTAAAATGGACGAATGTTGATGTATTTGGATTTAAGAGGGACGAATGTGTAGCATTACAGTGATAAGTGAGACGAATTTGCTACAAAAAATTTAAGAGGGACGAACGTGTTATAAGAGGGACGAATGTGTTATACACATTGATAAGAGGGACGAATCTGCTACAAAAAAAATGTAAGAGGGACGAAGCTGCGATAAAAAATGTAAGAGGGACAAAAGTACAAAATTTGGGCAATAAGGAGAACCAAAAATACTATTCAATCTATCTACTGTGATGATAAAAATACTAGAAAGTACATATATATCATGGATTAAAATTTCCTCAGTGTATGTATAAAACATCAAAATGTTTTCATTTTTGAATCAATAGAACGAAAAGAAAGAGGAATTTTGAAACTGCTTGTTTGTCTTGATACTCTTATATTTTACTTAATTTAGAAAAAGACAAATTACAACTTTAGTATTTACGAAAATATTCCAAGCACATTTATTATTAGAGTTAATGGCAATTTACCCCTTTGACATTCATAATGTTCAATTTACTTATTTATAATTTAAAAAAGAGCACTTTACCTCCCTTTAATCTCATAAAAGTTTCACACCACCTCCCTGATATTTTTATAAGTGGCACTTTATCTCCATGTGTTATGATAATGTGACACTTTACTCCCTTGTGTTATGATAATTATGGCAATTTATTTCTCTATGTTATGATAAATGTGCAAATTTACCTCCCTATGTTACACAAACACATTTCATGTCCACTCTCAACTTTGACAAGTGAATTACACTCTCCAGCAGAAGAAACAATTGCTTCTTTAAAATTCTCATAAAGGGTGAAATGCTCTTTTTCAAATTACATGGGTTAAACTGAGCATTTTGTATTTTACAGAGCATACATTGACGTTAACTAGGGGTGTTCATAAACCCGTCCCACCCGTCCAACCCGCCCGACCCGCTCCAACCCGTCCGCAACCCGCCGGTTTTATTTTTAAAATAATCAAGTACGGGTTGATAATTTGTAAACCCGCACGTTATGGGTCGGGTGACGGGTTTGATGGTTAAAAAACCGACCCACCCGCAACCCGCACTTAATCATCCTTGATGTACTTTTTATTAATTGCTTAGTAAAATTGTGAAATAAATTACATTTATTAACAAATGAATAAGAACAAATAAACAAACTTTCTTCAAGTTTTTTGTTTATATTAATGTTAATGTTACGTATATGTTAGTACATTTTTCCTATTGAGTTTGTTGTTGGAAAAATCGAGAAGAAACTTCACTAATTTCTTATTGTTTGTAATATGTGAGTGATGATTTGTAATGAATTCTTTTGTGGGGACTTGTAATATTATTTTTGGTGGAGACTGTTGATTTAATTAGTAAGAAATCGTTGACTATATTCTAATTTTGTATTTTTTGCTTCTTGAATTTAATTTCAAATGTAGGTGAACATATTTGATACATCTTATTTGTTGTTTGAAGAACTTAAAATTATACGCTTAATTATTTATATTTAGATGTCAAGATTTTATGACATTGTTTTCGTTCAACCCGCCAACCCGACCGCCACCCGCTCGCACCCATTCCACCCGAACCGAGCGGTTTTGGAAAATAACAACGCGAGTGTGGTTTAAAAAATTGACAACCCGCACGTGTTGGGTCGGGTTAATTTTTTCATGTAAACCCGCCCAAACCCGACCGCGTTCACCCCTAACGTTAACTCTTCATTATTGTCTAAAAGTTAAAAATGTCTTTAATTTTTGGTGTTATTCCTCTTTATTTTTCGTCAACCTGTATTTTTAGATACAGGGTTACCCATTAATTGATTCTTTATACACGTTTTTTTTTACCATTTAATCTTATTCTACTATTCTAGTGCTTAAAAAAAAAGGATTGAAAGTTTCCATAGCTTGAATTTATATTATTGATTATAGATTTGCGTCATCTCTGAAAAGCTAAAGTTACTTTAAACATATAATTATATTTAAATGAAAATTTGAGAGCTTAATTCAGGTTGAATCTTGTATTATAACCTTTTTTTTTTTTTTTTGTATTTGTTTAGAGTTGCATAAATATCAAGGCTTTATGTCCATTAAATTTCTCTTAATGTTCGATTAATTAGACACATTAAGTGACCATCTTTTATGGCATAATTTTTCTTAACGTACATGGAATTAAACCTTAATTTAAGAAAGTCTCACATGTAGTGTCCATCATTTTCTTAAGTAGTACAGAAGATGCTACAATTTGCAGCAAAGGTAAATGACGTACAACTTAATTTACCTGAAGAATTCAATTAATGCCTAGCTTACATTAAGGCTTTATCTTTTCTCAACGAACAATCAATTTAATGTTTAATTTAATTACTCACATCATCACATGCATTATTATAAAAGCAAACCATATTAAAAAAACAAAAAATCATTAAAATTTACAAAAAAAATCAGATTTAACGATCTTTTCTTGTTTGACTTCCGCGTTACAAGATCTTGAACCCCATATATATCTGATTATAAACGAACCAATAAAATTTCCTCGTACTGATAATTCAAAATTGGAACCAATAAAAATGGGGACAGATATTTAAACCAATACAATTATAAGATTCAATTAAGTAAATCAGACCAGTTCAGTAATTAGTCAGAATAGTTTTAACTCCATAATAAACGACAAACTGCATTTAAATAAACTTTAGATGAGAAAAATGCTAGATAAACTAGTTTATTATTTCTAAGATAAGTGAATAAACCAAAATTACAGTACCAAGAAAGACAATCCAATATTTTAAACTACTGCAGGTAATACATGATTTCCGAGTTGTGCACTGATTCCAAAGGTCATAAAACTAATACCAATATTAATTGATTAATTGGATCATCAGGCCAACAATTGGCCCAGAAAACTTAGACCCCAAGTAGCACATAATACAGAATAGTTATGGGCAAAGCAATCAGCATCCCAAAAATAACCCTGCAAAATTAAGGAATAAGTCAAAATTGATTGCGGTTTGACCGCACCCACAACTGTATTCACATTTATAGTGAGACACTACAAAAAATTTAAATTTTAGTGATAAAATAGTAAATAAGAAAGTGATAATAATTTAAATATTGTCACTAAAGTAATTTATATAGACACACTAGTGACAAAAAATGTGAAAAATTATCACTATTGACTTTTAGTGATACCTTAAAAGTGACAACTAAAAAGTTATCACTACATTATAGTGACAATATTTACTGTCACTAGGTTGTCACTAAAAGGGTGTCACTAATTGTCAATAGTGACAACTTAAGTTCCATAAACTTGTCACTAATAGCCATTAGTGTCAACTTAAAAATATATTTTGTCACTATTGCAATTGTCAGTATTATTATTGTAACAAAACTAATATTTTTATCACTAAATGTATGCAAAAAGTGACAATTTCAACAATGTCACATAATATTTTATCACTAAAATTCATTTTTCTTGTAGTGAGAATAGAATAATTTGGCTAACGCAAATTCGGGTTTGAAATACAAGTAAGAAAACTATCAATTTGTAACTATATTTTTAGACTTGTAAGACTGTATCATCAATTAACACTTCTGATTGCTTAATCTATAACATCACACTTTTGGTCCCAATATTATAAAATATTTTAAACTAGTATACGTCCCGTACTATGTACGGGAATTTAAAAAATATATATGTTAAGTACCCTGTTTAACAAATTAGAAATATATATTGTACGACATAGTTCAAACAATATTTATGTAAAAAGAAAAATAAATTGTTAAATATTAACAAAAAAGGATAGATGATGGAGTTATATTCTTTAAAAATATATCACTCTAGAGTCTAGACATCTAAGTTATATAGGAATATTATAAAATATTTTAAATTTTATATATCATTGTCTTCTTGGAACAAAAAATACAAAATTGAGATACATGAATTTCAAAAATTGGGATAAAAGTACAATTTTATAAAATGCGGGATCAATACTGCTAAGATTACAACTAAAAATGCAATTTTGACATTTGAAAGCATATATAATATATAATATAATTAAATAATATATATAGTAGCTACTTAGCTAGGTGTGAAATTAAAGATAGGAGATGTGTAAAACTTACGCAGTGCTTAGTATGTCTGCGTGAACATTATATTCTTTTGCAAACACAAAGGGAACAATTCCTTGGGGAAGTGCAGCCTGTACAGGTCATTCAATCAATTAATTTAAGTTATTTAAAAAAAGAAAAGAAAAAAATAACATTTCAGCTCATAATTAATTATTAAATAAAAAAGAATGTGAATTTTGAGAATTCAGATTATTTATATTGACCTGAACAATGGCCACATGCAAAAGAACTCCTCTTAGGCCAATAGCAATTGAAGTTGCAGCGATGACTGCAGGCCCTGTTAAAAACCTAACAGCCATTGAAAATGTTGCTACTGATTTTCCACAAGCTATAATCTTTGGTTGCAAAGCCATAAATAATCCTGCAACGTTATAAATTTTAATTAAGTAAAGATAATAGATTAAATTTGCATACATTGTAAATTTATGGAATTGTATAAATAAGAGTGAAACATTTACATTTGGCCTCAATTACATTTTAGTTTCACACGATGAGATACGAGTAGACATAAAAGCGAAATAGTCAAAATTGCATTTTTAGTCTCACGGGTCTGACTCGACCCACATTATTTTCGTAAAATTGCACGTTTGACCTCAATTTTCTAAAATATTTTTGGTTTCTCTCATTTTTGTACTTTTGGTCCCAAACGAGGCGATGAGAGAGTCAACTACAATTTTCTCCAATCACAATTATACTAGTTGTGACTAGAAATATATTCATGTGGCGTGGCGGGGCGGGGCGGGGCGGGGGCTAAAAGTGCAATTTTCTTTAGATAATAAGAACAATACCTAAACTGAACATGGCCATGCCAAGACCTGCATCAGATAGAATAGATATTGACCCTTTCACAATTGAAGGCATTTCAATGTTCCACCTGCAGATTAATCATTCCAAATTTCTGAACCAAATATTCAACAAAACTATTAGAAAAAATAAAAAATGAATTAGAATGAACACAAATTAACCTGAATGAAACAAGGGACCAGATGAGGCCTAAAAGACTTGAATAAGTATTGGGATTTCTAATAAGTTTCCTCCAAACCATAATTAGTATAAGCCTTGTCATCACACTTGCAGGAGGCATCTGTGTTTTTTTCTCCATCATTTCTCCTTCCTCTACATGATCCATATTCTTTTTGAATGAATAAGGAGAAGCACTTGTCGGAACCTTCACGGTTGGAATCACGATTTCAATCTCTTTATCTCCACTCATTTTCCCAGTACCAGTGCTTCCACTATTCTCTGTCAAAATCAAGAAAACTTAATTGTAAGAAAATGAAGAATCATAGTACTATTTTTCAGGTGAAGTTACACTTTTAGTCCCAAAGGATCATCGGCACTATTGGTCCCAAACTTTGACTTTTCTTTCCACTTTTGATTCTATTGCCTCATTTCCATTAAATTTGAATCAAAAGTGCAAAACTTAGACAGTCATGTGGGATCAAAAGTGCAATATATTTTAAAGAATTACTTAAGAAAGTGCAATTTTATAATGCGCGCAATGAAAAGTACTAAATGACAAATCCGCGTTATAAAAAAGAATCAAGAACTCAATAACTTACCTCTTGATGGAGCATCAATGCTTGCAAAATCAGATGAAGCAGCTTTGTTAACAGCATTCCTCATATTGGTTTCAGACACAGGAGAAGCACTTGAACTCCAAACAAACATATGTAGTTCTTTGTTTGGATTACTACTACTACTATTACTGTTATAACTATTAATGTTATTACTACTGCCACTATCTTTTCTCTTAGGACCAGAAAACATAGGATTTGGAGGTGGATAAGAAGATTGAATTCCACTTCCACCATTATAAAGCTCACCACTCATATTCTTCCCACTTCTTTTCTTCCCAATCCTCATCATTTCCTCTTCGAAATTCGACGTTGTCGGAGTTACCCCTTTCGAAGATTGCGACGAAAAAACATCCCCCGAACTATTAGCAGCATAAACATGTTTAGGACTCACAACTTTACTATTAAACATGTTGTAAAAATCTGTTTGGTTAAAGCTCGACCCACGTGGGGTCGGCTCGCGCGAAGACTGAACTGAATAAATCTCAACGCCGGTCAAATTCGAAGCTCTAGGCGTAATAGCACTAGAGTACAACCCTTTGTTGTTACAAGATGATGAAATCATGGAAGCGGAGGTCGTACGCCTAACCACAACGTGTAACTTCCCATCGTCCCCTATCTCCGCATCCGTCTCCAATGGGTCCCGCCCGTTAAGCGAGATCACGTCGGACTCAACCCGGAATGAAGTAATCGACCCTGCGGTTTCCGGAAACTGATCATTTATCAATATCTTAGCTCCTCTGTATTCAAACATGAATAGCATTAGTGTGTACCAAACAACACTTTGCATTACTACAATTTGTACCATTAAGTTCCCCGAAAAGTCTCCGTACATGGCTTTGAGTAATGGGATTCCCATGACTAATGTGTTGGGGAGAGTTGAGAGTGAGAAAAGAGTAATCATCCATTCTAAGCTTTCGTTTTTGTTAAGTGATTGCCATATGAAAAGGGCGAGGATGATTACGATCTTTTGTAGTGAATCCGCAGCTATGAAGTGGTAATTCATTGCATATATGTTGTTTGTTGATATGAAGTGGAATCCGAGTAAAGGGACCGCGAAAACGGCCACGAAACGGTTGATTCCGGAGCATTGATCGGGGGTGAATATTTTCCACCATTTTACGGAGCCGTAGGCGAGGATCATGGCAACGTAGAGTGGTACGATGGCTGCGAGGACATCGTAGATGTCTTTTCCGTTGATCATGGTTGGTTTTTTTGGGAAGATTGGAAGAATAGTTTGGAGGAAAATGAGGTAATATAGAGAAGTGAAAGACAAGTTGAGTTGTTGATCACATGGAAATTAGGGGAGAAAGGTTAAATATGGCATTCTTAGTGGGACTTGTGATATGTGCATATTTATATGTAAAATGACATCAAACTTGCAGCTACAAGTTGCATTTTCACGAGGAAGGAAATAAAATAATATGATTTGTTTATTAGACTATGAATAGGGAAAATGAACGATAAATATGTGTTATGAGAATTTGAACGAAATTTTCCTTCATAATTTTTATTGTATAAAATCTCTTAAATTTAATAATGCATGAGAATTCTATGCAATAAAACTTAAAAATGGGCCATTCTAAAAAAAATGGGCCATGCATTTTACTCGACTGTCAAAGGAGGAGAGATGTGATTTTATATATTAGTGGTGTGTTTGGCTGAGCATTATTATGGACATTTCATTTGTCTGTATAAAACTCTTTTTATTTGTATCGGATTCTAATTTTTAACTCGATAAGATCGATCTAGATTTATATTCATTTTAATATTTTCGGTCACGAATTGATTTTCGTAATTATTTCAGATTCATCAAATCTCTAAATATTGGACAAAAAATATTATAGTAAATTGGATTAGAATAGGAGTAAATTTTGCCTCATTGACAGCCTTAGCCTATTTTAGCACAATTATACCTAACTTGTATGTTATAGATAATTTTTGTTCAATCTCTATCTCTATCTCTACTATTATAAAAGCATGAATGTTTCTTAACTTTTTTGTGCGAACTAAATTGCCCTTATTTAAGTAGTAAAGGATTATTTAATTTTATGGCAAACATGTAAATGTAATTGAAAAGATATAACTAAACATTAAATCTTATTATATTTATCTCCTACATAAACTCCTAAAAATTTATAAATTCTATCTTGCATCAATTTTTATAATTTTAATCTTCTTCTATTATAATCGATAAAAACGAAATATAAAAAATACTATTATATTAAATATCCCTATTATTTTAAATATCCCCTAATATTTCTAAATACAAAAAATTAAAATGAAATTCTCTCAAATATCATTATGTTAAAAGAAATTAAAATGAATCATATCTTACCTATGAAAGAATAAAAAATACGTTTGACTTAGGTAAGCACGTAATTTACTTTGGCCAGAATATGAAACTATAAATAATATTCAATAGTTCTTAAAAAAAAATATTCAATAATATCAAGATGTGCATAACCTCGAATTTTATGAAATTCTTTTCGTGAAAAATGAATGAAATCAGTGAAGAATGTGAAATCGATGAAGTTGTGTGAAACCGATAAGATAAACCCCTGAAATCGTTGAAAACATATGAAATCGATGAAAATTTGGGTGAAATTGGTGAACATTACACTGACAAAGTTGGAAACATATGAAATCGATGAAGTTGTGTGAAACCGGTAAGAAAGTGCCCCTGAAATTGATAATTACATGTGAAATCGATAAAAATTCGGGTGAAATTCGTGAAAAAAAAAAGATGAAATAGGTGAAACGACATCAGTGAAAAAGGGTGAAATCTGTGAAAAATGAATAAAGTCGGTGAAAATGTAAAGTTGGTGAAAACACGTGAAATCAATTAAATTTTAGGTGAAAGTGGTGAAAAAAACATGTAAAATCAATGCAAAAAATGTGTGAAATAAGTGAAAATAGATTAAATTGATAAAAATGAGTGAACACAATAAAAAAAGAGTTTAACCGACAAAAACAAGGTGGAACCAGTAAAAAAATAATTTAAAACGGAAAAAACATTAAAAGGTTAATTTGCTCTATTTTATGACATAATATAATTAATATTAGTCTAATTTATAAAAATAACCCATGAAATTAACTAGACACGTACATTGTACGTGCACTTTTCTAGTAATTTTAAAGGAGCATATTAAAATTTTAAAATCTTAATTACACAACTGTTGTTGGAAATTAAATATGCAAAGAAAATGACTTAAACTCCTTCCCTCGATCGAGATAAGTCCGACATATATCTCTTTCTAACTTCTTAGTATTATATTTAACCCCCTTATGTAGCTAGTTTAAAACATATTGTATATAACTACGTCTGGAAAATTGGTCAAAATCAGATTGCCTTTAAAAAATAAATTGACTGACATTACTCTTATTAGCACATGTAGTTCTATTAGAAATCAAACTACTCCTATAGGGGAGCTAGTTTTCATTTGGGAAAAATGGAAGATACTTACTTGTGTTATGCAAAACCTGCAAGAAACTACCTTGTGAAATTTTTACGGTGCCAAGCTTTCTTGTGTAATCAAAAACCCTGCAAAAAATACCCAATTTGAGAAAAATAGGTCGTTTTGGATCGACTAATTTCGAAAAATAATTTTTAAAATATATCACATGAAGTTGTAGGGACCAACTTGAAGTACTTTATAAATGATTTCTTGAAATGTATCGACCCAAAACGACCTATTTTTTACATATTGGGTGTTTTTTGCAGGGTTTATGAAAATATAAGGAAATCTAGCGCAATAAAAATTTCACAGGGTAGTTTCTTGCAGGTTTAGCATAACACAGAAAGACGCACAAGCTACGGTAGCATCATACGATGGCGCAAGGATAGAATAAGCTAATTATCCTAGAAGGCGATTGTACGTAAGTCAGTTATTAAAGGCATTTTAATCTTTCAAAGCTCAGCATGTGTTTCGTGAGAACAATTCGGTTGTTCACGTTCTAGTTAAAGTTGCTCTAGGCTATATTTATTCCATTACTATTTTGCTAGAATTTATTCAAGAATTTGTAATGGATGATATTGAGTATGAATGAAAGTTATCCTTGTGGTTTTCCTTAAAAAAAATATTAGTAATAACTAATTTGCACTATTTCAACTTTCATTCTTTTCAAATAGAGTTTGTTTAGATAGTTTTTAAATAGATAAGATTAGTTTTTTAAATTGAAAGATATGAGAGAATTTCACTTTTGATACCATAACTCAACCTACTTTAGGGATTTGATACCACAACTTTTTCTTTCGACACATTTGATACCATAACTCAATCAACTTGACACATTTGATACTTCCGTCAAATTGGAAACGGAATTGTCACGTGATTGTCACGTGGCCGTTAAAACTTTGCACATTTGATACCATAACTTATGTTGACTGATAATTTTACCCAATAACATTTCAGGTTACCAAAAAAGCCCCACATCTAAATTTAGTGACGATTTTAGTCCACATTGTTGCAAAATTTCCAAATTGACTCGAATAAGACCACGTGCTGACCAATTTAGAACTTTACACATTTGATACCATTACTTATGTTCACTGATAATTTTACCCCATAACATTTCAGGTTACCAAAAAAGCCCCACATCTCCAAATTTAGTGACGATTTTAGTCCACATTGTTGTCAAATTTCCAAATTGACTCGAATAAGACCACATGCTCACCAATTTAGAAAATTTTACTTATTTTATTTAAATAACTAATTTAATTTATAAACAATATTAATAAATTAAATAATACATTAACATACCAAAATTAAGAAAATATATTCTTTTTAAATATTAATTTTATATAATAGAATTAATATATTTAATATTTATTAAAATAATAAATTATATAATTTAAAACTATTTAATATTTATTAAAATATTAAATAATAAATAATTTTAATTTAAAAAAAAAAATCCCCACCCCACCCACCACCTCCCCAGCCTTCCCCCCTACCCCCCGATTCCCAGGCCGCCGACGGCCTGGGTCTTCTGTCCCAGGCCACCGCCGGCCTGGGTTCTTCGATCCCAGGCCACTGCCGGCCTGGGATCTTCGGTCCCAGGCCGGCGGTGGCCTGGGATAGAAGACCCAGGCCGGCGGCGACCTGGGAATCCGGGGGTAGGGGGAGGGTTGGGTTGGGTGGGGTGGGGTGGGGATTTTTTTATTAAATTATAATTATTTATTATTTAATATTTTAATAAATATTAAATAGTTTTTAATTAAATAATTAATTATTTTAATAAATATTAAATAGATTAATTCTATTATATAAATTTTATTTTTAAAAAGAATATGTTTTCTTAATTTTGGTGATAGTTATGTTAATGTATTATCTAATTTATTAATATTGTTTATAAATTAAATTAGTTATTTAAATAAAATAAGTAAAATTTTCTAAATTGGTCTGCACATGGTCTTATTCGAGTCAATTTGGAAATTCGGCAACAATGTGGACTAAAATCGTCACTAAATTTGGAGATGTGGGGCTTTTTTGGTAACCTGAAATGTTATGGGGTAAAATTATCAGTCAACATAAGTAATGGTATCAAATGTGTACAGTTCTAAATTGGTCAGCACGTGGTCTTATTCGAGTCAATTTGGAAATTTTGCAACAATGTGGACTAAAATCGTCACTAAATTTAGAGATGTGGGGCTTTTTTGGTAACCTGAAATGTTATGGGGTAAAATTATCGGTCAACATAAGTTATGGTATCAAATGTGCAAAGTTTTAACGGCCACGTGATAATCACGTGACAATTCCGTTTCTAATTTGACGGAAGTATCAAATGTGTCAAGTTGATTGAGTTATGGTATCAAATGTGTCGAAAGAAAAAGTTGTGGCATCAAATCCCTAAAGTAGGTTGAGTTATGGTATCAAAAGTGAAATTCTCTCTGAAAGATATACTTAAATATAAACTTTTTTCTGAAATGAAATAATTGTATATTTGAATTTTCGGTTGAGATACATTATGTAAAGAAAAATAAACTTCAACTTTCGTTACCTTCACCCCCTTTTAGATAAAAAAACAAATAAACAAACTTCAACATTCAATATTTCGTTCTTCTTCCTACCTCCTACAAACCCTAAGTTACCTTTGAAGCCATTTTTGTTGATCATTAAGTTTCCATAACGGTTACGACCTCCTCCTCTTTGTCGCTTCTATTCTTGTCAATTTTCTCGCATGATAAGCATGTTTCATTAGCCGTAGCCGTTGGAATATGACAAAAAAAGGGTATTGACGATCGCAGCATTACCAACTCTTTCTTGAGGCGCTGATTCTCTTGGCATAATATTTCATAGTTTTTCTTCAATAACTCGCAAGCTACATTGGTTTGCTTCAATTTAGTCCTACATTATTTAAACATAAAAGAAAAATAATGAAATAAATGGCAAAATTGTATTTTTATCTCACATGATTGGACACTTTTGATCCCGTACCTTATAAGATCACAATTTTGCTCAATATTTTGCACATTTGGTCCTATCAAAAATTGCATTCTTGTCTTTGAATTTTAATTAAAATATTTTGTACTTTCATAGATATGCTATATTTAGCATTTTTTGTCCCTTAAAATTGTTCATGGTATGCGATACGACCAAATGCATATAACATTTTGAAAAATTGGGAAAAAAAAAGTACAATTTTAAGAAGTGTACACTAGAAATCCTAAGAGACCAGTATTATCAGACTAAAAATACAATTTTCCCTCAAAAAGTACAATTTAAAACCAGATTCATCGATGCCAACATATATAAATTACATAAAAAGAACATGTAAAAGAATTACCTTGCTCTTCTATTTTGAAACCAAACTTGAACTTGCCTTGGTTTGAGATTCAATTTAGCTGCAAGTGCCTGTCTCTGAGCCTATCTCCAATGCATATTTTTAACATACATCAACAAACAATAAGAACCATTTATTTTATTAATAATAATAGGTATGAATTTTAGCGAGAAAAGTAATGACAGCATGAAAGTATGGAAATAATTAAGGATAATGGCAATTTACCCCTTTGTGATATTAATAATTTTCAATTTACCCCCTTGAGTCGGAGAGTAACTCGCATGCCGAAATTTAAAGTGGGCATGAAAAGTGTTTCGCAACATAGGGTGGGGGGTAAGTTGTCACATTTATTATAACACATGAAGTAAATTATCACATTGGCATAATTTGTCACATCATCATAACACAAGAAGGTAAAGTGCCACATATAAAAATGTCGGGAGGACGGTGTGAAACTTTTATAAAATTACAAGGGGGTAAAATTCTCTTTTTCAAATCACATGCATGGAAGTAAATTAAAGATTAATGTGAATATCACAAGGGGGTAAATTTCCATTAACTCGGAATAATTATATACCGTATTAAGGGTAGAGTGTTGTTTGAAAGTGCCCTCAAGCAAGGTGGTTTGATATCTAGTGAGCTTCAACATTTTTCTGCTACAATTCTTAGGAAAATATGTATTATCTTCCTCCTTGCTACAATTGGAAGAGCTATTCTTGATTCCTTGTTTTTCATCATCTCTAAAACTGATTTTCAGGATCGAACTCGAGTCGTTTGAGGTTCCATGAACAACTGGATGATGTGGGATTGAGAGATCAAGTCGCAAATCAAGATAAACTTCATCATTTTCTTCCATGGCGATTGATATCAATGAGATAATGAAAGTCTAGTTGGGATGAATTATACATACAGATTTAATTATGTATTAAATATATAGAGTAATTATCAATGTCAAAAGATAAGAGTGCAATAATAATGGCAAGCGTTAGGTTTATGACTTCTAAGAGGAAACCAAAAAATCATAACTCCCCTTTTTTTTCTTTTTCTTTTTTTATTATAACTCCGGCTCCCCTTCATGTCAATGTTTGATTTCCTATTTTCTTTTACAAAGATTTAATCCCGTTTCACTCATTAACTACAAAAGGTAAAATTAAAATGACAAGTTATAATATGAAGTCTCTGCAGTCAAAATGGTTAGTTAATGTAATTTTTGACTTGTAATCGTAACTCTCAAGCCATGAAGTAAAGATACTAAAGTAGAAATGTATTCATTAAATATAATTATTTCTTTGTTGGGGATTTCGGGAGGGAAATCATCAAGTAAGCTATGCCTAACTGCATTTTGATATACCTCTACAATTGGATAGATTATATAATTTATATGTGCATCTATTGCATGGACAATATGGTGCAACGTACAATTGAAATTTATTCAGTTGAACTTGAATTCTTGTATATCAATTAATATATATAATTAATGGAAATGAAATTATTTAGTCAATTACGTTTTTTATTTAAGAAATTAAATGTAATTTTATCCATAAGTTGTGCAACATCATCATATAACAAATGTACAAAATAATTTGTTTTAATAATTGTATGTATAATAGGAGTGTCATTTATATTTTGGCTTGTTCACGTCAACATTCTTAGATTTGTAGCAAGATATATCATTACACAATTTCTGAAGAGTCCCTTTCCTATAATCTATTAGCTTGAATTCTTTCCCTTACCTGCAATTTCAGTTGAAAGAAGAGATTCTTCTTTCTTGTACATACATTACTTTGTTGTAGGACTTTCAACGGGGTCGAATTTTTTATTGGTAATTACAGAAATTAATTGTTAAGCATACATATGTATATAACTTTTAAAATTTATAATCTGATCTGCAGTTTTAATTAATATATCAATCTAGACCCACATCCGTTCCATGCATATACTTATAACCTCCATCAAATCTCAAATCAAACAAAAATTCAAATAAATCAAGTCAGATTCAAGCTGGTTTCGGATTAAATCCACTTCATAGACCACCCTACTTTGTAGTGGTGGTTATATAATGGACTTCAACCCATGTTGGTCAGGCTGGTCCTGCCCAATCCAGTCTAAAATCCTAATTTATTTTTATGTTTTGGGCCAAATTTGAGTTTTCTGTCAAAATCAGTCATTTAATATAACACAAATTAATTCAACCGGAATATGATCCACCCTATTCGCATGACTTAATTTGAGTGAAAAACCAATTCTTTTCCTGATTTTATGTAGATTTTAGCTACATAAAGTTTTATTTAAGAACGCAGCCAGCCACTTGGTGCAACTGCAAAAATGCAGGGTAAGCATTAAAAAGGAACAAGTGAAATACAACAAATACATAAATTAAAGTATCATTACCGATTATCTAAAACTAGTGGTTTCAAAAGCGTGTTCGTAGTTGATGGCGATACGCGAACACGCTTTTACTTAGGATTAAGCTAATCCTAACACAAAGATGATATAAATTCTAAAACAAAAATGTATGTAAAGGAAATCACAGTGGACTTTACAAAGAAATCTAAAAATACACAAAGATGGGCAGAATATAAAGAAAATGAATATATAAGATGACAAATTCCCCCTCAAATTGCAATACTAGACACTGAGATCAAAGAAAATTTGATGTGTCACTGTTATTACACCACAAACACTGCACCAGCATGTTTATCAAACAAATGTAAACAGCACTGCATTTTGACATTATCCACACAAATTATGGAAGATGTAGCTTTCAAAACAATAATATATAAAGTTATATTCTCAATGTACACCAAACACACTAGCGTTTCTTATAATATTGATGCGCCAAACTGCAAAGAAGCAAGGCCAATAAGATACCTTCCGCTAAATATACATACCTCATACTGTACCCAAAATGTCGACTAATGAGAGCACTTTGTGGCATTAGTGATGGTGCCAAGATCATTTTTTGTCTGTGGTTACACCAACAACAACATTGCTTACCTAAAAGAAATTGAAGATATTGTTTCAAGACATATATTCAAATGGAACGAAGAAAAATAACTGAAAAGTACAGGTGACGGAAACAAGAACTCTACCAATTTCCCACTCTTGTCAACAGACATAGGATTTTCAACTACAACAGTTTGGCTCTGAGAATTGGGTAACCCCTGCAGTAAGCCCAACCGGGAAAAGGTAGAATAACAAAATAGAATAAACATTATCATATTTATTTTCCGAGTAATTTAAGTCACATATCAAGAACTCACGGCTGAACTCGAAGGCGTTGATGTTGACGAGGGTGGTCCATTTGGCCTATGCATAGGGATTGGGACCCTGACATTTCCCATCTGCCAGTATGAAGCAATAGTATAATAACTCCATATGAACTATGCTTACTATACCATGCAAATATCTATTGTTATATGAAATTATGGCATGACAAGGAATCTAAGATTTTGATTTTTATTATGTGCATCAAACTCCTATTAACAAATGAAATATACATCTGTAAATACTTACATTGACATTTGTAATATATTGACATACAGCACATTTAACGGATGGAGCACCATAAGGGTACATGAGTGTTGTGCGACAATTCCCACAGTTGACGTGAGCTATATTAGATGCTAACAAAGGAAAACCAAAACAAATCAAGAATCTAACAGAGGTGCAATGATACTGAGATATTACAATTGTCGAACAAAGTCAGGTAAGCATTGATGGGAGTCTATAAAATGGTTAAAATTGGAAAAAAATACGTCTAAAACAATTGCATTCTTTAATTGATATACCATATGTAATTACCTGGTGCTAGATTCACCGTGTGACAACACGAGCATCTCACGCTTGTAGCACCACGAGTATACATCAATAATGTACGGCAACCTCCACATATCAGTTGGGCCATATCCATTCCTGTGGATGAACAAAGTTTAAGATGAATAATAACCTGAAACTGAAATCCAATATATCAAGAAATATATAATTCCTTTGGATAATAGTTGACACTTTGCAATGTAAAATCCTGATATCTGACTGATGCTGTAAATTGTAACTCAACATGAGACAAAACAATGTACATATAAGACAGAAGGTGTGCCAAAGATAAAGTCTCTCCCCAAAATAAATGCACCTGGATTTTGGAAAGCAGAAATGACAATATTAATACGACAGTTCAGATAGAGATCATCATTGTTTCCCTCGAGCTTAAATAGAGTTGTATGTATGTTTTGCTGGCAGCTTAAATTGTAGTGTTGCACAATACACAATACTTGTCAAGATTTAAAGGTTTAAATTCATGTCTTGTTAAATTATATGAACCTTATATCACTACCTCGCGGAGGTTGATACCTTCTGTAGGGATGATTGAAAATGTTTGAAGATTTCATGTCATAAGCGGATACGAACAATAATAGGCTGTCCTCAATCATTAGGCGAAATCTCAAAGCATAACAAAATCAACCTAGTGTTTCTAAGAAGCCAAAGTACTGTTCAATACGTAAAATACAAAGTACATTTTAAACAGAAAGAACATATGTTTAAAATTAAAGTGAAGTTAGTGAAGTGTAAAGTTCGACAAAAATGAAACAACTGGATCTTAACAATATTTTATGTACAAGACCATATGAAACACAAAGGAAATTTCCAGTACAATATATTCCCTCAGAAAAGTATTAATAAAACATCCTAGTCAGGCGAAGAAGCAGTACCTGCCCATGTCAACATACGTATAGAAAAGGAGAAAATCAAAAAATATATGGACTGAGGTCTTACTAACAAATAAGAATCCTCCCCAATCTAAATCCTATGTGGTATGCTCTTGGTAGATCTGGAATTCTTGTGCAAACCCGTGTTTAGAGACCATTATGATCAATGTAAGCTTTTGACAGCAATAGCATATTATTGAGCTCCAGAGTACTCAATGAATTAGATGATCATGGCATTATAATAATAGAAAATACTTCACTGAAATAGTATATGCAAGACTTAATGATCAGAAGAAAGAAAAATACCTTAATACAATACTTCAAAATTTGATAAAAACAAATAACACAATTTCTAGTGATGTTGTTCGTTCTGGATTTCACTGCTAGATTTTGTTACCTTGTCGCCTAAATTTGCAAGGGGTGATATACATTGTTTGATTTAACCAAAAAATTGAAATAAATCCTAGATACTATGACGAAAATCAAGTGTCAAATCCACACTCCCTTTGTCTTCGCAATCTTAACCAAAAAACACATGCATTCTCATTCTAGCAGAAGCTGCATAACTACTATTTTCCTGCTTCAATTATCAGTAACATAAAGCTACAACATATATAATTAACCCCCAAAAAAAAAAAAGGAAAAACTCACCTGGAGGGGGAACAGTTGTGATGGCATTACATAAAGCGCAACACACATTAGGTGCTCCGCTAGGGTACATGAGAAGACTCCTGCACCCGCTGCACACTATCTGGCTCTGCATGCCTCTCCTAAAACTGTAAATTTTCGGGGGAAAACAAGTAAATAAGAAAAAAATTAAAAAAAAAAAAAGCTCAGAAAATTGGCTCACCGAGAAAAGGAAAAATTGAGATGGAAGAATCGATGGAAACAAGAAGAGGAGTTTCAGCTGAAAATTTTGAAATCTGAAAACTTATCGGTTTCGCAATTGGGAAAGGAAAGGGATGGCGTGTCTTTTCCTCCTGACATTTTCTCTACTTTTTACATTGAGTATGGTACCGTGGACCCTCGGCACTATTTACTGGATATTTTTTTGATAATTTAATACTTTATTATTTAAAAAAATAAACTAAAAAATAGGAGTATACGTCTTCAATTAACATCATGAATTAATAAAATATTAATGACGGTAACTAGGACAACCAAATGTTCCCGAAGAACGGGCTTCTTTGGAATTTTTGAGAACATTTATTCCACAATACACGTTTTTGGTGAATTATGGATTTTCCCTAGATAATTTAATTCGCGCATTCAGAGTGTCGACGCACTCCGAATTCGCGAATTGGAGCGCGTTTGTGAAATTCGCAAAAAAAAGGCGAATTATTGAAAGTGAGAGCGCGAATTTATAATATTCGGAGCGAGAATTTATAAATTTGGGAACACATATTTTTTATATATAGAGCGCCGTTAATTTTTATAGAGCGTGTATTATCTTTATAAAGAACATGCACTACACAATTTAAATTCACGAAATTTAACAAAAAAAAAATTTACATAGGTTTTGTAAAGTTTAATAATTTATTGGTTTATTTTGTCATTTATAAATTCTTTTAACTTGGATGCTAATCAATTTACAACCATACAAAAAAAATAACACAAATAATACTTGTAACTTTATTAGAGAGTAGACTAGAGACTAATAGTATAATGCATACATGCATACTAAAATTAATGCATTAGCTTTTTGACAACTGTTCATCCATGTCAAGCAATTTTTTGATTTGCTGACAACCAAAACAAATTAAGTTGTAAATGTTTGTTGGTTATTTTGACGCACTAAAGTGCTAGATGTTCGAATTTAGATACCACCATAGCGTGGGACTTTTGTAAAAACATAGTGAAGTTGTAAATATTTGAAGTTTGTACTTTTGCAGGTTATTTTGATGCACTAAACTAATAAAGAGCTAAATAGTAGATATCAGTGTCCATGCCAAGCTATTCATTTGAGAAAACATATGTCTATATCAATGAAATACATTTGCGGGTAAACACCACTAATGGTTCTCCTTCTAAGAATATTTTGCACTATGCACCCCCAAAAACTAGGCACATTGCAACCCGATGGCCAACTTTGTCGGAAAAAATGAGGGGTTTGATTTTTTTTAGGGTGTTAATTTTGTGTTTCGGGGGTGCAAGTTGTTAATTTGTTCTTAATTCGAGGGTGATAAGTGCTAATTTTATTTTGGGGGTGCAAAGTGCCAAATATTTATAATTGAATTACCTATTTTGCCCTTGAGTTTTTGCCTGAAAATAAAATAGGGTGAAAGTGCTGCATTTTTCATATTTTGAGGGTGCAAAGTGCTAAATCTAAGTTTCAGGGGTGCAAAGTGCCTATTTTCCATATTTTGGGGGTGCAAAATGCAAAACCCTCCTTTATTAACTTTTGACAGAAAACCCTCCTTTATTAACTTTTGACAGAGTGGTCCCTCTTGTGTTTTTTTTTGTTAGTCCCTACTATGAATTATTTGTTTCAATTTGGTCATTTTCATGTGGTCCAATGTGATCTAAAGTTCCAAAATAGTTTTATGAGGGACTAAATTGATAAATAAATAGTTTGATGAGAGACAAAATTAATATAAAATAATTTGATGAGGGATTAAAGTATAACACTATAAGAAAAAGACCCCTTGTAAATGACCAAAGTGAAACAAATAATTCATAGTGGGGACTAACATGGGAAAAAAAACATAAGAGGTGTCACTCTGTAAAAAATTAATGATAAGGAGGACCACTAGTAGTGTTTACCCTACATTTGTTCATGATTAAGTCATTTTAGATAATTAGATTCATATTTAGTCATCATAAACTATAGTTATTAGTTGAATGACATACATTTTGCTCTTGAATCTTTTAAAAATGTAGTTGTAACTTATCACTTTATTATATATTTCTTATTTTAATACCATAAATTAGTTATTCTATGTTATTAATAATTATTTTAATAGATGATCTATAGGCGCTCTCATATTCTAAAATTTTAATATGTCACGTTCTCACGCTCCCGCTCGCACTCCCGCTTCCACACCCGCTCCGCATTTTAGTTACCTAGGCTTTTCCTTGAACTATATAGGTATATAAGTCATATTTTGTGGGAATATGTTTCTTTCAAATCAATCAACTTGGTATTTGATATTGAATTAAATGAGGGTAAATATGTATTGAATAATTACAAATACTAGAAACAAGTCCTTTTTTAGAATAAAATGACACGTGTTACGTTAAGAATCTTAATGTAACGACCGTAACAACTACAATAAATATATAATTTGACTGAAAGACGTTGCCTTAACACGTATATGACAAGTTGCATATGTTCGTAATTTTTTTTCTAAATAAGCATGTGAGTTATTTTCTCAATCGGATTCTTGATATTACCATCGTCAAATGAATATTATACTATCCATAGTATGAGGTTAATTGTTGCTATAAATATTCGTAAATCTTCAAAGTCTAAATCACACAATAAGTAAAAAATATCAATATTTGGCCTTGAAAACTTACCGCACCATGAAGAAAATAATTTTTTATAACGTCTTCCCCACCAAGAATGAGGAGGATTCCTCCTTAGTTAGATCTACCTCGAATAGTTCGATCCAATATAATGGTACGTTGGTAGAGATAAGGGATGTTCATCCACCACCAATGATGAGTCCCCGACATCCATGGCATATCCGAAAATTTCTGACCCAATCTGAGATTGAGTCCGGACGGCTAATCATTTCATTTCATGAAACATTCGAGCACATCATTCGATACTGGAACCTTGACATATCGAGACAACTTGTTATGTCAACGGCCAAGATTGCGGTGACTTTGTGGGATATGACATACGAGTCAATTCCTACAAAGTATAAGGGGAATGGCGTTTATCTCCAAAAACTTGATAATGAAAATTATGCACTTATGTGCAATGGCCTCATTAAGCAAATTGGCTTGATGGCAGAGGATTACATAGGCCTTTGTTGGAGTTCGAGTGACTCTAGTTTTCATTTCAAATTATTTCTTAGAAATATCCGATAATTTTAATTATCTTTATGAGTCAAAAATAAAGAAATAATAATCAAGTCTTCTGAATAATGTTATTATCGTATCAATAAATATTAGCACATTTTACATCTTTGAATGTTGTAAGGGTACAATTTATTCAACATTCACATGAAATATTATATTATTTTTATGCTTATAATAATTAAGTATTTTTATTGTTTCTTATTTAAAGTGTCGTAGTTCATGAATTATTTTGTTGCATATTCAATATACTTGTTGCTATGTATAACACGTAAAATTCTTGTTTCTCAGTTAATTATCTGAAGTAAGTACGAATTTTAGATATTATTTAAACATGTCAACACACAACTCCTTGATGTCAAAAGTTTAAAAAAAAATGCTAGTTTTAAATCTAAAGGGAATTTAGATCATTATTGATAAATTAAAGACCACAATGTAAAACATTTTTTTAATGAAAGTTCTATCTATCATAATAATGCGTTGATCAATGGATGTAAACTCAAAATTATAAATCATATTATTGGTTCTACTCTAAAGTAATATCTTGTGATTGAAATATCATGGAATTAATTTTACTGATCTGGCCGAGGAACCAAAAGTTCAATTTAATAAGCATGGAACTGAAATGGCAGAATATTTTAGGAAACTAACAAAAAGTGCAAATTTATAAAGTATAGAACTAAAATTATTGAGGATCCAGTTTTACGGGAGTAAAATATAGTTTAACCCATCCTTTTTTTCTCTTCTAATATTTGCTTTTCCTTTCTATTTCATTGTTAGTATAATGGGTAATTTGGGCAAAAATGCATTTTTAGTACTTTTGATTTACAAAATTGCAATTTTAGGACATAATTTTTTGTTTGCATTTCAACCCTTCTCCGTTCAAACTCAAAACCGCTAATTTCCATCATCATAAAATTAGACAGAAATTAACAACTGAATATTAAACTGAAAATTGAAGGATTATTGAACTGACATTAACAACTGAGAATCTCATTGAATTAAGTAATAAATTCACAACTAAGATGAAATGTTCTTGACAATGATAATTTGCCTTCATCTATCATTTGGACTGAAGTCCTCAATAATCCGAATTAATACACAATTGGACCAAATTCCAATAATCGATTCCCTGTTATATAATTTCCCAATGCTTTTGTCTCGGAATGGTTCCGAGTTTATATAATCCCTTCTAATGGAAGACATGTTTATTTTGTGTGTCGAAAAAAAAAGGGGTCTCAAAATGTCCTAAATTTGCAACCGGAGAAAACATAAATATTATCTTTACATGTCGGAGGAAAAAAAAAATGGTCCCAAATTACAACTTGATAATATAAAGGAAAAATGCATTTTTGCCGGCAATTTGTACTAGAAACTTCAAGATCATACTCAAGTAAAAAAAGAAAAAGAAAAAAAAAAGCACACTTTTATTGGCTAATGAAACAATGCGTGGAGCTGGTTTTACATTCATGTACAAACTTTCCATTCTTTTGCACAACTATTCATTCTTCACCTAAAACTCTGCCTCTGCAAGTTCCTATCACTCTTCTTCTAATTCGATTGCGAAAGGAAAGGAAAAACAAATGAATCACAATAAAGGAAAACAAAAATGCAAGCTCACATCAAACTTGAGACCAAAAAGAATATCAAGAAAAACTAACTCACAATACGAAAAATAAAGAAATTCTCTACGTCTCCCAACTTCTACGCGTATCTCCAATTTGTTTGGTAGGTTTGCGAAGAAGAAGAACTCTTGGATATTGTTTGTTGCTGTATAAAGATGGCATCTATGCATGCCTTTTTCGTGTCTAGAAAACTTACTTTTGATGACTTATGAGGACTCAGAACAATTGAAGTGCCATTTTAAGCTTATTCTGTTTCCATTTTGGTAATTTGTAGAAAACAACCTTGGCCATTCCGAATTTCTCCGTGAATTCTTCCGTGGACAAATAAGTCTGCAAAAAAGACATGTCCAAGTTTGAGACAAACATCAAAGGACATTAAACCAATAATACAATTCTCTCTAGAGTGGATAGTCTGCCCTCCATTGGTGTCACTGATTCGATAAAGTGTCTCAAATTGCAATTTATGTACACTATGGTCTGTGACAAAAAAAGTGGGATAGCAGATGTTTTGCCCAATTTGTGTTTCTTTTTACATACCTCTCGTTTTGTAACATCAATATCTTCGGCTGGATCTGTCGATGTTGTCGTAAGACGCTCGTACGGGTGTACTGGAAGTCCATCATCCTCAACTTCATCCTTCTTTACATCTTCCTCTATGGTCTCTGGCTTGGGTTTAAGTGCTTCTCCCGAGTCTTCCCTAGAAATCGCCTCCGATTTTGGTTTGGGTACGTCCCGATTCACTGCAAAATCGATAATCAATTGATTGTAAAGAATTTCAATACATTGATTATGAAAAGGCAAAATTATATTTTTAGTCCCATATGATTGAACCCTCAACCATTTCTGTCCTGCGCTTTACAAAATTGCACTTTTAGTCCCTTTTTGAAAATGTTAGCACTTTTAGTCTTATTGCTCCATTTTCATCCATTTTTTGCACTTTTGGTCCCATAACTCAGTTTTGCACATTTAGATCCTAAATTGGATGGAAAAACCAGAAAAACGTGGGATCAAAGGTGCTGAAGGTCCAGTGGGAATAAGAATACAACTCTTTCAAATGTAAATTACACCTTTAAGAGAACGGGGTATAATGAAGTCCCGAGCGGTAGGTGGTTGTTCAAAACCTGCAGTTAACGCTGCTATAGCTTCTGACCTTGAAGCCAGTTTTTCAGGATCGGGGGTCACAGATTTCGGAAATAACTTTCTGACCATTGGAGGAGGAGTCGACAAATTCCTTGTGTTGGAACTTTCGAAAGTAGCAGCTAGAGACATATCATATTTATTTTCCGAGTAATTTAAGTCACATATCAAGAACTCACGGCTGAACTCGAAGGCGTTGATGTTGACGACGGTGGTCCATTTGGCCTATGCATAGGGATTGGGACCCTGACATTTCCCATCTGCCAGCATGAAGCAATAGTATAATAACACCATATGAACTAGGCTTACTATACCATGCAAATATCTATAGTTATATGAAATTATGGCATGACAAGGAATCTAAGATTTTGATTTTTATTATGTGCATCAAACTCCTATTAACAAATGAAATATACATCTGTAAATACTTACATTGACATTTGTAATATATTGACATACAGCACATTTAACGGATGGAGCACCATAAGGGTACATGAGTGTTGTGCGACAATTCCCACAGTTGACGTGAGCTATATTAGATGCTAACAAAAGAAAACCAAAACAAATCAAGAATCTAACAGAGATGCAATGATACTGAAATATTACAATTGTCGAACAAAGTCAGATAAGCAGTGATGGGAGTCTATAAAATGGTTAAAATTGGAACTAAATACGTCTAAAACAATTGAATACTTTACCATATGTAATTACCTGGTGCTAGATTCACCGTGTGACAACACGAGCATCTCACGCTTGTAGCACCACGAGTATACATCAATAATGTACGGCAACCTCCACATATCAGTTGGGCCATATCCATTCCTGTGGATGAGCAAAGTTTAAGATGAATAATAACCTGAAACTGAAATCCAATATATCAAGAAATATATAATTCCTTTGGATATAGTTGACACTTTGCAACGTAAAATCTGATATCTGACTGATGCTGTAAATTGTAACTCAACATGAGACAAAACAATGTACATATAAGACAGAAGGTGTGCCAAAGATAAAGTCTCCACCCAAAATAAATGCACCAGGATTTAGGAAAGCAGAAATGACAAGATTAATATGACAGTTCAGATAGAGATCATCATTTTTTCCCTCGAGCTTAAATAGAGTTGTATGTATGTTTTGCTGGCAGCTTGAATTGTAGTGTTGCACAATACACAATACTTGTCAAGATTTAAAGGTTTAAATTCAAGTCTTGTTAAATTATATGAACCTTATATCACTACCTCGCGGAGGTTGATACCTTCTGTAGGGATGATTGAAAATGTTTGAAGATTTCATGTCATAAGCGGATACGAACAATAATAGGCTGTCCTCAATCATTAGGCGAAATCTCAAAGCATAACAAAATCAACCTAGTGTTTCCAAGAAGCCAAAAAACTGTTCAATACGTAAAATACAAAGTACATTTTAAACAGAAAGAACATATGTTTAAAATTGAAGTGAAGTTTAAAGTTCGACAAAATGAAACAACTGGATCTTAACAATATTTTATGTACAAGACCATATGAAACACAAAGGAAATTTCCAGTACAATATGTTCCCTCAGAAAAGTATTAATAAAACATCCTAGTCAGGCGAAGAAGCAGTACCTGCCCCTGTCAACATACGTATAGAAAAGGGGAAAATCAAAAAATATATGGACTGAGGTCTTACTAACAAATAAGAATCCTCCCCAATCTAAATCCTATGTGGTATGCTCTTGATAGATCTGGAATTCTTGTTCAAACCCGTGTTTAGAGAACATTATGATCAATGTAAGCTTTTGACAGCAATAGCATATTATTGAGCTCCAGAGTACTCAATGAATTAGATGATCATGGCATTATAATAATAGAAAATACTTCACTGAAATAGTATATGCAAGACTTAATGATCAGAAGAAAGAAAAATACCTTAATACAATACTTCAAAATTTGATAAAAACAAATAACACAAGATTTATTGAAACGTCCAAGTTCTTAAAAATATTTAACATGACAAACTCACTCACTGAAACATCAAAAGTCCCTCATAAGACACATAAACCCCTCACAGCTACCCCATATTACCGATTTGGAATCAAGGTTCTGCCCCTTGCAATTAGTAATATTACATAAATCACGTGCTCAATGAACACGTTTCATGATAACAGAATAACGCTATGGCCTTGAGCTCATATCCCAGTGGTAATGTCATTTAATTGATAAAGCTCTATATGATTTAGATATTTGGGTAACTTTCACTTAGAGACTAAATTCACTTTGACCCCCCTATCCGATTAACTAAACCACTCATTGGATGATCATTAGCTTTTTTTTATGTCTTTGGTGCACTCTTAGTCCAAAGCATGATTCGATGATCACTTTATTTCTAAGCACGATAACTTTACGAATAAATTATTCTTTATTTGTTAGTATTTTTTCCACAATTTCTAGTGATGTTGTTCGTTCTGGATTTCATTGCTAGATTTTGTTACCTTGTCGCCTAAATTTGCAAGTGGTGATATATATTGTTTGATTTACCCAAAAAAATGAAATAAATCCTAGATACTATGACGAAAATCAAGTGTCAAATCCACACTCCCTTCGTCTTCGCAATCTTAACCAAAAAACACATGCATTCTCATTCTAGCAGAAGCTGCATAACTACTATTTTCCTGCTTCAATTATCAGTAACATAAAGCTACAACATATATAATTAACCCCCAAAAAAAAAAAAGGAAAAACTCACCTGGAGGGGGAACAGTTGTGATGGCATTACATAAAGCGCAACACACATTAGGTGCTCCGCTAGGGTACATGAGAAGACTCCTGCACCCGCTGCACACTATCTGGCTCTGCATGCCTCTCCTAAAACTGTAAATTTTCGGGGGAAAACAAGTAAATAAGAAAATTTTGAAAAAAAAAAAAAAAAACTCAGAAAATTGGCTCACCTTGAAAAGGAAAAATTGAGATGGAAGAATCGATGGAAACAAGAAGAGGAGTTTCAGCTGGAAATTTTGAAATCTGAAAACTTATCGGTTTCGCAATTGGGAAAGGAAAGGGATGGCGTGTCTTGTCCTCCTGACATTTTCTCTACTTTTTACATTGAGTATGGTACCGTGGACCCTCGGCACTATTTACTGGATATTTTTTTGATAATTTGATACTATTATTATTTAAAAAAATAAACTGAAAAATAGGAGTATACGTCTTCAATTAACATCATGAATGAATAAAATATTAATGACGGTAACTAGGACAACCAAATGTTCCCGAAGAACGGGCTTCTTTGGAATTTTTGAGAACATTTATTCCACAATACACGTTTTTGGTGAATTATGGATTTTCCCTAGATAATTAAATTCGCGCATCCAGAGTGTCGACGCGCTCCGAATTTGCGAATCGGAGCGCGTTTGTGAAACTCGCCAAAAAAAACGTGAATTATTGAAAGTGAGAGCGCGAATTTATAATATTCGGAGCGAGAACTTATAAATTTGGGAACACAAATTTTTTATATATAGAGCGCCGTTAACTTTTATAGAGCGTGTATTATCTTTATAAAGAACATGCACTACACAATTTAAATTCACGAAATTTAACAAAAAAAAAAAAAAATTTTACATAGGTTTTGTAAAGTTTAATAATTTATTGGTTTATTTTGTCATTTATAAATTCTTTTAACTTGGAAGCTAATCAATTTACAACCATACAAAAAAATAACACAAATAATACTTGTAACTTTATTAGAGAGTAGACTAGAGACTAATAGTATAATGCATACATGCATACTAAAATTAATGCATTAGCTTTTTGACACCTGTTCATCCATGTCAAGTAATTTTTTGATTTGCCGACAACCAAAACAAATTAAGTTGTAAATGTTTGTTGGTTATTTTGACGCACTAAAGTGCTAGATGTTCGAATTTAGATACCACCATAACGTGGGACTTTTGGGAAAACATAGTGAAGTTGTAAATATTTGACCTTTGTACTTTTGCAGGTTATTTTGATGCACTAAACTAATAAAAATAGTAGATATCAGTGTCCATGCCAAGCTATTCATTTGAGAAAACATATCTCTATATCAATGAAATACATTTGCGGGTAAACACCACTAATGGTTCTCCTTCTCAGAATTTTTTGCACTTTGCACCCCCAAAACATAGGAACTAGGCACATTGCAACCCGATGGTCAACTTTGGCGGAAAAAATGAGGGGTTTGATTTTTTTTAGGGTGTTAATTATGTGTTTCGGGGGTGCAAGTTGTTAATTTGTTCTTAATTCGAGGGTGATAAGTGCTAATTTTATTTTGGGGGTGCAAAGTGCCAAATATTTATAATTGAATTACCTATTTTGCCCTTGAGTTTTTGCCTGAAAATAAAATAGGGTGAAAGTGCTGCATTTTTCATATTTTGAGGGTGCAAAGTGCCAAATCTAAGTTTCAGGGGTGCAAAGTGCCTATTTTCCATATTTTGGGGGTGCAAAATGCAAAAACCCTCCTTTATTAACTTTTTACAGAGTGGTCCCTCTTGTGTTTTTTTTCCGTTAGTCCCTACTATGAATTATTTGTTTCAATTTGGTCATTTTCAGGTGGTCCAATGTGATCTAAAGTTCCAAAATAGTTTTATGAGGGACTAAATTGATAAATAAATAGTTTTATGAGAGACAAAATTAATATAAAATAATTTGATGAGGGATTAAAGTATAACATTATAAGAAAAATACCCCTTGTAAATGACCAAAGTAAAACAAATAATTCATAGTGGGGACTAACATGGGGAAAAAAAACATAAGAGGTGTCACTCTATAAAAAATTAATGATAAGGAGGACCACTAGTAGTGTTTCCCCTACATTTGTTCATGATTAAGTCATTTAGATAATTAGATTCATATTTAGTCATCATAAACTATAGTTATTAGTTGAATGACATCAGGGCCTGCCCTGAGCGTAAGCCGCACATGCGGTCGCTTAGGGCCACCGATGAACGAGGGCCTCCAATTACGAAATATTTTATTATATATTTATATATATTTATATGTACGTATGTAGTAATTATACAAAGATTTCTTGTGGCATAGATGGTAAACCTCTTGATGAGTGTGTATGAGGTCAGTGTTCGAATCCTTGCATCTTCAAATTGTCTTTAATTTTTGTTATTTTTGTATGTGGAGCTAAAATTCTAATATGAAAAGTCCAAATGCATAGCTAAAAAATCAGGCCCAACATATTGACAATTAAATAAACCCCATTAATTAAGATATACATTGTCTAAATCAAAAAGTAAGAAAATGATCTTTGTATTGCAACTTTAAAATTTTGGAGTTGTGAGTCATGTGACCAAGATATCCATATTAATATATAAAAAAAAAAATCGACTTGATAATGTTAAAATTTATTGATGATGGCTTTAAGTATTTATTGTTTCAAACTTTGAATATTATTTGAATGAAACTTATGATATAGATGAGATTGACTTAATTATTTGAGTTGATAGTCTTAAGATATATTTCACCAAAAGAACTAAAAACCTTGAATTATTTGCAAACTATATAATATTGATTTCTCAAATAGATGGATTGCTTATAGAATATTGTCAAGTATTCTCGTTACAGTTGCAGTTGTAGAGATAATATTTTCGAAGCTATAGTTGATTAAGTCTTACTTCTGATAAACCATTGTCACAAAATAAATCGAATCGGTTAGCCATATTGTTGATTGAAAAATATTTGTTATGCAAGTTTAATTAGTGATTATGCTATAAAAAATGCTAGTAGAAGAATATTTAAGTAATATTTTACTAAGATTTTATGTGTTTATATATGTTATCATTTTCTTATTAAATAGAAGTGTGTCTCGTATTACCGATATTTTTTACAAATAGATATTATATTTTATTCACATTATTATTGTTTCTTATTTTTCTAATTAATAGTTTTATTTTTACAAAAAATTATATTATTTATTAACACAATTTAATTGCACATGAAAACAAGGGCCACAATTTTAGAGTTGGCTTAGGGCCACAAAAAACTCAAGACCGGCCCTGAATGACATACATTTTGCTCTTGAATCTTTTAAAAATGTAGTTGTAACTTATCTCTTTATTATATATTTCTTATTTTAATACCATAAATTAGTTATTCTATATTATTAATAATTATTTTAATAGATGCTCTATAAGCGCTCTCATATTCTAAAATTTTAATATGTCACGTTCTCACGCTCCCGCTCGCACTCCCGCTTCCACACCCGCTCCGCATTTTAGTTACCTAGGCTTTTCCTTGAACTATATAGGTATATAAGTCATATTTTGTGGGAATATGTTTCTTTCAAAACAATCAACTTGGTATTTGATATTGAAAAAAATGAGGGTAAATATATATTGAATAGTTACAAATACTAGAAACAAGTCCTTTTTTAGAATAAAATGACACGTGTTACATTAAGAATCTTAATGTAACGACCGTAACAACTACAATAAATACATAATTTGACTGAAAGACGTTGCCTTAACACGTATATGACAAGTTGCATATGTTCGTAATTTTTTTTCTAAATAAGAATGTGAGTTATTTTCTCAATCGGATTCTTGATATTACCATCGTCAAATGAATATTATACTATCCATAGTATGAGGTTAATTGTTGCTATAAATATTCGTAAATCTTCAAAGTCTAAATCACACAATAAGTAAAAAATATCAATATTTGGCCTTGAAAACTTACCGCACCATGAAGAAAATAATTTTTTACAACTTCTTCCCCACCAAGAATGAGGAGGATTCCTCCGTAGTTAGATCTACCTCGAATAGTTCCATCCAATATAATGGTACGTTGGTAGAGGTAAGGGATGTTCATCCACCACCAATGATGAGTCCCCGACATCCTTGGCATATCCGAAAATTTCTGACCCAGTATGAGATTGAGTCCGGAAAGCTAATCATTTCATTTAATGAAACATTTGAGCACATCATTCGATACTGGAACCTTGACATATCGAGACAACTTGTTATGTCAACGGCCAAGATTGCGGTGACTTTGTGGGATATGACATACGAGTCAATTCCTACAAAGTATAAGGGGAATGGCGTTTATCTCCAAAAACTTGATAATGAAAATTATGCACTTATGTGCAATGACCTCATTAAGCAAATTGGCTTGATGGCAGAGGATTACATAGGTCTTTGTTGGAGTTCGAGAGACTCTAGTTTTCATTTCAAATTATTTCTTAGAAATATCCGATAATTTCAATTTTATGAGTCAAAAAATAAAGAAATAATAATCAAGTCTTCTGAATAATGTTATTATTGTATCAATAAATATTAGCACATTTTACATCTTTGAATGTTGTAAGGGTACAATTTATTCAACATTCACATGAAATATTATATTATTTTTATGCTTATAATAATTAAGTATTTGTATTGTTTCTTATTTAAAGTGTCGTAGTTCATGAATTATTTTGTTGCATATTCAATATACTTGTTGCTATGTATAACATGTAAAATTCTTGTTTCTCAGTTAATTATCTGAAGTAAGTACGAATTTTAAATATTATTTTAAATATTTTTTCTTGACGATGATCATTTGCCTTCAGTCCAAATGACATAATAATTAAATTCACAACTAAGATGAAATGTTCTTGACGATGATCATTTGCCTTCATTTATCATTTGGACTGAAGTCCTCAATAATCCGAATTAATACACAATTGGACCAAATTCCAATAATCGATTCCCTGTTATATAATTTCATATAATTTCCCAATGCTTTTGTCTCGGAATGGTTCCGAGTTTATATAATCCCTTCTAATGGAAGATATGTTTAGTTTGTGTGTCGAAAAAAAAAAGCGTCCCAAAATGTCCTAAATTTGCAACCGAGATAACATAAAGATTATCTTTACAAGTTGGAGGGAAAAAAAAGTGTCCCAAAATTAAAACTTGATAATATAAAGGAAAAATGCATTTTCGCCGGCAATTTGTACTAGAAACTTCAAGATCATACTCAAGTAAAAAAAGAAAAAGAAAAAGAAAAAGCACACTTTTATTGGCTAATGAAACAATGCGTGGAGCTGGTTTTACATTCATGTACAAACTTTCCATTCTTTTGCACAACTATTCATTCTTCACCTAAAACTCTGCCTCTGCAAGTTCCTATCACTCTTCTTCTAATTAGATTGCGAAAGGAAAGGAAAAACAAATGAATCACAATAAAGGAAAACAAAAATGCAAGCTCACATCAAACTTGAGACCAAAAAGAATATCAAGAAAAACTAACTCACAATACGAAAAATAAAGAAATTCTCTACGTCTCCAAACTTCTACGCGTATCTCCAATTTGTTTGGTAGGTTTGCGAAGAAGAAGAACTCTTGGATATTGTTTGTTGCTGTATAAAGATGGCATCTATGCATGCCTTTTTCGTGTCTAGAAAACTTACTTTTGATGACTTACGAGGACTCAGAACAATTGAAGTGCCATTTTAAGCTTATTCTGTTTCCATTTTGGTAATTTGTAGAAAACAACCTTGGCCATTCCGAATTTCTCCGTGAATTCTTCCGTGGACAAATAAGTCTGCAAAAAAGACATGTCCAAGTTTGAGACAAACATCAAAGGACATTAAACCAATAATACAATTCTCTCTAGAGTGGATAGTCTGCCCTCCATTGGTGTCACTGATTCGATAAAGTGTCTCAAATTGCAATTTATGTACACTATGGTCTGTGACAAAAAAAGTGGGATAGCAGATGTTTTGCCCAATTTGTGTTTCTTTTTACATACCTCTCGTTTTGTAACATCAATATCTTCGGCTGGATCTGTCGCTGTTGTCGTAAGACGCTCGTACGGGTGTACTGGAAGTCCTTCATCATCCTCAACTTCATCCTCCTTTACATCTTCCTCTATGGTCTCTGGCATGGGTTTAAGTGCTTCTCCCGAGTCTTCCCTAGAAATCGCCTCCGGTTTTGGTTTGGGTACATCCCGATTCACTGCAAAATCGATAATCAATTGATTGTAAAGAATTTCAATACATTGATTATGAAAAGGCAAAATTATATTTTTAGTCCCATATGATTGAACCCTCAACCATTTCTGTCCTGCGCTTTACAAAATTGCACTTTTAGTCCATTTTTGAAAATGTAAGCACTTTTAGTCTTATTGCTCCATTTTCATCCATTTTTTGCACTTTTGGTCCCATAACTCAGTTTTGCACATTTAGATCCTAAATTGGATGGAAAAACCAGAAAAACGTGGGACCAAAGGTGCTGAAGGTCCAGTGGGAATAAAAAATCAACTCTTTCAAATGTAAATTACACCTTTAAGAGAACGGGGTATAATGAAGTCCCGAGCGGGAGGTGGTTGTTCAAAACCTGCAGTTAACGCTGCTATAGCTGCTGATCTTGAAGCCAGTTTTTCAGGATCGGGGGTCACAGATTTCGGAAATAACTTTCTGACCATTGGAGGAGGAGTCGACAAATTCCTTGTGTTGGAACTTTCGAAAGTAGCAGCTAGAGCAGTGAATGCTGGTGATCTGCCTCTAACACGAACTCTATCGGGACTTGAAGACATGCTTCTAGAACGCGATTTTTCTGCTGCAGCAGACGACCTCCCACCATACGAGACTGGCGCTCTCCTTTTCGGTTTCTATCATTTGACATATACATACGATAGATAAAACAAAAGAGACGAGCCCCTGTGAGTATTTCAAATACACATAGATGTATAAATCATATGTTTGAGATAACGATGGAAGAGTAACTTACATCCAACACTGGAGTACCCCCATGCTTGATAATAGAAAATTTTCTTTGAAACGAGTTTCCATGCATCTGTACAAAAATAGTTACCGAGCTTTGAATCCCAAGAAATGAACGTAAATCATATTTTTATAGCAAAAACACTTACTGCAGATTTTGTGGAGTCCCAAGTGAAAAAACGAGTAAAAAACGTTGGCTCACTCCCTTCCATAACAATATATATTGGAGCTTGTGTAGATAATTTCTCTAGAAGAAAATCAGACTCCACAAATTTCTTATACAAGCAATAACATGAGAAAAGATTAGTAAATCTTATCAAAAGAGAGCCCACAATTAAAACACAAAATGAAGTTAGAGCTTACCTCGCCTATATTTAAAGCATTTGTTTTATTCTTGGGCTCCACTTGTTGTCCTACCCAGACATAAATGTCGGAATGGCAGTCGAGAATGAATATATCTTCAGTCATTAGATCATCCTGGTTGAAATTGTATACCTCTGTCACCTGCGATAGAAAGTAAAGGAGAGATTAAAGATAAGAACATTACATTATTTAATCAAATCGTATTATTGTTTTGTCCTTATTGAAGATATATAAGAGATACACACCTTGAGATCTCCTGAAAATCAACGTGACATTCAGCCGTAGTTAATATAACGAATGTATGAAATAAAAAAGTTAGTTGAATTATCCACGAATATTAACTACAAATAATACTAAGTAAAATCAGTTAAAAAAAAGATATAATACCCTTCGATAAAGTGCATGAGAAAAGATGAGGATCTGCTTCAGCTTCTCTTGCAATTTTCTGGCTTTGATACTCGGATTTTTCACCTATCAAATCCCAAAACTGCTCAGATTCTGAACCTTCTTTTTGCAATTTAGTCTGCATGTTTGGCTGCAAGTACAAAGTGTCGCAAAAAAAGGTCACGATTTGTGGACTTAAAAAAAAAAAATTCAACAACAGAATAGTTGAAGCATCTTTAGTAATTGTGACTAATTATAATCTAAGGTTCAAGAGTGATTAAGGAAAAAAAGAGCTAAATGCAAAAACACCCTGTCCTTTGACTAAATGGCAAGAAAAAAAAAAGGTGTGTTATTTTTATTATTAGCAAAAGTCCCCATTTGAAATTTCTTCATAAATCAATATGGAGGTTATTGTCAATATTTTAAGTGAACATGGGGGTTATTGCCAACTTTTAAAGTTAACAGGGTTATATTTATAATTATTTGAGTTAATAGGGGTGTTTTTGCATTTCTAGGTAGGGTATAATTGTCATTTTCCTGCAAAACTTGAACTTCGGCGTGGGAGGGGTTTCTGCGCTGATAAAAATAGCACAGGGGATTTTGCTAATAAAAACAACACGGGTTTTTTTTGCTAATTAGGCAACACATAGGGGTATTTTTGCATTTCACAAAAAAAAAAAAAAAAAAAAAAAAACTCTAGTGCCTGTACTCGTAGGCTATGTTCGGTTCTTGGATTTTATTGAATAGAACGCTAATGAAAATGTTTTTCTTACATCAGATGTTAGAACGGACATTATCCTAATTTTCCCCTTTGTCATTTAACTCACAGAAAGCCAAGAACCAAACAGCTTTCAAGGGAAGGGGAAACATTCATAAAAAGCATCAGACCTTTATCAGATCAAGCTGCCTCTCGACAAGTTCGTGGTCGTCAGATGTTGTCAGGTTCCCATACCAAGTAAAAAGAGAGGAATCATTGTGTAGTATGTAACAGTAGGAAGAATTCAACGATGAAGCCACCTGAATCAATTAAATAACAAATTAAACTCCTTTTAATTCTTAACATTGAAGAGGCTAAAAGATGGTGAAACATTAATATTATGTTTGCATGTTATTTAACTCAATAGCTATTATATGATAATATTTCTTTTTACTGTTTGATGAGAGAATTGGAGCACAGGACTTACTGGTTCAACTTGAATTGCTTGCATATTTTCGGGTCCAGTTCCTTGAACTCGAAATAATGCAAGTCCATCCTCTGCATATGTATCATCTGGAAGTCCGTTCTCAGCTATGTGATTCTTATATCCCGTACTAAGACCACCCTGATGACATGCAGATCATATTATTTCATCTCCAATAAACAGAATAAAGATTATGGAGTTCTTTTTAATATATAAATGCATAATCCCTGACCTTAAAGACTATGAAGCTTTGAAATATGGCAAAGAATTGGATTGGTTCATGACCTTCGTAAATCCGAGCCTACAAATTCAGAGCAAATAAAATATCAATATAAACATCAAGACTACGTAATACGAACAAATGAAATTACAATAGAGTCACGTGCCTGAGTCGGTAAGAATTTCAGTGCTTCGACCATCTTGCTAGCCTGTGAAGTCGCTGATACCCTGTCATCCTATAGAGCATGATTTACATGATCAGTAATTTCATCAATAAATTACAATAATAGATGAGTAGAAACGAGTAGTAAAGTTGATCTATATAATTTTTTTTAAAAATTCGTATTTGAAAATGGTGAAAATATATTTCTAATAATTAGGAATGACAAACTTTTCCAAGGCGTAAATTACAAAAGATGTTGGCATCAAATGAAGAATTTACCTCTATGCTTTGCTTTCCAAACCACGTCCCTATAAGATGTTCCTCTTTTTCTTCCCCGGGATAAGTATAATGAAAGATATAGCAATCTCCACTGTAAAACTTTGACTGATCAGAAGCTTCAAGAAGAGTCTTCTCTTGACCATCCACACGCCAAACCTGGCCCATGTAAGAAATAAACTTAATAATTAATAAACCAGAAAAGCAATTATAATAGATAGGGTGATTTATATTGAGACCCCCTGAGGTTTATCGTAATTACAGAAAACCCCTTGTAATTTAAAAAATTACAAGGATAAAAATTCAGTTTGTTAGCACATCACCTGTAAATCACCGGTGCAGTCTATATGTGGTTGAGGTTCTTCCTTGGGAGATTCCGCTTTTAGAAGACCCTTCACATTAACTCCTTGGCGCTTTAACATTGCTATTAAGAATTAAATTATAAGCAATGGTATATGGTAAATATTTTTGTTGAAAAATTGCACAAAAATTTGTATTACTGACCTGCAACCTTCCCTCTACCATCTTCAGACACAGTCACATTTGTTGTTTGCGGCCAGGAATCAAATTTCGACCGAAACATAACTGTCTCAAACCCCTCGATCACGAGGATTATATGGGATTTAGGTCTATCAAGGCTACGTAATAATTCCTACAACGTGAAAGCTAGTGCTAAGTTAATTGATAAGGAAATGGAATTCAAATTGTGGAATTCCACTAAGGTTACCTCAACTGTTTTGCTTGCGGTTTTCCTTTCCTCGAGAGAAGTATTTCTCCCCATCCAAACAAAGACTTCCACTCCGCAGTCGAGAATATAGCATTTATTTGTTTCCAATAGTTCCCTTGTCAAAGAATCAGCTTCAATTGGTACAGCTTCTCCTTTCTCAACACTTGAATGTTACAAAAATAAGGAAAAATACACGCATCAGAATCTTGTATTATTGAATGACCGCCTAGTTTAAATGCTTAGGTGTTGATATTAAAAAACTTTTAATATTTATTACTTCTAACATGACCGCTCACGTGTAGGCAATATTCTTATTTTACTCAAACTAAAATACATGGAACTATTTTTTCATAAATGTGTAGTGGAGAAACTCGTAAACTGGACCCTTTTATTTTTGGAGTTCCCAAGAACATCAAAACCAATCAAAAACACGACAATAAATCAATCCATAACATGCATGTGAGAAAGACACCATAGAAATCAGGGCTAAAGGAGGAGATTTAATACCAGAAAAGCTTAGAGGGGACAATATCGGTACTCTTGGGTTCATCAGTGTTAGTTTTCCTTGGAAGTGGAGCAAAGCCGCCAAAGAAACCCCAAAATTCTCCAGCCTCGGCATCAGCCATTAATTTTCCATCTTCTGCAGTAAAAAAGAAATGCCAGCTATGATGCATCCATCACTCATCCATAACACAAAACTTATTGAATTAGTTACCTATAGCTGCAATTTCACATTTTCCATCATGATAAGTATCTTTAACATACTGAACAACTTCCAGAGCTTTAGCCCTCTCTTGAATAGATGAGTTTGAACCATTGAACTGAAAAATCTTAGAACTCGTATCGAGTATAAAGATGTCATCATGATTGAGAGAGGATCGAGCAAAAGGCACCTGTTCAATTCCAATCATATGAGAAAAAATAATATATTCAAACTAAAATGATGAATCATAAGACTGAAGGTGGGTGGGGTGGGCGGGGATTAAAGCTTGCCTCTTTGACATGAACAACGTGCTTTCCTCTGCAAACATACAAACGGGTCTGATGCTCTTCGGCCTCAGCATGCTTGAAGCCTGAGGCAACTCCACCTTCTTGAGGTATAATACATGGCTTAAAATAAGAAAGGAATTTCTCGGTTTCATGGCCTTGTACTTCACGATATTGAACTGCACTACCCCCAAGTGCTGCATCTAATTCAACCGTCTTTATGGCTGCAGTACCGGCTTCATCCTACACGAAAAAGCAATTCAAGAATCAGATTATAATTTGTCTTAAAAGACCTAAACGAAATAAAGATTAAAATAGAAAAAGAAGACTTACCTGGCTAGTATCTTTACCTAGCCAATAATGAATATCACGACGTAGTGCACCATTTTTCAGGGCAGTAGTCTGCAGAAAGGAGACTTAGATTATACTCTAATAAATTCCTCCAACATAGTCATTGGAAATAATAAAAAAGATAAGGCGAAACATAAATACATTTCTAATTGTTGAAAACATGAATGTGAGCATTTGCTATGCAAGGCAAAATCCGCGTGAAATTCTCAAACAGTGTATGAAATTGCACACTTCCACTCGAATTATAATGGTTCTCTTACTTTGCGGTTTTCAGACAAAGCCTTCTAATTTCCTTTATTAAAAAAGTTAGAAACAAATGCCAACTCTTAAAGTTTGAGATATGGTTGATACAAAACAATATAAGCAGAAGAACAGATAAAGAACAATGTGTAATGCTGTTCGGTAGAGGGATAATAAAATGGAATTTTAAGAGTACCTAGGTGTTTTACTTGGCTATGATTAAATATTCAGCAATGAAGTAAATAAAATTAAATAGCTCACTTATACTGATTGGATGGAGAACTAAATTTTTTACACTTCCAAACGGTACCATTTCTAATATTAGGAGCCACTAACTGACCATAGCCACAGGGTACAAATTGCAAGATTTAATTTGCATAAAAAAGTTGGCCTCTAGTGTAAAACAAGGTCATTCTAGAAGTGAAAAAAAAAAGATGGCCGAAATTACCTTCAAAATCACATAGGAATCTCCTGTGAAAAACTTCCCATGTGAAGATTTTGGGACTGGGACGGGATGAAAATTTTCAATTCGCCATATTTCAATGCCACTAGACTATAGTCAAGGAAGCAAACATGTATAGATATATTCTAGTAACGAAATGTAACAAAAAAATATACGAGAAACGATTGTAGTAGCTATAGGTGCAATATATATTTCCAAATGATTGTGCAAAAAAATTGATTAAATGAGGATACGCTTTCTGTCCCGCCCCTTGGAAAGCTGGATCCAAGTCTCTCATTGAAACAGACATAGTGTTCTTTAAACAAATCTATTCTGATATTTAACCTGAAACAAGAATGAGAAAACCTCAGATAATCAAAATAAGAGAACACAATGGTCATAAAATTATACAAGGATGAAATTGCGATGATGCCCAAGTTAAAACTAATTAAACACTGAGTAAGCCCATCCTTGCTTTGAATTGTTTAAAGATTCTAATTTTTCGTGCTCATTTTTGCAGGAATGCCCCTCAAATGTTCGATACAATGTCTGTATCATAAAGAAGTGAAATACCATCACATTGCCATTCATTGTGCTTTCCGTTTTCAATCTCTTTAGGGCATTGATCTTGAATCTCTTTTTTCAAGTAAAACACAATAATTCTCTGTGATAATTACACAATATATCAAAAAAGACACTGCATTTCTATCATTCAGACATAAAAAAAAACTTCAAAATTTACAATTTCCAATGCATCCTCACATTTCAAATCATGTAATAAATCTAATACATTAAAATCTTCAAAAAAGAACATGGGAATTCTGTGAAGCTAAATTACCTAATATTCGTCGAGGATAAATATAACTCCTCCAGCCCACTTGAAAATGAATCAAATAGATCCAATCTAATCACTCAACTAAACTTGATTAACCCAAATTACACTCCAAGATTCAATTTTTTTCAAAAAGAAAAAGTGGTAATTCGAAGAACAGAGGAAAAATCGAAAGAAAAAAAAATCTAAGGACAAGAAATATTCTGAGAGAGAGAGAGATGGGAGTGGAGGGAATGATGAAGAGTAGTTGCCTGACAGGCGTGCCTATCACTAACCGCAGCTAAAAAAAGAGCTCTCCCATTCTTAATAATAATCAGGAAAAAAAATATGAACTGTAAAGATTCACTATTTAAGCACTACGATTAATTATTAATTAAACAAACACACAACCAATAATCCCATTTTACTATTAAAAATTCTAGTATTGTATTAAAAAGAAGAGAAAATCAAAAGAAGGGTCAGATTAGAAATCAATTAATATCAGTTGTACGAATTATTCCCACCTTTTTGTGCGGTAAAAACAGGGGACGATGGTAAGAAACCAAGAAAAAATAAAATAAAAATAAAAAATATTAAAAGGAAAGTTCTTTTTTAAGGATACAATTTACTTTTTGTCACAGTTTCTTAACAATTACATTATTACTTGACTTCCGATTTGAGGGGACGAAAGAGAACGAAAGAGTCGGCCATCATTCATGCATTGCCATAAAAGCAGAGAAAGGAATTCACTAATTCTTTGATAATAATATATCAAAAAATATTAATTCTTTGGTTTTTTAATAGCAAAATATTAGCTTGCAAAGGGCAAAGATGCTGTTTGTATTGACATTGGGCCCTGTAGTTGGGGAATGGAGGATGCATGGTAGGGACCATGCATATTTTAGGAAATAAATTTTGATTTTCTTATTGTTAATTTGAATTGTTTATGGTGGATTAATATTAGATAAGTTTTTTTGTGGTTGTGTTTATTTTTGTTGTTAGACGTGCCTAAAGTGTGTCGCATAATGGAGTCGAGACCAACAATTAATTATTTAATATTTTTTTTAATCTCGACACAATATTTGAGTTTAGTTTTAATTTAATTTTTGAACGAATTGTGTTTAATACATTCAAATTCGATGTTTAAAGACGGGCTTGAACTTGAAATCTCCATCAAATATTTGATGGTAGGACGATATTCAATTAAAATATTAAGTTATGAAATGAAATTCGAAAATATAATATAATTCGAGACGAAAATCCAACATCTACAATTAATTTATGACATATTCTGTAATTTTTTCTAAGTTTACCATAATGATATTTTGAATAGCAAGAATGAACACATAATATTTTAACAACAAAGGAAATTTGGAAAACAATTTAAAAATTCTCCTTAAATGTTGACATATCATAGTCAGGACCCAACATGATTTGATCGAACTCAACTAAGGTATTTATTGCATTTATTTTGTTATTGATCACTCTTATTTATGTTTACTTGTAATTCTACAACAAAGGCCACAAACATATTACACTTGTCATGTGAATATATTTATTCGATCAACCCGATTTAAAATTACTTCTTGTGTTTATTGAAAAAATGTTTAATCTGAAACAATCTTAATTTAAGAATATATATTATAAAGGAAAAACTGAGAAACTATATATATATATCAATTTCCTACTGCACAACTTTTTTTTTACTAATTATGGCAAAATTGCAAAAATCGTCCCAAACTAATCACTGATTTTGGATTTTCGTCCCACAATAATTATAAGACGGAATTGCGCATTTGCCGATGAATTATCACATGGCTACTTAAGTGTCATGATATGGTAAATTTTAACATGAATAATTATATATTATTGCGGATTTCGTCCCAAATTAATTACAAGATTGAACGTCATTTTCATTAAATTAGAAATTTAATATTGGGACTAAATTCATCCAAAATGGTAAATTATGGGACGAAATTTGGCGAGTTGATATAGTTTGGGACGAAAAATCAAAATTAGTAATTAGTTTGGGACGATATTCCAAAAAAATATTAAATTACGGGACGAAATTCGCCAAGTTAAATAGTTCGGGACGAAAATCTAAAATCAATAATTAGTTTGGGACTTTTTTGCAATTTTACCACTAATTATTGTAGAATGATAAATGTCATTAATCATTATGTCTTAAAAACAATGTCATTATGTTAGGCTGATTTAAGGCCCAACTAATGATCTCAACTGCATCGGGCCATCAGAAGTTGAGGATTTAAACCTAAACACGGGCCTACAACAACATGGGCTTTCCCCTCTGTCATTATTTAATTTATTTTCAATTCACTTTTGGCACTTAAACCCCGGCGACCGTTAAACCCTCCGTTGATTACGTAGAGGAGCTGTTAACTGTCTCATCACAACTGGGTTTCGCCCGCCGGAACGTTTAGAGATCTCGTTTATTCATTAATAGTTGCTTCAAGGTACTTTGGTTCTAGTTTTGATAAATTTCGTCACTGCTACTCTAAGCGTATTAAGTGTTTGATGAAATGTGTCAATGGGATTGTTCATAATATACATAATTCAGTGATACATGTATAATTCATAGTTATATTTAGCTTAAGGGTAGCAAAGAATGATCATATGATATAAGTTGTTGTGTTGCTAGATGAAAAATGTTGCCTTGATGTGCATCATACTATAGTAAATATAGAATTGTGTTCGAATAGGTAGTCATGGCATTGATATGTTGTGATGAGAGAGAGAGAGAGAGATTATTTTTAAAATTAAGAAGGTTAATTATAATGTTCCCTGCATTTAAATCTTACTACAATTGTCCTATTAAAATTCCACATTACTAGTCTCTGTTGGCCTCTAGGTGATGCAGTTATATACTTGGTGAATGGTGGTACAACTCGTGCTTTAAATCAGTAACCTCTGAGGTTCTTTCATAGTGTGATTAACGAAAATCTTTCAACTGGAAATTTTCTTCTGTTAAAGATTGAGAATTTCTGTATGCGAAGACATTAAAAAAAAAAAAAAAAAAGATGTGGTTGCGGAGCAAGATTAGCCTTTCATATTTTGAGGCTGTTACAAAATCTTCTAGACCACCATGGATTGCCGCATCCTGCTCTTATTCAGACATTCCGAAGAAGAAGACTAAAATGGCTCCATTACAGGTAAACTATAGTGTTCTCTTTTCTATTCCTTTCTACGTGCATTCACATGATTTTGAGTTCATATCATGTATGCTTCCAGCTATTAGTTTCTTTCTCTTTTTGCATAAATATTTTAGCCGTTCGTACATAAATAGTAATCTATTTTATTGTAGGAGCGGAGAATGATAGATCGAATTAGGATACGGGCTAAAGGTGGTGAAGGAGGTAATGGTTGTTCAAGCTTCCGTCGTAGCCGTCATGATCGCCGTGGTAAACCCGATGGTATGTTTTATGTATCATGCTGGAATTACTGTGGATACTTCCATCCTTTATATATATTATTATCACCCCTTTATGGTCTGTTCTGTGCTTCCTGCTACGTAATTTGCTTTGTGGCAAAATGCAGGTGGGAATGGTGGAAAAGGTGGTGACGTGATTCTAGAATGTTCCACAGCAATCTGGGACCTCAGCAGTGTGCACCACCATATCGTGGGTTACCATTTCTCTAATTACATCGTGATTTTTCTGTTTAGAGCTTTTGTCCCTATGCATTTGCACTGCATTATGTAAAAGCTCTAATTAATAGCTGACATTTTCCCAGAATGCAAAGAGAGGGGGGCATGGAGCTCCAAAAAATATGATAGGAAGTAGAGGAGCTGACAAGGTTGTATCTAAATATGTTTCAGCTTCAATTTAATCTTTAATGACTGTTTTTATGACTAATGACATGTTCGACTTATAGGTTGTTTTGGTACCTGTTGGTACAGTAATTCATCTTATAGAGGGTGAAATCCCTTCTTCAGTTGAAAAGAAATCTTCCGGACCCTTAGATCCTTGGGAAATTCCTGGTTTACTTGATATTGGTTCATCTGAATCTTCTCAGCAATCTCCTACTGACAAAAGCAGGAAGTTGGAGAAGAAAGACGTTGCTGGTGAAGGCTCGGGTCTTAAAACTAAGAATTTCTCGGAAGAACCACCTCGATTTTCACTTTCCAAAGATAGACGTAGAAAAGAAACGGAAACCCATTTTCCGAAGGCACAAGGCTATAGCGAGTGGGAGGATTTGGATGGGGAAATGAATTCATCAGGAACAGAGTGTGAGGAAGACATGGAAGAGGCAGAACAAATACAATATGACGTCGCTGAATTAACCGAGCCCGGCCAACAAATAGTCGTTGCTCATGGAGGTGACGGTGGCATAGGCAATGTGCATTATAACAAAAATTATAAAATGTATGAAGATGCTGAAAATGTTGAAGTTTCAGAAGATGAAGACCGTGCCCCACGTAATATTGGCTTACCTGGTTCTGAAGCTCTTATTTTGTTAGAACTCAAAAGCATTGCTGACGTGGGCCTTGTAGGAATGCCAAATGCTGGTAAAAGCACTCTTCTTGGTGCTATTTCAAGAGCTAAACCCGTAGTTGGACATTATGCCTTCACTACTTTAAGGCCTAACTTAGGTAACCTTAACTACGATGATCTTTCTATAACTATTGCTGACATTCCGGGGCTTATAAGGGGTGCACATGAGAATCGTGGCTTAGGACATGCCTTTTTACGGCATATAGAACGTACTAAAGTGTTGGCTTATGTGGTAGATTTGGCTGCTGCTATAGATGGTAGAAAGGGAATACCACCGTGGGAACAACTGAAAGAATTGATGTTGGAGCTTGAATGCTATCGAGAGGGCTTGTCCGAACGACCATCCTTGATTGTCGCAAATAAAATTGATGAGTTTGGGGCGGAAGAAGTGTATGAAGAATTAAGAGAAAGGGTGTCGGGTGTACCTATATTCCCTGTTTGTGCTGTGTTGGAAGAAGGAATAACGGAGTTGAAAGATGGTCTTAAGATGCTTGTGAATGAACAAGAGTCGTCGAGGTTGAAATTAGATAGTATTGTGTTGGATTAGAGGATGTTGATGAGTTTCATAGTTGATACTTCATGGACTCATCTAATTAAGCTTCTTGTATTCTCTTAAATGTGTGTAATAAAAAGCCACTTCTGTATCAGAAAACTTGATTTTTTTGAAGCATTGTGTACTATTACTATCAATCTTTTTTTTCTTTTGATAATTATTACTATCAATCTAATTAATGAAATATTTCACCAGGGGTCTTCAAATTTTTGACTTGGATGATTTTGGGTTACAAAATCAACTGACTTTCCGGTGTAATGATTCTTTTTTTTTTTGGGAAAACCGTAAGATAGACGGTCTCTAATTCACAATATGACATATTTGCAATTATGGTTTATGACGGAAAAATGGAGGTAAAATTTGATTGTCAAGGTTAAGGATAATTGTAGTTTATTAAGCCTAGCAAGGTATAGGAAAATATTTTTCCTAATTTAAAAAGAATTATTGAAACTTTCAAAATTTACTCATTCTTGAAATCTTGATCAAGATTACTGCAATGGTACAAAACACAAATCTTGATAATTTTCTATGACCAAATGAAAGCAAATAGACTTTTTGGTATGAGATTGATTTGAATTTTTAATTTAATGATTGATATACATGTACCATTTCTCAAAGAAAAAGAAAAAAAGAAGTTTACGTTATTACGTGCATAAGAAAAGTTCAAATAAAAAAAAGTAATAATCATAATTAAAATTTTTCATATTTGTTGATTGAAAAATCGAAAACTTTATGTTTTTCGATTATCGAAACGAAAATATAGACCAATTTTTACTCTCTAAATATATCTTTGATTAACAATTTTCTAAATATATCAATAAAAATTCCGAAGAATCTATAGCTTTAAATGATCTAAACATATAAAAAACGAAATTACCACGAAAGAAGATAATGCCAATAAGTTTGGAGAAAAGGCGGGAGAAGTTTTGAACATAAAAAAATCCAAAGGGTTAAAAAAGGGTGACGAAGAATTGTGATAGAAAGAGGACAAGACACAGTACACAGAGTTTCTGGGTGGTTCACATGCGCCACTCCTCGTCTCCAAACGTACGAAAATCGATGAAAGGGAAGAAAAAAGCAAACAAATCCAAAGAAAGAATATTGAATGATGGGCCCCACAGCACACCCAAATGTACGCTGGATTACGACACACACAGAACAGTAGTAGACTAGTAGTAGTGAGTAGTAAATACACCCACACACACACACACGCAGTAGTCAAGTCTACCCTCTGCTCCATATACTACACATAATAAATAATAAGTATTTACTATTATTTAATGCCTTTAATTAATTCTCCCTTTCTTTCACTTTCTGCCTACACTCTTCAAAACAAGCAAACCAGAAAAAACACTCACACTCACTAGTCCTTTCAAGCTTCCTTTTTTCCTCACCGCCGGTAATGGTTTTTTATTTTATTTTTAATTATTTTGTTGGTCCCCCTAAGTATTTGTAAGTTTGTTGTCTTTTGGGAGTATGAGGTTGTCATTTTAAATTCTTTTTTTTTTTCTTTTTTTTACCTCCTTTTTGTGGTTTCTTAAGAAAATTTTAGTATGTTTTCTGATGTGGGTTTATGTATATGATGATAAAGTTTCTGGCTTTTTTCATTATCTTTCATGTTTAAGTGCATAATTTAATTCTTGTGTTGTTTTACTTGTGGGTTTTGTTTATATGCAGAATTGTATGAGTTTTTGAAAATGTAGAGGAAATAGTTATTTTCTTTTAACCTAATCTTGTGAATGTCAAATTTAGAGCTTTAATGGTTGCTTCTGCTTCTGAATTTTCCTAATAACTTTTAATTCCTTTTTTCGCATATTAGGCTACATTTGGTTCTTGGATTCTATTGAGTAAAACACAAAGGAAAATGTTTTTCTTGCAACATTGAGCTTTGCTTTTGTTGATTTTCATTTTCTTTATCATTTAAGTAGCTAAAGTCTAAGAATCAAACATAACCTTAGAGACTGAGCGTTATAAACTTTCAAGTTTATGTGAAAACTATGAGCTTGTCTTTTGAGTAACATAGTCTCTAATTTTTGTTGTATTTAGTTCTGGAAAACTAAGTGAAATATTGCATTTTTTGTTGATGAAAATCTAAAAGGCTCTCCACCGGAATTGTGCATGCCATATTGTTACTTGTGTTTGTGTCGTAAAATGTATTTTGTTTCTGTCATCTAACAAAGCCTTACCTGTTTTGCAGTAATAATTGTAGCTTATATAGTTCTAATACCCGTAGAATAGATAATGGGCAGTAATATAGTTCTAACATACAAGAGGAAACGGCTATTCTCAAAAGCCGATCAACCTTTGCATTCTCATACATCGTCTGAGATTCCGAAGCCAAAAATCTCAGCTAATATCGACAACCATGAGCCAAATGCTGATTACAATAAGGTGAGATGCCATATAATTCATCATAGTATTTTACAATTATCTTTCATTTGTAAGAAATTGAGACAAATTATTCTACATTTGCAGTCTCATCAGTCCTGTGATTCCGTATCCATGACCCATAATGGAAAATCAAGTGGACCTGAGGAAAAGAGTCAGTCTTCAAAACCTGATGCGACAATAAATACATTTGGTGAAGATCGTGTAGTTATGGGGGAAAGTCCTCGAGATACAAGATTTCAAAGTGATTCTACCGGTCAATCTGAAGTTAATTTACTTCCTGAAGAGAAATCGTCTTTTTTTGTGAAATTAAGTTCAGAATACGAAGATAAGTGCAAAGAGGAAGTTCATAAAGAACAACATAGTAGCTCATGTAATAATTTAGATTCAAAGCGCAAGTTGAACTCAAACTTAATTACATTTTGCCGAAGATCCAAAAGGAGCAAGATTATTACTGCGCCAGATACCTCAAGTGCATATGAAAAACCATTAGCTTCCATTTGTTCAATGGATATGAAAATCGAGAAGGATACAAATCCAAGTAATCTCTTAACTAGCAACGAACAAAAGGTATGCGAGATTTTCTGAAGTAATATTTGTTTATTCATGTTTCCTGTTTACATATATATCAGAAAATGCATAGACGAACTATAATTAGTTGTTGACTGGTTAAAGATTCAAATTAGTCCTTATAAATTTGCATTTGATGGGGCAAGGAAACCAACTTTTCTTTCTTAATTAGTCCTTATAAGATTACTTCTTTGGGAAAATTTGCTGTTATTGGTTTTTAAGAAGTGTCTAAAATACGTTTAATGTTAAACCTTTTCAGGATTCTGGTAAGGAGATATCTAAGGTACAAGGAAAAGATTGCGTGGATGTCCAAGAAAATCATGGGTTAAATAGATCAGATGTGACATATCAAAGCTTGTCCAATGATGTTTCAGGGAAGAGAGATTCTCTAGCTTCTTGTGATATTGACTGCAATCGACCACTTGGCTACTGCAGTTTTGATGAAAATCATACACCTGGAGTCGACTCAATTGGCAATAAGGAGGAGGAAATGTCGGCTCTGCCACTGCAGCAAAGAGCAGAAAATGGTGAAAAGGCTAAGAATATTGTCGAGGTTGGCAGCTCATCCAAAATCAATTATCTTCAGGTAAAAAATCATCACAACATTCTTGTACTGTGATTAAATGGTTTTCTAATGGTGTGCTTGGTAGTCGGAACATGTTTTTGTCCGAATAGGTCAATTTATCCATGTTCCTTGCTCCATCACCAAATCCACACAAAATGTCACAAGTACCTTTGTGTCATATATGATTATACACGAGCAGGGGTAAAATGGCCCTTTCAAGAGAATGCAATTACTCCCTTCATCGCTATATTGTTCTACTACCCATCCCATAATTCTTTATCCTGTGATACATTGCGGTACAGTTGACCAGTTTAAATATTCTAACTAAATTTATTTCAATAACAATTTGATAAAATTATATAACAACACATATATTATTGTTTAGATGTAACAATTTCAACTTGAAAAGTCACTTACAAAATTGATAAGTTTGACTATGCACTGTAGCTAATGGATAAAAAATTATAGGACATATGGAGTATTATTTTAATAGTATCGATAAGTAATCAATGAAATTGCTCTTTACTCACAAAATTGATGCTTATTGGTAGTTTTGTTAAGCCAAACTTCATTCTAAAATTGTTTTTCAATTACTTTCTGGTAATTGTGTGAAACTCTTTCCCATTTGGTTCATGTACTATATGTTACATTGTGGTATTTGTTTCAGTTATTCCCAGAGAGTAGAAGCCACGACATGCCTCCGTTAGCAAACGACCCACAAAAAGTAAGAAGTCAGCAGCTAAAACCTCCGAGTATAAATTCTTCACCCTTTCACGGTTTAACCCTACAGCCAAATGCTCATCCTTTATACTCTCCTCCCTACGTGTGGCCTAATGCTCACTTACAATCTAGAGAACCCATTCACGATTTTCGAGCACCGTCACTTTCAAGACATAAGATGATGCTCGATAATATTTTAACTAGAGCTAGAGCTATGAGGGTAAAGAACAACACAAGCAACTTTCCCTACAACAACTTCGAACCCCCAACAACCACGTGGTCAGAAGAGGAGTTAGATTGCCTTTGGATTGGTGTAAGGAGACACGGCAAAGGTAACTGGGATGCCATGTTGAGGGATCCACGGCTGCGGTTTATGCCTCTGAAAACACCCAGGGACTTGGCTCAAAGGTGGGTAGAAGAACAATCCCAACTTTTTTACGGCCCACCCCCTGTTTCTCAAGTCAAATACTCGAGTATGAATAATTCCATGCATCCTCTAGCAAATGATGCAAGACTTTCCCTAGGGTACAGTGCACATAAAATATTGAACAACGGGAAACTTCAAAACCCGGGGACATTACCTTCCTACGGTTACTGGCCCAATTGTAGCAGTGGAAATTTGCCTCACTGGCTGAGAGAAGTGGTTGGAATTCCTCCAAGGTCATCTCCTGTGGCGGCCCCGACTATGCAGTGGCTTAGCCAACCTAGTTTTGAACCGAGGGGCGGGGTGCCTATAGCTCTTGGCACCAATTCACCATGTGAGATTCAGGTTGATAAGGAGGAAGAGTTGATCGTCATCCCGAGTGATGCTTCTTCCGAAGAGACGATTTCCGATGACCATGGTGGCATTAGGCAGTAGACTGACTTTCTAGTAGTTTTTTAAGTAGAGAAGGTAGATGTTTTCAGTTATTACATGATATTCTTTTATATATGTAACTGCTAGCTAGGAACATTTTCAATTATCTGGTTTTTTTTTTTAATGTTTCAAGGCAGAAAAGAACCAAAAATAATTGGGGATTATTAATTGGAAAACTAGCATTTTCATGCATGAATTTTAGGACAAGTTTTTAGAAGATTGGCTTTACTTACAAGAGTTAAACTTGGTGGCATTTTGCCACTTTTTTTTTAAGCTTGTAGTTGTAGACCTCTTTGCATCTAAAGATGAGACCTTTTGTAGACGAAATCAAGAGATTTTGGCACAAATGGTTAAAATATGGAAAATTATTTTCTCTCTAGAAAGTTCAATGTGCAGTGCCCATTACTTTTTCATTTGCTCTTTCATGGGTGCTATCTTTTATTTGACTTTATTTAGTTTTACAATGAATTTTTTCATTAAAAAAAAAATATAAGTATTTTGTGGTGTAAATAGTATCTTTTTATTTGAGAATATCAATATGTCACGTTTTCTACCAAGGGGTTGTTTGATTGGGCATAAATTAGAGGATGATTGAACTCATAATAAGGATATCAATTTAGCATTTGATAGACTAGATTGGACCATTGCTAGTTTTGCTCAATCATTGATAAACCTTTGATTGGTTTTTTTATTACATATATAAAACTTTCTAGTTGGGCCATTGCAAATTTAGTCTGATTATTATTATTATTTAGGGCAAAGTTTAGTCTGATTTCAGGTAATCAATTTTTCCAGGTTTGATTATAAAGTTGCATAAAGCTTATATAATTAGTTAAAATTTTAATGTTTAATAATGGTGGCCAATAGGAGGTGATAAAACAAAGTTTTATGTCAGTTTCCACATTTTTGTCGAAAGTATCAAAATATGCAACAATTTTTCCAAGTTTTAAAAATATGTTTTACTTGATAATTCTAATAACACAACAGAAAATACGTGTTTCCTAGTCTAGAGATAAAAAGAAAACATAATTATTGAGGCACAGGAACAATAAAAAGATTTTTTTTGTTTTGGAATTTGTTATCCATAAATAGAGTTCATCTTGACATCCCACGTGGCACTTCCGGCGGCTGACATTGCATAGCAGCCAACTCTAACAATTGTTGCCTCTCTATATTTTCTTGAAATTTCTCCATATTTGCTTTCCATCCTTCAACAAAATTCAAAACCCCCAAGATAAACCATATTAAGATATCCAACATTCAAAATATCTTATATACAATGACACTATGTTCTGGAAAATTCTTGTCCAAGCCTGATTTGACCAAACCCATCAAACCATCAAGCAAGTGTATTGCACTTGCTTTGTGACTGGTCACTCTCCTGGGAGTTACATCCAATCCCAAAGCAAATGTATTACACTTGCCATATAATTGCTTTGGGTTCGACCAAACCCGGTCTGGGTAAGAATTTCCCCTATGTTCTTTAGCCCTTTTAACTTTTACTAGTTGGCAATTTTAGAACAACTTTTTCTTCGGTAAGTAATTTCGGTCCTACAACTTTTTCGTGAATCCAATTTTACGACATTTGACACGTTTTTTGTCCTTTTAACTTTTTAGTACCGACTGGAGATTACCAGAAAGTCTCTGAGGATTCACGTTGGGTGTAGAGGGACGCGCCCTCCTACTCATCGGGGCCTGACACTTGCCCCAACGGTCGGGTATAGGTTCTGGCCCGGTCTTGTCGGTCTCGCCAAAACTCTTCCAAATGGATTTTATCAATGCAATTTTAAGACATTTGACAACAATTTCGATATGTTGCTTATGGAATTTAAAAAGTTAAAGGACAAAATATCAAAATAGCAGTTTACTCACATTGCCTAGATCTCCATACCTACACTTCTTAATTTAAACAAAATACGAATTGACAAAAGACGATGATGCTTACCAGTGGAGACATTGTAACCATATAATCTGAGCTGACGATGTAGCTGACAAATTACAAAATGTGGGACTAAATAACTTAGTACACAATCCCATAAGTCATCTCCCTTCAATTTGTAGGTTTGCCTCATTTTCCGACGGTACAACCATATAGAACATGTTGGAGTAATCCCAAAACTCATAATTGCCAACCAAGAACATACTATTGCATGTTCCCACCAGACTACATGCATGCAAATATATTTTATTATAGAAAATGAAAATTAATTAGTGATCCAATTAACAAGAGAAAAGATTAATTAATTAATTAAATCATGTTAATTAGTTTGGTTATATAGTAGATTACGTACGTGTTTGTCCTTGTGTGAGAATCTCAATAATCTGGGGAAATGAGATGCATGGACATAAGAGAGTAAAGAGGCCTGGAAAAATAACACATCAATTTTTTTATTAATTAATTAAACTTCTTATTTGAAGTAAAACTCAAGAAAAAAGAAACAAAAATGCATGTTAATTAGAGTGAAATGCAAAAATACCCCCTACGGTTTGCCTAATTATAAAAAAAAAACCCCTCTCAAGCTAAAATCACAATTATACACTCCTATTCACCTAAAAGTTTGGCAATTTTTTTCCTGTTAACTTTAAAAATTAACAAAAACCCCCCTAATCACTTTTGATGAATGAATTTCAAATAGAATTATTTTACTAATAAAAAAACGAACATAGGGGGTTTTGCCAATTGGACAAGGTACATACATGGGGCATTTTTGCATTTAGCTCAAAATGTTATGGTTGAAAATATTGTTTTTTGGCTTACATCCTTTGACATCTTCACAACAATCAAAAAGGCCGGTGTTCCATGGGCGATGATGATCAAAGCCCTGGAGATTCACATGGGGATGCATCATCGAAAAATCCATAGGTTGGTGCTGGTGCATGTACGGCCACATGTATTGAGGGTGCATCCATGGATTGGTGTTGCCGTAATATGGGGCAACCGCCCCCCGTGAAATCATCGGTTGAGACGATGTTGGTGATGATGTTGACGCATTTGTCGGTACCAATAATGGTGATTGTGGTGGTCTTGGCAATGATGGTGACGAGGAGGAGGAGGAGGAGGAGGAGGATCGTACGTGGTGTGGAGGAGTTATGGGCAGGGGACGGTGGCGGTGGTGTTTAGGCAGCGGCGGTGGTGAGGTGACGAGGGGTTCCTCGTGGTTTGGGCCCGGATCATTATCATGGTTGGGGGAGTCCATGTCTCAAATGAAAAGGTTAATAATGCATGAAAGAATAAGAATAAAGGAATTTACGATAAGAAAGATGATTAATTAGAGTCAATTAATCATGGATGAATTAATGTTGAAGGAATGAAAAAGGGTTTGAGAAATTATGTTTGCATGAGAACCGTGAGGAGAACAAATATGGTTTTGAAAAGAAATTATTTTGTGTACGTTTTGTATATGGTGCATTCACTCATTGTCAAATTAGGGAAAATCGGAAATCATATATAACCAATAACTTGTCTGTTTTTCGACAAAAGAAAAAATAGTTTGGGAAAAGCTCAAGGAGCACATTGCAACTAAAATTAATATTTAACATCTTGGGGGAGTGAAGTGCTAAATGTGTAATCTGGGGGATGTGAACTGAGATGTCTTCTTTAAGGTTATTGTCCAGTTATCATGCTCTGTTGAACGGCTAGAGTAGAAAATTTAACAATCCTAATGGCTAAATATATGGACAATAAATCGCCAAAGAATAAATAAAATAAAAAAAGCAACACAATTAATCTGAAGCAACAAACGACGATTTCCCCTTACAATTATAAAATGTTAATGATTTTGCAATTATCAAAGATGACTTTCATTTAAAGAGGGGGACAATTTACTATGGTGGCATAATTTACAAATGGTCAAGTGTGAGTTCTAAGTGTAGAACAATTTTCAAGTGAAGGCACAACTTATTATGGTAAAAAATGCAAGTTTCAAGTGAGCTCAAGTTCCAAGTTTGGAAGACCTTTCAAGTTCACTTTGTACACTATAAATAGGTGGCATCCTATTCATTTGAAAATCATCACAAAATCAACTACAAGCAATATTCTCTTCTAGTGTTAGGCAGAAAATTGAGAGTGCAATTTTCAGAGTTCCTTCTTGAATCGAGAAGTATTGAGAAGTGAGTTGTGAGTGTGAGTGTTTGTAAACACTTGTATTTTTTCTCCCTATAGTGAGAGTTTTGCAGCAGCCCGTGGAAGTAGCCAGTTTGGGTGAACCACGTAAATAATTGTGTCTATTTATTTTTGCTCTATTCGTTAAATCTGGTTGTTGGAATCCCTAACAACTGGTATCAGAGCCCAGGGATCGGCATATTCTGGGGGCATCCAGATTTGAGTAGGAGCAATGGCGGCAGACGAAGGGAAGATGAAACTCGAGAAGTTCGACGGTTCGAACTTCGGCTTTTGGAAGATGCAGATAGAGGACTATCTCTATCAGAAAAATTTATATCTACCTCTTGAAGAAACGAAACCAGAATCCATGAACGATGAGGAATGGAAACTCATGGATCGACAAGCTCTTGGAGTTATCTGATTGACGTTATCCCGCAATGTAGCCTTTAACATTGCAAAAGAGAAGACTACTGCTGGTCTTATGAAAGCTCTCTCGAATATATACGAGAAACCTTCGGCCTCAAATAAAGTGCATCTTATGAGGCGTCTATTCAACCTGAGAATGAGTGAAGGTTCATCAGTGGCTCAACATCTCAATGAACTTAGCACAATCACGACCCAGTTAAGTTCGGTTGAAATTGAGTTCGACGACGAGGTACAAGCGTTGATACTTTTGTCCTCCCTTCCAGAAAGTTGGAATGCTACGGTCACGGCTGTGAGTAGCTCGTCGGGAAGCAGTAAGTTGAAATTCAACGATGTTCGAGATCTTGTTCTGAATGAAGAAATTCGAAGAAGAGAGTCAGGCGATAATTCGACACCATCTGCTTTGTCAACGGAGTCAAGAGGAAGGAAAAATGATCGAGGAAGATCGAAAAACCGAGGAAAATCCAAGAATGGGAGATCTAAGTCGAGAAATCCCAGCAGTTTCAAGAAGACTGTTGAGTGTTGGAATTGCGGAAAGACTGGGCACTACAAGAATCAGTGCACTGTTGAGTGTTGGAATTGCGGAAAGACTGGGTACTACATGAATCAGTGCAGGAGTGCACCGAAGAATCAGGAGGCCAAAATCGAAGCCAATGTCGCATCGACATCGGAAGAAAATGATGCGCTGATATGCTCTTTGGAGAGCAAGGAAGAATCTTGGGTGTTAGATTCTGGAATATCATTTCACGCTACTTCGCAGAAAGATCTCTTTGAAAGGTATGTGTCTGGAAATCTTGGTAAAGTATATCTTGGTGATGATCAACCTTGTGATATTATTGGTAAATGCATAGTGAAGATTAATCTTAATGGGTCTGTATGGGAGCTGAAGGACGTCAGACATATTCCCGACCTAAGAAAGAATTTAATCTCAGTGGGGCAATTGGCAAGTGAAGGATATACCACGGTGTTCCATGGTGATGACTGGAAAATCACGAAGGGTGCAATGACAATTGCACGAGGTAAGAAAAGTGGTACTCTTTACTTAACCGGAATGGGCCGTTGTTCAATTACTGTTGCAGCTAGTAGCCCAAATGCGAACTTATGGCACCAAAGACTTGGTCATATGAGTGAAAGGGGAATGAAGGTTATGCATTCTATGGGAAAGCTACCAGATCTGCAGTCGATTGACATTGACATGTGCGATGACTGTATTTTCAGAAAACAAAAGAGAGTCAGCTTTCAGAAAGGTGGTAGAACCCCGAAAAATGAAAAGCTGGAGCTTGTTCATTCTGATGTTTGGGGTCCAACGACTGTCTCATCGATTGGAGGAAAACATTACTTCGTAACTTTCATCGATGACCACTCTCGAAAGGTATGGGTTTATTTTTTGAAACATAAATCTGAAATGTTCGATACTTTCAAAAAATGGAAAGCCTTGGTAGAAAATGAGACAGGTTTGAAGATCAAAAGGCTCAGAACTGATAATGGAGGAGAATACGAAGCAACCGTATTCAAGAAGTTCTGCTATGAGCATGGAATTCGGATGGAGAGAACTGTTCCGGGTACGCCTCAACACAATGGTGTGGCTGAGCGTATGAATCGAACATTGACTGAAAGAGCCATAATTATGCGTATGCAGTCAGGACTACCAAAGCAGTTCTGGGCAGAAGCAGTCAACACCACAACCTATTTGATCAACCGAGGTCCATCGGTTCCATTGGAGCATAAAATACCTGAAGAGGTATGGAGTGAAAAATCTGTTAAATTATCACATCTTAAAGTATTTGGTTGTATTGCATATGTGCATATCAGTGATCAAGGCAGGAACAAGCTTGATCCAAAGTCCAAGAAATGCACTTTTGTTGGCTATGGTGATGATGAATTTGGGTTTCGCATCTGGGATGATAAGAGCAAGAAGATAATCCGCAGTAGAGACGTGATCTTCAATGAAACGATTATGTACAAAGACAGACATTCGACGAATGTTGTTAATCCAATTGAGATTGATCCAGTCTTTGCAGAAGTGGATGATGTCCCAATCAGTCCTGTGAAGAACCAGACAGTTGCAAATCCTGAGCCAGAGCAACGTGTTGAGCAAGAGGATGCTAATCAACCTCATTCTCCAGCTCTAGTGTTAAGAAGGTTTTCTCGACCTCATGTGCCGAACAGGAGATACTTGAACTATTTATTGTTGACTGATGGAGGTGAACCCGAGTGCTATGACGAGGCCTGTCAGACTGGAGATGCCGCTAAGTGGGAGCTTGCTATGAAAGACGAGATGAAGTCTTTGATCTCCAATAATACATGGGAACTTGCTGAGTTGCTAAAAGGAAAGAAGGCCCTTCATAACAAATGAGTTTATCTGGTAAAAGAAGAGCATAATGGATCCAAGAGGTATAAAGCTCGATTAGTTGTCAAAGGCTTCCAGCAGAAGGAAGGAGTCGACTACACAGAGATTTTTTCTCCGTTGGACGTGAAGACTGCATTTCTTCACGGTGACTTAGATGAAGAGATATACATGCATCAGCCAGAGGGATTCACAGATAAAGGGAAAGAAAATTTGGTGTGCAGACTCAAGAAGAGCTTATATGGTTTGAAACAAGCTCCACGACAATGGTACAAGAAATTTGACGGTTTCATGCATGAGGAAGGTTTCCAGAAGTGCAATGCCGATCACTGTTGCTATGTCAAGAGGTATGATTCAAGTTATATCATTTTGCTACTTTATGTTGATGATATGTTAGTAGCCGGTTCAGATATGAATGAGATCAAAAGCTTGAAGCAGCATTTGTCAAAGGAGTTTGACATGAAAGATTTGGGTCCAGCTAAAAAAATTCTTGGGATGCAAATCAATCGAGATAAGCAAAAAGAGTTATTGCAGTTATCTCAGTCAGCGTACATAAGTCGTATCTTAGAGAGATTCAACATGAGCAACACCAAGTCCGTCAGCACACCCTTAGCAAGTCACTTTCGTCTATCTAATGATCAGTCACCTCAGACGGAGAATGACAGAGAGTTAATGGCAAAGGTTCCTTACGCCTCGACCATTGGGAGTTTGATGTATGCTATGATCTGTACGAGACCCGACATTTCCCAAGCAGTGGGAGCTGTTAGCAGATTCATGTCAAATCCAGGAAAGGTCCATTGGGAGGCTGGAAAGTGGATCTTAAGGTATCTACGAGGCACTACGAACAAGTGCTTGACCTTTGGTAGAGGATAGCTAAAGGTGCAGGGGTATGTAGATGCTGATTTTGCAGGTGAAGTCGATAAATGAAGAGGCACTACTGGTTATGTGTTTACAGTAGGCTCGACAGCAGTCAGCTGGATGTCGCAGTTGCAAAAGATTGTTGCTTTATCAACTACGGAAGCAGAGTATGTTGCAGTTACAGAAGCTAGTAAGGAGATGATTTGGCTTCAAGGATTGTTAGCTGAAATGGGAATCGAATGTAAGAAGAGTATTTTGCACAGTGACAGCCAAAGTGCAATACACCTTGCAAAGAACTCTGCATTTCATTCCAGGACCAAACATATTGGACTTCGTTATCACTTCATCAGATCTTTGTTAGAAGATGGGGTTTTAACACTTGAGAAGATTCAGGGAAGTAAGAATCCTGCGGATATGCAAACCAAGGTGGTGACTATCGATAAACTGAAGTTGTGCTCATCTTCAGTTGGTCTCCAAGGATAGCATGATCGGGATTGGCTGCTGCATTGACCAAACTGTGAAGACGGATTGAAATCAGTCTTCAAGTGGGAGATTGTTAATGATTTTGCAATTATCAAAGATGACTTTCATTTAATGAGGGGGACAATTTACTATGGTGGCACAATTTACAAATGGTCAAGTGTGAGTTCTAAGTGAAGAACAATTTTCAAGTGAAGGCACAACTTACTATGGTAAAAAATGCAAGTTTCAAGTGAGCTCAAGTTTCAAGTTTGGAAGACCTTTCAAGTTCACTTTGTGCACTATAAATATGTGGCATCCTATTCATTTGAAAATCATCACAAGCAATATTCTCTTATAGTGTTAGGCAGAAAATTGAGAGTGTAATTTTCAGAGTTCCTTTTTGAATCGAGAAGTATTGAGAAGTGAGTTGTGAGTGTTTGTAAACACTTGTATTTTTTCTCCCTATAGTGAAAGTTTTGCAGCAGCCCGTGGAAGTAGTCAGTTTGGGTGAACCACGTAAATAATTGTGTCTATTTATTTTTGCTCTATTCGTTAAATCTGGTTGTTGGAATCCTTAACAGACGTGTTGGTTGTGACATATTTATAACCCACACTAATATAAAGCAATTTCCACTAGAAATTAATCAATGTGTGAGAATGGTAGGTGTGGTGAGGAGGAATTAAGAAGTTGGAAAAATAAATTGGCATTAACTTGATGAACACCTCCTCAACTATTATCATTTGGCAGTCTCCCCTAAGCCTTTTATCTTTTTGGCTGTCTGACCCCCTCCGTCCATTTACTCAACTTTTCGTTCCTTCATTCGACAGAAGGGCAGAGTAGTCTTTGGCAAAATGAAATAACTAGGAAATTTGATTTCCATTTAATAAGAAAAGACACTAAGTATTAGAATTCACCACATGGATTGCGCTAAGTCCACTTACTTGGCTTGGGCCTAACTCAACCTCAAAAGCTAGCTTGTAAGGTGAGGATTGCCCAATGCCTTATAAGGTGGATTTAACTATTGTTTTCAACCAATGTGAGACATTTTGTCTCAATACTCCCCCTTCACGTGTGGGCGAGCAGAATGTGTGGGTGAAACAAGCCCAACACGTGACATATGAAAGCCCAACCTTGTGAATTTGTGACATGTGGGTGAAGATCCAACACACGAATAATGACACTCCGGGCCTTTGTTAACCGGAGGAATAATGAATCTCCAAGCTTTGAATAACTGGAGGAATAATGACAACCCAGGCCTTTGTTATCTGGATGAAGTGTGTGTTGGTAGATAATGAAGCCCATCATGCGAACAAGGAGGAGCCCATCACGGAAGGAGGCGGCCCACTTTAACCCGGGGCTCTGATACCATATTAGAATTCACCACATGGATTGGGCTAAGTCCACTTACTTGGCTTGGGCCTAACTCAACCTCAAAAGCTAGCTTGTAAGGTGAGGATTGCCCAATGCCTTATAAGGTGGATATAACTATTGTTTTCAACCAATGTGGGACATTTTGTCTCAATACTAAGTGACAATTAACCATTTATTATTAGGGGGCAAGATAACAAAACGGCATACTTTTTTATGTACTTTATTTGAAATTAATTGTTGTAAAATTCATTCACAACTTTGATTCTTTGAAAATCATCACTACTATAATTTTGGACTGCAACAGTGCAACGACAAATTACTTCGGTGAAGCTTCAATTTTTTGTCAATATATTCATGCGTCTCGACGTTATTTCACCAACGAAATTGATGTCCATATTTGTTACATAAAATTTTCTTACATTTTATAATTTATTTAGTTTTTACAGAACATAATTTTTTTTTTATTTCCGTCGCAAATCAATTGCACGTTTGTTATTGACAAGTATATAGTAATAAATTAGTATTTCGTTGAACGATTTCATTGCTACAAATTACCTTTTCCTATAACATACCAACGATTTTTTATGAAAAATATTTCTTTTATAATTTTATATTGGTAATATGTCAACTATCATCAGATGAACACTTTCTTTGCTTGTATATTGGATGCTACTTGCTAATAATGTGAATTAATTTTATGAGTAAATAAATTGGTAAAAAAAAGCTTTGGTGTTGTGTTAATTAGAGCACATGTTGCAAAGTGTAATTTGGACTTTTAGTTGTTTATTGACATAAGAATGGCCGGAAAGTGGAAGTAAATTAAATGGACAGAGGGGGCTTTGGGGGAGACTTAGCTTTCAAATGACAATTGTTAAGGACTTAAGGGGGTGTATCTGTAAATAACCCTTATATTAATTGTGTGATAACAGTTGAAATTAATTATGAAATTCCCTGCACTTAATTCCTTGATAAAGTCTATCATAAATTTAATGGTGTGATAAGACATAAATTAGTTATCCAATTCCCCTCATCCATTGATTTTCCCTTTTTTTTTTTCTTTGTGAAAACAAATTCTTATGTACATGTGATTACCTGGTCAGGTAATGCAGCCTTGCAGATCCCAATCTGGCCCATCCCAACATGTTAAGCACTAATTAGTACTAAAAAGATTATTAAATTTTGATTAAGCCTTAAGGTCAATTCTCCAGGCGCATACCTAACTTAAAGGGCATCTCCTATGTATAAAGGGGAGAGTGGATTTTGGGGATGTTTGAATATAGGGGGTGAATTTATCAACTAAAATGTAAAGAAGGGAACAAAATGCAAAAACCCCTTCAATCTTCAACTCACCGCTTGAAGCGGTGAGGCAAGCCAACAATGGCTTACCTCACCCCTCGCGGTGGGTCACTCGCTGGGCGGGCGAGTGCGGCCGACACTTGTCGGCCACCTGTTCACCCGCCCCTTTACTTTTTTTTTTGGTTTTTTTTTTGTTTTATTTATTTTATATAATAAAAACCATTTTAATTAATTTTTTTTTAAAATACCTTATTTAATAAAATGTAACTCTTATTTAATCTTAGTCTTATTTAATTTGTGTAATATTTTTAAAAAGTTAATTTTATTATAAAAATGTAACTTTTATTTATTAAAATCAAATTTAATGTAACTATTATGTTGGAAAATTTAATGTCAATATTAAATTATTTTTATTTTTTTCAAATCATGTCAATCAAGTATTTAATTGTTGTATTATTGTGCACCAATTTTAAAATTCCTTTAAAAGTTAATTATTAGAAACTCAAATTTAATTTAATTAATAAAAATGAAACCTTAAACGAACTTTTTTTTTTTTTTTTTATAATAAACCTTAAAAGAACTTAATAGTATTGCTATTATTGTCAATCTTAAATTATATCTTATTGTTATTAATTATTTATTTATTTCACATACGAGTTAATTTTTATTATTATTAGTATTGCTATTATTATTATTATTATTATTATTATTATTATTATTAAGTGAGAGTGGGGGAATTGAGAATTTTAATTAAATGGAATTGATAGATTGATACATTTTAGATGACTTATGAAAATGAAAGGGGAATTGAAGCTGGATTTGAATTTTGAGGGGAAACTGAACTGAGTGAGGGGAAGCTGGACTTGGGCTGAGGGATACATAGGAGATGGCCTAAGGTGATGTTGATCTCGCGATAATAAAAGTAATTTTACAAAAAATAATTATACTAAACTGCAAAAAATAAAGATTATTTATTATTATTATTATTATTATTTTTTAATTAAGAGAGATGAGAGAGAAAACTTTCTAGGATAAACTTAGTTCTGAAAAAAAAATTATTTGTTTGCATTTACAGAAACCACTCATGAAATATTCTTACAAAGCCAAATAAACATGTAAATTAGTTATACTAATAAGGTTTTATGTGGAGAAAATACGATACCCTCAATTTCTAGGGTATCGTATTTTCAAGATTGGACTCGTCTATTATTTGAGAAAAAATTAATTTCCAAGATTGGAAAAGGATCATTAGTAAAATAATTTAAATATATTTTCTAGTTGGCAAGGAAATGGAAAATAAATAAATACACAAATGGACTTACATTATAAGTCACATGGGAGGCATGCTAAATTTCCATATAAAGAGTTCACATTAGATAGTGAAGAGTAGGCAAATGAAATCTTTATGCCAAAGCAAAGTTGGAGATGAAGTGTTGTATTCTGCCAGTTTGTTTGAAGCATCAAACCACATTACATTAATTCTCGATCTGCAGGTGCAGGTGATGCATTCTTTTAAATTATTGCCAATTTGGTGAAATCACATGGGGATGGGTTACCATCATTAAATTTATGGTGACTAAAAGAAGCAAAAAATATGATTTAGACAAATCCTTGTCTAATTTACAAAGGAAAGGTACCGCAATGTTGAATTATTTGGAAGAAGATTAATAGGCCAAATATCTAAACAAATGATTAAGATTATTTGAAAGAAGATCGATTGATAGGCCAAATATTCTTAAGGGTAGATAAATTAATGACCAAATGGAAAGACTGACTTTCCTATTAACAGGATTATTGAATTTTTGACGGTTTAACATTATATGTCTTCATTTCATTTGACCAAAATTAAAATTATGCAAAGGACTAAATAAGCAAATTAGCCATCAATCTAATAAAAGAAAGGGGACTGGGAATGGGACAACCAGCCAACTGGGTTATTGTTCAGTTATCATATACTCAGTTGAACGGCTAAAGTAGAAAATTTAACAATCCTAATGGCTAAATATATGGACAATAAATCGCAAAAGAATAAAAAAAGCAACACAATTAATCTGAAGCAACAAACGACGATTTCCCCTTACAATTATAAAATGATGACGTGTCGGTTGTGACATATTTATGACCCACACTAATATAAAGCAATTTCCACTAGAAATTAATCGATGTGTGAAGAGAATGGTAAGTGAGGTGAGGAGGAATTAAGAAGTTGGAAAAATGAATTGGCATTGAACTTAATGAACAAGTTGCAGGCATCTATTTAATGCCTTGTAGTAGTATGGGTTATTTCCGGATACACCTCATCAACTATTATCATTTGGCAATCTCCCCCTAAGCCTTTTATTTTTTTGGCTGTCTGACCTCCTCCGTCCATTTACTTAACTTTCCATTCCTTCATTTGACAGAAGGGCAAAGTAGTCTTTGGCAAAATGAAATCACTAGAAAATATGATTTTTCATTTAATAAGAAAAGACACTAAGTGACAATTAACCATTGTTTAGTAGCGGGCAAGATAACAAAAAGGCATACTTTTTTTTCATGTACTTTATTTGTAAATTAATTGTTGTAAATTTCATTCATAACTTTAATTATTTGAAAATCATCACTACTAGAATTTTGGATTCCAACGACAAATTACTTCGGTGAAGCTTCAATTTTTGTCTATATTCATGTGTATCGACGTAATTTCACCAATGGAGTTTGTGTGCGAGGAATGATTTAGTGAATGCTAGCTTTTGGATAAAATAATGGTCTCTAATCAGTTTATGTCATGCTTTTCACATGCATTAAAATTGATGAAATTAAAGAAAATGCCAGTGACATTGTTTCAGGCAGGTATTCTTCGAATTCTAAGTTAATTAATTTTTTTTTTCATTTCAATTTATTCCTAGATCTTCAATCTCTCCTGCAGGGATTTACATGAAGGAGGCCATTTACCTTGGTGCTTATTTCATCACCATGGGACAGTATGGGTGCCGGGTTTGGAGAGAGAGCCATGAACGTGAACCAGCTATAGCTATAGAGCAACATACGAGGGAGGAGGTAGAAGTGCTGCATGAGAAGGTCGATGAATTGAAGATGAGCGTGGTGTCACGAACTTTAACTTCTCGTAAGTTTACCGTGCGGCACTTGGCCACTTACGTTTCTATCGATTGTTCCCCTCCTCCCCCGTCGGAATTGGCTAAGTCAGCCTCGCCTTGTCCCTAAGTAGGGTTTCTTAGAAAGTTGCTAAGGAAAAATTAAGAATGTGCACAAGAACTTGAGAATGCCAATAGTCAATATTATCAAAATGAATATCGGAAGATATACCAATAGTCATTGGGATGATCCTATATATTCGAATGTAAGAATTGCACAAATATATTATAGAGCCTAATCTATCTCTGATAATGAGGCACAACAAACCATTACAAGAACAAATAATCATTAATCCTACTGAAATATATTTTAATGAGATTTCGATGTTAAGGTGACACAGCAAAGTAATCTAAAAGCACGATTTGGTATATCTTGGATTTGAATAAAGTTTTTACTTTCCTCATCTTCATTGACTTCTTACTGACTCAGTAATTGTTATTTTGGTAATGGTAACCAAGTCCTAAAACAACATTATCAAAATGAATATTGGAGGATATCCCAATATTCATTGGGATGATCCTATATATTCGAATGTAAGAATTGCACAAATATATTATAGAGCCTAATCTATCTCTGTCAATGAGGCACAACAAACCACTACAAGAACCAATAATCATTAATCATACTGAAATATATTTTAATGGGATTTCGATGTTAAGGCGACACAATTAAGTAATCTAAAAGCACGATTTGGTATATCTTCGATTGGTACATAAAGGCGAAAACCATTACCTTTTGATGAACGATTTAGTGAATGATTTTGGATAAAATAATGGTCTTTAATCAATTTATGTCATGCTTTGGATATACCAATAGTCATTGGGATGATCCTATATATTCGAATGTAAGAATTACACAAGTATATTATAGAGCCTAATCTATCTCTGTCAATGAGGCACGACAAACCATTAAAAAAATCAATAATTATTAATCCTACTGAAATATATTTTAATGGAATTTCGATGTTAAGGCGACACAACAAAGTAATCTAAAAGCACGATTTGGTATATCTTCGATTTGAATAAATTTTTTACTTTCCTCATCTTCATTGACTTTTTACTGACTTTGTAATCGTTAATTTTGTAATGGTAACCATGTCCTAAAGCAACATTATCAAAATGAATATCGAAGAATACATCAATATTCATTGGGATGATCCTACATATTCGAATGTAAGAATTGCACAAATGTATTATAGAACCTAATCTATCTCTGTCAATGAGGCACAACAAACCATTACAAGAACCAATAATCATTAATCATACTGAAATATATTTTAATGGGATTTCGATGTTAATGCGACTCAACAAAGTAATCTATAAGCACGATTTTGTGTATCTTCGATTGGTACATAAAGGCGATAATCACTACCTTTTGATGAACGAATTAGTGAATGATTTTGGATAAAATAATGGTCTCTAATTAGTTTATGTCATGCTTTGGATATACCAATAGTCATTGGGATGATCCTATATATTCGAATGTAAGAATTGCACAAGTATATTATAGAGCCTAATCTATCTCTGTCAACGAGGCACAATAAACCATTACAAAAATCAATAACCATTAATCCTACTGAAATATATTTTAATGGGATTTCGATGTTAAGGCGACACAACAAAGTAATCTAAAAGCACGATTTGATATATCTTCGATTTGAATAAATTTTTTACTTTCCTCATCTTCATTGACTTCTTACTGACTTTGTAATCGTTATTTTGGTAATGGTAACCAAGTTCTAAAGAAACATTATCAAAATGAATATCGGAGGTATACCAATATTCGTTGGGCTGATCATGTATATTCGAATGTAAGAATTGAACTAATATATTATAGAGCCTAATCTATCTATGTCAATGAGGCACAACAAACCATTACAAGAACCAATAAAATTAATCCTACTGAAATATATTTTAACGGGGATTTCGATGTTAAGGCGACACAACAAAGTAATCTGAAAGCACGATTAGGTATATCTTCGATTGGTACATAAAAGCTATAATCATTACCTTTTGAGGAACAATTTAGTGAATAATTTTGGATAAAATAATGGTCTCTAATCAGTTTATGTCATGCTTTGCACATGCACTAAAATAGACACTGCACACAAAGAAGAAAGACACAAGGTTATATCACCCCAATAGACACGGTATACACAGAGGAAAGACACCCTATCGACAATTCAAATCGTCGGGTTTGTCATAAACCGAGGGGTAGAAGGATTTCTTAACTCGAAATCCTTGTTGACTCGGCATAGATCTCGCTTAAGGTGCATTTTCTCTTGAATTTGAATAAATGGTTCTTTTGTTTTTTTAAATTCTCATCTCGGATTGTGTTAGAATTTTCATCCAATGTGGTTTTCATAGTTTTCTTGAGGGATTGCAATTTGTTGTTTAATTTTTATTATTGGGGTGAAATCTAGAAATATAATTTTATTTTTTCCTGAGTGCTTGTTTAATTTCTTGTTGGCTTCCATTGTTGCTTTTGATGATTAAACTGACTTTTTTTAGGGGGTGGGTTGTGGTTGTGATTATTTGGTCTTTAAAAACTAAAATGAAAGTTTGAGTATTTGATTAATTGTTTAATGATATGGTTAAATGCAATCATCATGTAGTTTTGTTTGGATCTGTTATTTTTCAAGACTTATCTCATTTTCGTGGAATCTTAATTTTATAATGTTATATACAGTGTCATGTACGTCCATTTTCAGCTAATGAAAGTTTTGCTTACTACTTATCATTTATGAATCTGGAAATCTATTTGTAGAGCTACATAACATCTTCATTGAGCTCCATTTCACATCTCTTTTGAAATGGTGTTTTCAAATCAATGATGATACAACCATACATGGTTTTGCAGATTTGAGATTCACGTTCAATAAATCACTATCTGCATATCCTTTTTTCCCCCATAATATTCTTTGTTTTTCAATTTATCCAGTGTTTTAAAAACCGGATCGGAGATAGAACCGATAGCTTAACTGGTTATTGGTTTTATTGGTTGAACCGGTTCGACCACTTGTTCAACCGGTATGACGTAATAATTATATTAATTATAAATAATTATAAATTTTAATTTTAATTCATAATTTAAGAAGGAAAATCCGTATATTAAAATAATTTTCAATGTAATTATGTATCTTAGTTTATTAAAATAGTTTTACAATATAGAATTTTTAATTTTTAAACTAACAATTACAATAATAACAGCTATAAAAGGTTGCTGACAGTTTCTATTAATTGTTATGTCCATTGGCCTTGGGCTTATTTGACATGAGAGCTAAATTTTAGTAACATTTTGTTGGTTTGGGCTTTTTCTTGGGTTTAATCTTAACCTATTGACAAAATGAGTAATGTGAAAAAAACCCTAATATTATCCTTACACTATTGCTTTCTATAACAACACTACAGCCGTTTCATTCAGATTTATGCAATCAACCCTTTCTTTTTCATTCTTCTTATTACTTTATCCGCCTCTATTCTCTTCATCTCACATCTTCTTTACATTTTCTTTCTTTTGTACAATACAACCCAATTCCCTCATATTCTTCTAATCTAACTTTTTTTTTTAAATTACTTTGTTATTATCATGAATGTTACTCAGTTATCACTACAATTTAGTTTCATTGTTGTCGGTCTGTTCGAAGAAGGATTAAAGGAAGCATTGAAGTACAAAAAAAAAACGATAAAAAAGGAAAAAATAAAGAACCGCCGGTTACTCCGGTCGAGCGGGTCACTGGTTCTGCCAGTTTTCACCGGTCCGCACTGGTTTTTTGAGCTCCCGGTTTCAAGGGTCAGATCGGACCGGATGTGTCTCCGGTTAGCGGTTAAATCGGTCTAACCGGGAGGTCCGGTCCGGTTTTTAAAACACTGAATTTATCTGAAGTTTGTAGTGGTTTTATGCTTGGCCATCTATTGAATGCTGCTTCATATTCATTTTATTGGTTTCTTTAATGGTACAATTATATTCTGTACTAAATTTGTAAAGAACTGATAAGGAAAAGAATGTTTCACAACATAACAAGTTCTGGACTTGATTTCTAACTATGAGTGATCGAAAATGATCAAATTTATGAGTTTTAATTTATCTTTAGTTAGTTTTCTTTCAGTTCGCATTAGTTGTTGTTTCGTTTGGACTCGTAAATATGAGAAAATATTTAATTTGGGCTTGTCCGTTGTAGACCTGATCATGATCCAAAAAACTATATGATTGAAATGTTTTAGAATATAAATCATTATCCTATTCCCAGTTGCAACTTTCTTTTTCTCCTACACCATAAAAAGAAAAAATTAATAATATATTCCGTTTTTTCATCATGGTAACTATGACATTCTCCTCTATTACAAACTACCTCACGGTGCACCCTGAGTAAGTGTATAGAGTCATCACATTATAAATCACTGGCTTCTTATTAATTATCTTATTATTCATGCTTTATAAGCAAAACACAAAAGATTTTTGCAATGTTATTTTTTTATTCGACTTTTATAGTAAGCATTATTTGGGAATTCGGGTGTAGTTATGTACTCGAATTCTTAAACCAGTAAAAAGAAGTCGTGAAAAAGTCAAAATTCAATAAATTATATACATTAGATTAAGATATTCATATACAGCTTCATTTATCTATAAATTTAATCCATCTTCACACTCCAGGTATTTGCATCATGCCCATAAAGGAAACCGGCAACCGTCGAAGTAGCCCGACGGCCAATTTGAGTCAACTTCCTCCACCGCCGGTTCCAAAATTCAGGTAATTTTTCACCTGATTTTTGGGATTTACTTCTCTTCATTTTCTTCGAAATAAAATCAATTCCAGATTCATTAATGTATAAGAATGTGTTGGTGTTAGTTTGTGCTTGAGGGCATTTTGGATCAAAATATGTGTATTTCGCGAACGTGATTGGTTGAATGTATAACAAAGTACTTCAAAAATTATCAAGTTATTCGATTTGAACTCTTGTTTGGTTCAAATAAACAAAATTCACAATCTCAAACTTTATAAGATGATCACACCTAACAAATCTTAAATAAATCATTGTTCAACTCAACTCAATTTGATTACACTCGAGGATTTTTTTGATATTTAAAAGACTAGCCAACTTACTCATGCTCCAACACATTGATGCCAAATATTAATTAAAGATTTCTTAAGCGAAGTAGATAAATTTGGACTCTTAAATTATACTACATCTACTCTATTAGGTACATATTTCTATTTCTTTAATGCAGTTAGGCAAATATTCATGAATATTTTTTTTTTCCTTTTTGTTGACTAAAATACAAGATAACCCCGTCTTATATTTTCTGTAAAATACATGAAATCCAACATCATCTAAAATGTTTGCTGCATTTCCACCTTGAAAAGGTGAAGCAATCAAATCCATGTGGCACTTCGACTACATAAATATTCCTAGAGATGGAATGCATTAGGTATGAAAAGTTAGATGTCACATTACATCTCCATCCAAATCCAATAAGACAAGTTAAAAAAATCAAAATTTTCTACCTAAAATTGTATTTTACTAATAAAAGTAAAATCAAACACAAATAACTTAAAATCAACTAGTTTTCGTTTTTGAATACCAAACAAAAAATAATTACAACATATAAAATATTGAACTTAAATACTAGTAATATATAATCTGGCAATATGCACAGAACAATCCTTACATTCTTGAACCCAAAAAAGAAAAAAATGTATTGTATGGTCGAGAAAGCAGAACCAATAGTTTATTTCTATATGCACAAGAGATTACACTTTTCACACAAGTAAGCATACTTATAACTTAACCTATATGGATCCTTTGGCACAAACTGACTTACAATTGGAATAAATGCAAAATAATAAAGAAACAACAAACACATTCAAAGCAAGACATTTAACTCAACTCACTCACCTTACACCACTATTACTAAACAACAAACATTTACATCACTATCTCTGGCTTCAAGATGCTAGACTTGATCTCCTTATGAGGCAAAACCACTCCTCCATTGCTGTAAATCTCATCACCAACATGAACATCTTCTCCAAAAATGGTCATATTCTCGATCCTAGCCCATTGGCCAACAGTAGAGTGCCATCCGATTATACTACTAGAAATACAGGTGTGTTTCTTGATGCGGACCCCACGCATAACCATGCAACGAGAAAGCCTCACACCTGACTCAACAACACAACCCGGTCCGATCGCAACATCAGGCCCAATCAAGCACCCGTCATCAATTTTTGCACTTTCATCCACCAAAACATTTCCGATGATATGAATACCCGAAGCCAACTTAGGAGAAGAATTCTTCTTTAAAGACTCTATATAGAGTCTTAGGCCGGTAATGTAGTCCCTTGTGTCACGGACTTAAAACATCTCGAAAGTTTTCGTGCGGCACTTAGCCACTTAACGCCTCTAGTGATGTTCCGCCCATCTGTCGGAATAGGCTAAGTCAGCCTCGCCTCGCACCTTAAAAGGTTGCTAAGAAAGTTGGTAAAGTAAGTAAGTGTGCTTAAGAGAAAACTTTAAGGAATGCTCTTTATTCACTTGGAGAATGCTTGATGGTTACAAATGAAATGCCTACACCTATTTATACTACTTGCCATCTCAAATGGACGGCTAGGATTTATTTGATCTAAGGGTTGTGATAAACCAAATATTCAATCCATGACATGACAAGTTACACGTCAGAATAAATGCAAACTAAGACTAAAATCTGCTCTTATTCGACATAGACCAAGATCCGTTCTTATTCGACATAGACCAAGATCTGTTCTTATTCGACATAGATCAAGATTTGTTCTTATTCGACATAGGCCAAGATCTGCTCCTGTTCGACATATAGCAGACTGGACATGTTCGACATGTAGCAGACTGGGCATTAATTCGACATAACAACTAAAGATCCGACCCGACCCGACCCGACCCAAAAGACCCGACCGATCCGAAAGATCCGAGTTCTCCTCCTATAAATACCCCTCATTTGTTACATTTAAAGGTAGATTCTGCTCGACTTAACAACTACTTTTCTGCTATATTCTGCTATGCTTTGAATTGATCTGACTTAGGCATCGGAGGGTCAGCGCCGGGTCAACCCCCATCACAACCTGACGAGTTTCTTTGAGCACAGGGTTAGGAACCTTGAAGTGGAGTCCAGCTCGATCTGACCGGCTTAGGATTCCATACTGTGGAGCGAAAAACTCATAACGTGGCACATTGGACGTGGACCAGACACTCTGATGAAAATTCCCTTCATCAGTTAAAGTTCGAGAGTTCGATTGTAAATCGAAGTTTCGAAGTTATAATTTTGAACTTTTATGATGCATTTGTCAATTTAATGGGTGTTCAATTTTACTTTCTTGATCGAGCATGTAATTGAGGCTCTCATTAAATGCCTCGAGCTTCTCAACCAATGAGAGCCTCAATTACATGCTCGATCAAGAAAGTAAAATTGAACACCCATTAAATTGACAAATGCATCATAAAAGTTCAAAATTATAACTTCGAAACTTCGATTTTATCGAACTCTCGAACTTCAACTAATGAAGGGAATTTTCGTCAGAGTGTCTGGTCCACATCCAATGTGCCACGTTATAAGTTTTCCGCTCCACAGTATGGAATCCTAAGCCGGTCAGATCGAGCTGGACTCCACTTCAAGGTTCCTAACCCTGTGCTCAAAGAAACTCGTCAGGTTGTGCCGGGGGTTGACCCGGCGCTGACCATTCGATGCCTAAGTCAGATCAATTCAAAGCATAGCATAATATAGCAGAAAAGTAGCTGTTAAGTCGAGCAGAATCTACCTTTAAATGTAACAAATGAGGGGTATTTATAGGAGGAGAACTCGGATCTTTCGGATCGGTCGGGTCTTTCGGGTCGGGTCGGGTCGGGTCTTTAGTTGTTATGTCGAATTAATGCCCAGTCTGCTACATGTCGAACAGGTACAGTCTGCTATATGTCGAATAAGAACAGATCTTGATCTATGTCGAATAAGAACATATCTTGATCTATGTCGAATAAGAACATATCTTGGTCTATGTCGAATAAGAACAGATCTTGGTCTATGTCGAATAAGAGCATATTTTAGTCTTAGTTTGCATTTATTCTGACGTGTAACTTGTCATGTCATTGATTGAATATTTGGTATATCAATAGTCCCCCAAGTTCGAGAGTTCGATTGTAAATCGAAGTTTCGAAGTTTGTAACTTGAATTTCCAAGTTCAGGAATTCGATATGAGAATATCGAATTTGTGAAGTAAATAACGAGAATAAATTATAAACTATTTTAGGCATATATATCGAAGCACTTCAATGAATAATATAAAAAGCACTTAATGTCGAAGCACTCAATTTTGATATACACTAGGAGTTAATTTCCTAATTTATCATTGAAGCATTCATCATCATCGAAGCACTCAATTTTGATATTCATTAGGAGTTAATTTCCTAATTTATCATCGAAGCACTCATCTTCATCGAAGCACTCAATGTCGAAGCACTCATCATCATCGAACAATACAAACTGATGAAGATTAATTTCCTAATTTATCTGTATATATATATTTATTAGATGTGGCATATAGGTGACTAATTTTAAAATTGATATAAACATATCTCCACAAATCAATCTATTTGCTACAAAGGTATTTGTCCAGATTTTGAAATTCTTTTGTCGAAGGCTTGATATATTGAAACATAGGAAAGTCAAAAGAGATCTAGGCATATATGTCGAATAATATATATCGAATGATATAAAAAAGTGCCAAAATTGGATGCCACATTGATTGAATATTTGGTATATCAGGTTGAGATTAAGTCTCTAGACCCTTCTACAACTTCCTACACATACTAGAACTATATACATAATTCTAGAAATGCCTACTTTGTACAAGATGTGTCTTGAGCCTTCCACAAGGTTCTTGATCCTTCCGGCATGTTCCACACTTGTGTAGGCTCCTCCGGTTGCTTCTAGTACCATCCGGCATGCTCCGGACTCTTTTGGATCCATCTGGCACCTTCTGGCTTCTTCTCGGCCCTTCCGGAACTATGCGGAACCTTCCGGATCTCTCCCAAACGTCCCGGACTTGCGTAGAACTCCCTAGATATTTCCGGAACCTCATAGGGCCTGTTTGGTGCTCCAAATCGCCCAGGGCAGCCCCTGGGACGCCATCGTGTCACCCGACGGGTTATGTCTTGCCCTATTGCCTTCCCGTCGGCCGCATAAATCCCTGCCTCACTCGGGCCGCGCCCCGGGTGCCATGATTCGCGCCCGGCAAGCTCTCTAGCCTTGCCAGCAGTCCCGTTATGTCCCTCTTGGCCCTTGCCTCGGTCATACGCCTTGTCCGCTCGGCCTCCATGGTCGGGCAAAGTGTCGGAGCGTGACATCCTCCCCCACCTATTCCATCGACGCCCTCGTCGATGTGCTGCCTTTGAGTTGGCTCCCCGAGCCTTTCGGTTATGTCCCACGCCCCCCTATCGTGGCCTATTGCTTGTTGGTCTCCCATGGTCCATCCTCGTGATGAGACGCAGCACCGACACCCTCGTTGTTCCGTACGATGATTTCTCGCACGGTATCATCATCCGCTCTGTCCACGATGAATAAAGCATTTATATGCGGTATGACAAAGCCGTTTACCTTGCAGAAGAAGTCGAGACCCAACACCATTTTGTGGTCATCTAGTGGAGCGATGATGAAGTCGGCTTGACCCTCCCTATCTCCAACGCGCACATCCACCTCGTGTGCTGCACCCTTGATTTGCTTTGTTGCCCCACTTGCTCCCTTGACCCAGCCTTCCGCTTTCTCGACCCGGAGTCCTAGTCGCTTTGCCTCCTTAGCGGGTAAAATCTTGTGCGTAGACCCGGTGTCCACCAACGCCTTTGCCGGTTTCCCATTGACAAGGGCATCCACGTACAACAACTCATGATTGTGTTGCGGCTTGACCTCGGTGGTTATGGTGTTGAGGAGTTGAAGTGATCCTAACCTGTGAGTGGTGTCCTCTGGTTGCTCCTCTGGATCACTCGGGTGCTCAACTATTGCCGAAAGCGATCCTAGCTTCGGGCAGTCCCTCATCCATTGCGGCCCTTTGCATATGGTGCACCCTGTCCTCGGCAAGATTGGCTTCTTCCTTTGCTCATATGCGGCTCGCCCATTGGATGGTCTATGTTGGCTCTCCGACCATTCCTTATCTCGGGAAGACGATCCTCCGCGATCTGCTTCTCCCCCACCTTTACCCGAGTTGTCCCGCTCGGTCTTCCCCTTGGAAGAATGATAGTCCCTTTGGTACTCGGTCAGTGCTTCGGCGGCTGCGATGGCCTCGTCCAACGTCTCCACGTTGCGACGTTGCACCTCTTGTTTAGCCCAGTTTTGAAGGCCATCGATGAAGTTGAACATCAAGTCCTCGTTGTCCATAGTCGGAATTTGAAGCATAAGGGTTGTAAACTCTTTGACATAGTCGGGTATACTTCCCCGTTGCTTCAATTCCCGCATCCTCTTACGTGCATCGAACTCGACGTTCCACAGGTAAAAATGTTTCTTGATTTCCTTCTCGAACTCGGCCTACGTGTCCACCCGACATAAGCCCCATTCTATGTCAGAAGATTTCCTACGCCACCATAATGAAGCAATACCGGCTAAATACATAGTGGCAGTACTTACCTTGGCAAGCTCGTCCGTAATGCCCAAGGCCTCGTAATACTGCTTCATGCGCCACAAGAAGTCTTCTACTTCGTGCGCGTCCCGTTTGCCATCATATTCCCTCGGGTCCCTTACCTTAGGTTGTTGCCTTACTGGCACAAGTGCGCCGCTCGTGCCGGCTCCCCCAGGCACGACCTTCTTGCATTCGGATATCTCATCCCGCATCTCGGCCACCTCGGCTCTCATCTCCAGGATGCTCTCCTGCAAGATACGGACCATATCCGTTAGCTCAGAGACTTTGTCATCGGTTTTTAAGTAGATCTTCTCGAACCCCTCGAGTTGATCCGTCACAAGCGCCTCCAATGTCTCCAAGTTACGCTCGATTTTCCCGAATCGAGTCTCCGCTTCCGCGAGAGCATCCCGGGTCCGAGTTCGGCTCCTGCCACGACGCACGGTCTGGACGTTCTCCTCTTCCTCGACGCGGTGCTCCACCTCCGAGCTCCCGTGTTCGGTTGCCATGCCAACTTTCATTCGAAAACTTCCCACAATATATGCCCAGCCCTTTCGGGCTCTGATACCACCTGTCACGAACTTAAAACTTCTCGAAAGTTTCCCACAATATATGCCCAGCCCTCTAGCGATGTTCCGCCCCTCTGTCGGAATAGGCTAAGTCAGCCTCGCCTTGCACCTTAAAAGGTTGCTAAGAAAGTTGGGAAAGTAAGTAAGTATGCTTAAGAGAAAACTTTAAGGAATGCTCTTTATTCACTTGGAGAATGCTTGATGGTTACAAATAAAATGCCTACACCTATTTATACTACTTGCCATCTCAAATGGACGGCTAGGATTTATTTGATCTAAGGGTTGAGATTAAGTCTCTAGACCCTTCTACAACTTCCTACACATACTAGAACTATATACATAATTCTAGAAAGGCCTACTATGTACAAGATGTGTCTTGAGCCTTCCACAAGGTTCTTGATCATTCCGGCATGTTCCACACTTGTGTAGGCTCCTCCGGTTGCTTCTAGTACCATCCGGCATGCTCCGGACTCTTCCGGATCCATCCGGCACCTTCCGGCTTCTTCTCGGCCCTTCCGGAACTATGCGGAACCTTTCGAATCTCTCCCAAACATCTTGGACTTGCGTGGAACTCCCTAGATCTTTCCGGAACCTCATAGGGCCTGTTTGGTGCTCCAAATCGCCCAGGGCAGCCCTGGGACGCCATCATGTCACCCGACGGGTTATGTCTCGCCCTATTGCCTTCCCGTCGGCCGCATAAGTCCCTGCCTCACCCGGGGTGCCCGGGTGCCATGATTCGCGCCCGGCAAGCTCTCTAGCCTTGCCGGCAGTCCCGTTATGTCCCTCTTGGCCCTTGCCTCGGTCATACGCCTTGTCCGCTCGGCCTCCGTGGTCGGGCAAAGTGCCGGGGCGTGACACTTGGCTGCCCAATGTCCATACAAAATCCGGGCAAAGCCATCACCTGCAATTTTTGGGAAGATCTCTTTTTCAATTGATGTCGATTTTAACTCGATCCGATCAAGAACCGAATGAAGCAGAAGGTAAATCCCAGCATTGATCTTTTTGCCAACAAATAACCTTGGCTTCTCAACAAACCTCTCGACTAGTCCAGTGGAATCTTCCATAACAACAACACCATATTTTGAAGGCTCATCCACCTACATCCAATAGCCTTTAGAGCTTCTATCTGATGCAAAATCATGGGCTTGTTGGCAAAGTCAACGAGTGGCTTTGGCACACTTAGTGTCAAAGGCCTCAATCTAGTACCGAACCCTCCAACAAGAATTAAAGCCTTCATTTTTCGACATAGATGATTTCTTTATTTCTTTCTTTCTTTATATGAGATACCAGAAACAAGTGATGAAGTTAGTTGTTGCTCCTCACTATATTTATGCAGGAAAAAGGGAAGAATCATGCAACTTTATGAAGCGCTGAAGTGACATGTGTACTGGGGTATAAGATATATATTGCTCTCTCATCAATGCTGTCGGTCCTCCGTTACAATTTTACACTATAATTGACACGAATGAAATTGGTGCATGTATGAGTAAAGAAATTTCTTATCAGAGTTGGAAAGAGAAAAGAACAAAAAATTTAAAACCGTGGTTGGGAAAACAGACAATTATATTACACGCGTCATTAAAATGAATTAAGATAGAAAATTGGCTGAATAGATCCAATGTATGTCTAGGAAGGCGACAAATTTCCAGCTATAACACAGGCTGTATCTTTCAATGAGAGTGACGAAGCCAGTGATTTATATTGTGATGACTTTATACAGTTACTCAGGGTGCACCGCAATGTAGCTTGTAATAGAGGAGAATGTCCTAGTTACCATGGTGAAAAAAGGGAATATATTATTAATTCTTTCTTTTTATGGTGCAGGAGGAAAAGAAAGTTGCAACTGGGAATAGGACAATGATTTCTATTCTAAAACATTTCAATCATATAGTTTTTTCGATCATGATCAGGTCCACAATGGACAAGCCCAAATTAAATATTTTCTCATATTTATGAGTCCAAACGCAACAACCAATGCGAACTGATAGAAAACTAACTAAAGATTAATCCGAACTCATAAATTTGAACATTTTCGATCACTCATAGTCAGGAATCAAGTCCAGAACTTGTTAGGTTGTGAAACATTCTTTTCCTTATCAATTCTTAACAAATTTATTACAGAACTTAATTGTACCATTAAAGAAAGCAATAAAATGAATCCGAAGCAGCATTCAAAAGATGGCCAAGCATAAAACCACTACAAACTACATATCAATTGAAAAACAAAGAATATTAAGAGGAAAAAAAAGGATATGCAGATAGTGATTTCTTGAACGTGAATCTCAAATCTACAAAACCATGTATAGTTGTATCATCATTGATTTGAAAACACCATTTCAAAAGAGAGGTGAAATGGAGCTCAATGAAGATGTTCTGTAGCTTTATAAATTGATTTCCAGATTCATAAATGATAAGTAGTATGCAAAACATTCATTGGCTGAAAAGGGACATACATTACACTGTATATAACATTATAAACTTAAAATTCCAGGGAAAATGAGATAAGTCTTGAAAAATACCAGATCAAAACAAAACTACATGATGATTGCATTTAACCATATCATTAAACAATTAATCAAATACACAAACTTTCATTTTAGTTTTTAAAGACCAAAAAACCAAAACCACAACCCCACCCCCCCAAAAAAAGTCAATTTAATCAACAAAAGCAACAATAGAAGTCAACAAGAAATTACACAAACACTAAGGAAAAAATACAATTATATTTCTAGATTTCACCCCAATAATAAAAATTAAACAACAAATTGCAATCTCAATAAAACTATGAAAACCACATTGGATGAAAATTCTAACACAATCCGAGATGAGAATTTAAAAAAACAAAAGAACCCATTTATTCAAATTCAAGAGAAAATGCACCTTAAGCGAGATCTATGCCGAGTCAACAAGGATTTCGAGTTAAAAAATCCTTCTACCCCTCGGTTTATGACAAGCCCTACGATTTGAATTGTCGTCAGGGTGTCTTTTCTCTGTGTGTGCAGTGTCTATTTGGCTTAGTGGCCCACAATTTTATTAAGTACATAATAATTGGATTATAAATTCATTATAATAAATAAATAAATCATAATATGTGGAAAAAGGAAAATATAAATCCTTTTCTCAATATGACTGATTTCTATATGACCAAATTCAAGAAAAATTTTCTATGCTTGGTAGAGTGTCGACGATTTGCGAATGAGTTTTCAAAATTCAACCAATCACGTTCGCGAAATACACATATTTTGATCCAAAATGCCCTCAATTAAAAACTAACACCAACACATTCTTATACATTAATGAATCTGGAATTGATTTTATTCGAAGAAAATGAAGGGAAAATAAATCACAAAAATCAGGTGAAAAATTACCTGAATTTTGGAACCGGCGGTGGAGGAAGTTGAATCAAATTGGCAGCCGGGCTACTTCGACGGTTGCCGGTTTCCTTTATGGGCAGGATGCAAATACCTGGAGTGAGATGATGGATTAAATTTATAGATAAATACAGCTGTATCTGAATCTAATGTATATAATTTGTTGAATTTTGAAATTACTTCCAGCTGTATCTCAAAACGCATGTAATTACTACATACTCGAATTTAATTTTACATGAAATGTAATGGAATGTCTCTCTCGTGTAATTATATTCTAGAGAAAATTTGTGTGTATATATTTAGAGAGAGAAATAATTACACCCCAAATTCCCAATTAATGCTTACTATAAAAGTCGAATGAAAAAAATAACAGTGTAAAAAATCTTCAAACCTATAAAACATTGATTTGACACCTACCACCTACTTTTTTCCCCCAAATCTCACTAAAAAGATATTGATTTGACACATATCACCTATTTATCTCCCTAAACCCCAACATCCAAACCCAATCCAAGTGAGGTTTCAACTTATTCAAACCACAAAACGCAAGAGTCAAAACCCATCCAAATGAAGTCTCAAAGGTTTCATCGAAACCACCCAAATCAATTTTTTAAACTGAGACCCGCGAAATCGAGCCAAACCCCATCCAAATAAACCCTTTGTCTTTTGCTAATAAAGCATGAATATTAAGATAATTAATAGAGTAAGGTTGTGTTCAGTTTGCCAAATAAGCCCACAATTGGGCAAGTATTGGGCCACTAAGGTTTTTCAATTGGGGCTAATATGTTGTTCACTTGGATTGATTAAATCCCGGGCTGCCCGTCAAATTCGGTCAAATAGGTAGGCCAGCCCAGTAAATTGGGTGATCAATAATTTGGATTCAGGCGGCCGATTGAAGAATAATGGCCCAACTAATATTTTTTCGGTCCATTTTGCCCTGCGTTTTCCCTGGAATTACAAATTTACCAAGACGAAAAAGTCCAAAATGCCATTTGGTCTTTCCGAAAATTACAAAATTGCCTTAAGACAAATAAACATAAAACAAGAAATCCCTCCCATTTTTCCCTCTCGCTCGTGTACTGCCAAAAACTCCATAGCCACGCGAAGGTTGGAGGAATCCCAGGTGAGAGGTCGGTTTTTTCACTTAATTAAATCCTTATTGCTAAAATGACCCCCATACTTCCTATGTTGATTAATTTCTAGTCATTACCATGAAATTTAGGTTGAACTACCACCTACTTTTTTCCCCCAAATCTCACTAAAAAAGATATTGATTTGACACATATCACCTACTTTTCTCCCTAAACCCCAACATCCAAACCCAATCCAAGTGAGGTTTCAACTTATTCAAACCACAAAACTCAAGAGTCAAAACCCATCCAAATGAAGTCTCAAAGGTTTCATCGAAACCACCCAAATCAATTTTTTTAAACCAAGACCCGCGAAATCGAGCCAAACCCCATCCAAATAAACCCTTTGTCTTTTGCTAATAAAGCATGAATATTAAGATAATTAATAGAGTAAGGTTGTGTTCAGTTTGCCAAATAAGCCCACAATTGGGCAAGTATTGGGCCACTAAGGTTTTTCAATTGGGGCTAATCTGTTGTTCACTTGGATTGATTAAATCCCGGGCTGCCCGTCAAATTCGGTCCAATAGGTGGGCCAGCCCAGTAAATTGGGTGATGAATAATTTGGATTCAGGCGGCCAATTGAAGAATAATGGCCCAACTAATATTTTTTCGGTCCATTTTGCCCTGCGTTTTCCCTGGAATTACAAATTTACCAAGACGAAAAAGTCGAAAATGACATTTGGTCTTTCCGAAAATTACAAAATTGCCTTAAGACAAAAAAACATTAAACAAGATATCCCTCCCATTTTTCACTCCCACTCGTGTACTGCCAAAAACTCCATAGCCGCGCGAAGGTTGAAGGAATCCCAAGTGAGAGGTCGGTTTTTTCACTTAATTAAATCCTTATTGATAAAATGACCCCCATATTTCCTATGTTGATTAATTTCTAGTCATTACCATGAAATTTAGGTTGAACTAAATAATTAGGTTTTTTTATTTTTGAACAATTTTCATTTTTTTCCAGGAAGAAGATTGCACATTGAGGCTCAAGCAGCTGGATTTTAGCATTTCTTGTTGATTTTTTATTAATTCTTCGCCTCCTTCAATTTTTCCATAAAAAAAGTTATGTTAGCTAAATTTTTTTATTTGTTGTACAGGGAATTAAAAAGCACATCGTGTAGAGTCTCTACCTTGAAGGAATTCGACCATTAATTTCACTTGAGGTATATTATAATTAATTATGGTATATTGCCCAATTTGGGGGAATGTTAAGTAGTTTGTCGATTTTTTTGGGAGTGTTTGAGAAATTTGTACAAGTTTGTGTATTTTGATAACTAATTTAATTTGAGGTATTTTATGATTAATTATTTTTATTTTGCCTTGAGTTGGGGGAGTTTTATGTATTTTCTACAAGTTTGTGATAGCTAATTTAACTTGAGGTGTTTTTGAATTGTACAAGTTATGAATTAAAAATTGGCATGTTTGTGTACTTTGATAGTATTTTTTATCCATTGAGGAGTAATATTGAGGAGTATTTTTTTGGCCAAGTAAAGAAGCGTTGGGCAATATTGAGGAGTCCTGCTTTCTATCCATTGAAAACGCAAACCAAGATGATAATGGCATTGCTATTGATTCACAACTTCTTACGGAAAACGTCGCCCGATGATGTTATGGGATATGATCCATTGTTTGATTCAAATCAGAATATGGAGAATGATACTAACATGAACGCAGATGACTACATCGAACATGTTGAGACCTCACATGCATGAAACAATTTTCGGGACAACTTGGCTTGTGAAATGTATTTGAAATGGACTTCGGATCGCGAGTGAATTTTTAAAAGTACTTTAATCAATGGAACAATGTTGTGTGTATCACTAAAAATTGAGAATTGTAATTTACTTGTTTCGTATTGTTTGGATTATTATTTTTCTGTCATTTAGAAGAATAATTCATTCATGAGATTGTATGTTTGAATTGGATGTATATTGTTTGAATTTGTTGTTGTTTAATTGACCCTTTGTACAATAGTCATTTGATATATTTGATTGTGGTATATCTTCTATGTCCATCGCATATTATGTTTGAATTGTGAACTATGTAGGTATAATTCAATAGGTATGTCGTCCGCTTCGGTGACTCGGCTACGTCTCAAAAGAAGACCAAGGGACTTAGGTGGTCGTTGAACAATGCCGAACAAGTCGTGTTGCTTCAAAGTTTGAAGGAATTGATAACAAACGGGTGGAAGTCGGATAATGGTTTTCGGCCGGGCTACTTGACACATCTTCAAAATGCGGTTAATGCAAGGCTATCGACGTCGAAGATAACCGTAGTTCATATTAACTCCAAACTTACGGTGTGGAAGAAAACTTATTACCAACTCTTGGGTATGCTAGGGATTAGTGGTTTCGGATGGAACGATTCCGGTAAAACAATCACCGTTGATGATGATGTGTGGGCACTCTATGTTAAGGTAACTTTAATTGACATTTTTTTCAAATAACAACTCCCTCCCAATCGAAATATTACTTTTTGTCCCGATTATTCTTATGCAAAGAAGACTTATGCATTGTCGTTTGTAGGCACATCCAGACGTTGCCAATATGCGTTTTAAGAAGTATCCCTATTACGAGGATTGGGTCGAGATATTTGGCAAGGATAGGGCCACCGAGGAGTGCGTGGAGGACGTTGTCGATATGGTGGAGGACTTAATAAGGAGCGACCCGGTTAACCCCTCAAGCAAGAATGGAAAGGAACCTATTATGGATTCAAGCAACAATGATGGTGCGTATAGTAGTCCGTGCGTCGATTTGACTACGGATGCTTCCGACGGAGGGGAGAACTTTATTCCTGAGTTACTTTATATACTGATGTAGGTGGATGAGCCTTCAAAATACGGTGTTGTTGTTATGGAAGATTCCACTGGACTAGTCGAGAGGTTTGTTGAGAAGCCAAAGTTATTTGTTGGCAACAAGATCAATGCTGGGATTTACCTTTTGAGTCCTTCGGTTCTTGATCGGATCGAGTTAAAACCAACATCAATTGAAAAAGAGATCTTCCCAAAAATTGCAGGTGAAAAAAAGCTTTTCGCTATGGTTCTGCCCAAATTTTGGATGGACAATGGGCAGCCAAGGGACTACATTACTGGCCTAAGACTCTATCTAGAGTCTTTAAAGAAGAAATCTTCTCCTAAGTTAGCTTCGGGTAATATCATCGGAAATGTTTTGGTGGATGAAAGTGCAAAAATTGGTGACGGGTGCTTGATTGGGCCTGATGTTGCGATCGGGCCGGGTTGTGTAGTTGAGTCAGGTGTGAGGCTTTCTCGTTGCATGGTTATGCGTGGGGTCCGCATCAAGAAACACGCTTGTATTTCTAGTAGTATAATCGGGTGGCACTCTACTGTTGGCCAATAGGCTTAGGGTCGAGAATATGACCATTCTTGGAGAACATGTTCATGTTAGTGATGAGATTTACAGCAATGGAGGAGTGGTTTTGCCTCAAAAGGATATCAAATCTAGCATCTTGAAGCATAATGATCATTAATCCTACTGAAATATATTTTAATGGGATTTCGATGTTAAGACGACACAACAAAGTAATCTAAAATCACGATTTTGTATATCTTCGATTTGAATAAATTTTTCATTTTTCTCATCTTCGTTGAATTCTTACTGACTTTGTAATCGTTATTTTGGTAATGGTAACCAAGTCCTAAAGCAACATTATCGAAATAAATATCGGGGGATATACCAATATTCATTGGGATGATCCTATATATTCGAATGTAAGAATTCCACAAATGTATTATAGACCCTAATCTATCCCTGTCAATAAGCACAACAAACCATTACAAGAAACAATAATCATTAATCCAACTGAAATATATTTTAATTGGATTTCGATGCTAAGGCGACACAACAAAGTAATCTAAAAGCATGATTTGGTATATCTTCGATTGGTACATAAAGGCGATAACCATTACCTTTTGATGAACGATTTAGTGAATGATTTTGGATAAAATAATGGTCTTTAATCAGTTTATGTCGCTTTGGATATACCAATAGTTATTGGGATGATCCTATATATTCGAATGTAAGAATTGCAGAAAAATATTATAGAGCCTAATCTATCTCTGTCAATGAGGCACAACAAACCATTACAAGAACCAATAATCATTAATCCTACTGAAATATATTTTAATAGGATTTCGATGTTAAGGCGACACAACAAAATAATCTAAAATCACGATTTGGCATATCTTCGATTTGAATAAATTTTTTACTTTACTCATCTTCATTGACTTCTTACTGACTTTGTAATCGTTATTTCTGTAATGGTAACAAAGTCCTAAAGCAACATTATCGAAATGAATATCGAAGGATATACCAATATTCATTGCGATGATCCTACATATTCGAGTGTAAGAATTGCACAAATGTATTATAGAGCCTAATCTATCTCTGTCAATGTGGCACAACAAATCATTACAAGAACCAATAATCATTAACCTACTGAAATATATTTTAATGGGATTTCGATGTTAAGGCGACACAACTAAGTAATCTAAAAGCACTATTTGGTATATCTTCGATTGGTACATAAAGGCAATAACCATTACCTTTTGATGAATGATTTAGTGAATGATTTTGGATAAAATAATGGTCTCCAATCAGTTTATGTCATGCTTTGGATATACCAATAGTCATTGGGATGATCCTATATATTCGAATGTAAGAATTGCAAAAATATATTATAGAGCCTAATCTATCTCTGTCAATGAGGCACAACAAACCATTACAAGAACCAATAACCATTATTCCTAATGAAATATATTTTAATGGGATTTCGATGTTAAGGCGACACAACAAAGTAATCTAAAAGCAGGATTTGGTATATCTTCGATTTGAATAATTTTTTTACTTTCCTCATCTTTATTGACTTCTTACTGATTTTGTAATCGTTATTTTGGTAATGGTAACCAAGTCCTAAAGCAACATTATCGAAATGAATATCGAAGGATATACCAATATTCATTGGGATTATCCTACATATTCGAGTGTAAGAATTGCACAAATGTATTATAGAGCCTAATATATCTCTGTCAATGAGGCACAATAAACCATTACAAGAACCAATAATCATTATCCTACTGAAATATATTTTAATGGGATTTCGATGTTAGGGCGACACAACTAAGTAATCTAAAAGCACTATTTGGTATATCTTCGATTGGTACATAAAGGCAATAACCATTACCTTTTGATGAATGATTTAGTGAGTGATTTTGGATAAAATAATGGTCTCTAATCAGTTTATGTCATGATTTGGATATACCAATAGCCATTGGGATGATCCTATATAGGGCTGTGCACGATCCGGTAAATCGACCGGATCGTGACGAAATCGAATTTTCGGTATGTACCGAATACCGAATTGAATTTTTGGTTCGGTATTCGGTACACACCCCATTACCGACCCTTGGAAGCATTCGATTTTCGGTAATATCGATCAGTTTACCGAACCGAACCGGTATACCCTTTTTTTTTTCCTAATATTTTGATGGGTAAACAGAAAAACGTGTTACAAACTTCCAATTCCAAATTTCCAAATTCCAAATTCCAATTGACTTCTCTTCTCTCTTCTTTCAGACCCTAAACCCATATCTTCCTCAATCCTCAAAAATAAATAAATTCAAAATCTCACCGCACCGCCGCCCTGCTCCAGTGCTCTGAGGTACAATATTCATCTCCTCTCTTCTCTTTAAGATTTCATTCGATCGGATCTAACTCAAGATTCATCAGATCTAATATTAAATCAACTTTTCTTTCGGGAAACAATTGTGGATTCAATTGCTGTTGATATGAAGGAATAAAAAGTGAAATGGATGCAGTTGCTGTGGTGAAGAAAATTAAAAAAGTTTGTAGAGTTGATATCTTGTCACTTCGGCCAGCAAGAAGAGAAAAAAGAGTATAAAAATGAACAGAAAAAAGAAGAAGAGGAGGAGGATAAGAAGCCAGAGGAGAAAAAAGTAAATAGGCCCCAATTATTTTTCGGTTTTTTTGTACCGAATCGGTAATTTACCGAACCGAATCGAAGCTTTTGGTTTGGCAAACAGTACGAGATTTCAAATTACCGAATCGGTCGGTATACCGAAAATCGGTACGGTTCGGTTCAGTTTTACCATTTGCACACCCCTAATCCTATATATTCGAATGTAAGAATTGCAAAAATATATTATAGTGCCTAATCTATCTCTGTCAATGAGGCACAACAAACCATTACAAGAACCAATAGCCATTATTCCTACTGAAATATATTTTAATGGGATTCGATGTTAAGGCGACACAACAAAGTAATCTAAAAGCACGATTTGGTATATCTTCGATTTGAATAATTTTTTTACTTTCCTCATCTTCATTGACTTCTTACTGACTTTGTAATCGTTATTTTGGTAACGGTAACCAAGTCCTAAAGAAACATTATCAAAATGAATATCAGAGGATATACCAATATTCATTGGGATGATCCTATATATTCGAATGTAATAATTGAACAAATATAATATAGAGTCTAATCTATCTCTGTCAATGAGGCACAACAAACCATTACAAGAACTAATAATAATTAATCCTACTGAAATATATTTTAACGGGATTTCGATATTAAGACGACACAACAAAGTAATCTAAACACACAATTAGGTATATCTTCGATTGGTACATAAAGGCGATAACCCTTACCTTTTGAGGAACGATTTATGCTTTATAAGCAAAACACAAAAGAAAAAACAACAAAGTAATCTAAACACACGATTAGGTATATCTTCGATTTGTACATAAAAGCGATAACCCGTACCTTTTGTTGAACGATTTATGCTTTATAAGCAAAACATAAAAGATTTTTGCAATGTTATTTTTTTATTCGACTTTTATAGTAAGCATTATTTGGGAATTAGGTTGTAGTTATGTACTCAGATTCTTAAACCAGTAAAAAGAAGTCGTGAAAAAGTCAAAATTCAATAAATTATATACATTAGATTAAGATATTCATATACAGCTTCATTTATCTATAAATTTAATCCATCTTCACACTCTAGGTATTTGCATCCTGCACATAAAGGAAACCGGCAACCGTCGAAGTAGCCCGGCGGCCAATTTGAGTCAACTTCCTCCACCGCCGGTTCCAAAATTCAGGTAATTTTTCACCTGATTTTTGGGATTTACTTTCTCTTCATTTTCTTCGAAATAAAATCAATTTCTCTAAATACACGTACAAACTTCATTTTTTACCAGATCTGGAGTTGGTTCAACATGACATGCTCTCGCTCTTGAAATCTTCGACTGTTGCTCCATACTCGCGGAATCTGCAAATTCGAATGAGTATTAGATGAAATCGGCTACAATGCATATGGGTATGCAATAAAAATTAATAAGGAGGAAGAATTCGTGAATTATTGCGTCGTGAGAGCTTCAAGGAACAGGAGGGTAGAACTTTGCGGGTAAGTGAATTTTCGTTTGTTTTGTTAATTTTTGCCTGATTGACGTGTAATTAAGACCAAATTGAGGGGCAATTTAGGGTTAAAAATATAATTGCACCATAAAAGATTAATTGGACGTGGGATATCAAATTAGAATTGGACTGATTAAAGGGTTGGTCCACAAACGATGAGATAAGGTCCACAACCCAATAATTTTAATATTGCCTAATTGAGAACTAATGTGGACCTTATTAGCCAATCTGAACGCAACCTTACTATATTAATTATCTTAATATCTATGTACTCGGATTCTTAAACAAGTAAAAAGAAGTCGTGAAAAAGTCAAAATTAAATAAATTATATACATTAGATTCATATATTCATATACAGCTGTATTTATCTATAAATTTAATCCATCTTCTCACTCCAGGTATTTGCATCCTGCCCATAAAGGAAATCGGCAACCGTCGAAGTAGCCCGGCGGCCAATTTGAGTCAACTTCCTCCACCGCCGGTTCCAAAATTCAGGTAATTTTTCACCTAATTTTTGGGATTTACTTTCTCTTCATTTTCTTCGAAATAAAATCAATTCCAGATTCATTAATGTATAAGAATGTGTTGGTGTTAGTTTGTGCTTGAGGGCATTTTGGATCAAAATATGTGTACTTCGCGAACGTGATTGGTTGAATTTTGAAACTCATTCGCAAATCGTCGACACTCTACCAAGCATAGAGAATTTATCTTGGATTTGGTCATATAGAAATCAGTCATATTGAGAAAAGGATTTATATTTTCCTTTTTCCACATATTATGATTTATTTATTTATTATACTGAATTTATAATCCAATTATTATGTACTTGATAAAATTGTGGGCCACGAAGTCAAATAGACACTGCACACACAGAGGAAAGACACCCTGACGACAATTCAAATCGTCGGGTTTGTCATAAACCGAGGGGTAGAAGGATTTTTTAAGTCGAAATCCTTGTTGACTCGGCATAGATCTCGCTTAAGGTGCATTTTCTCTTGAATTTGAATAAATGGGTTCTTTTGTTTTTTTAAATTCTCTTCTCGGATTGTGTTAGAATTTTCATTCAATGTATAGTTTTCTTGAGAGATTGTAATTTGTTGTTTAATTTTTATTATTGGGGTGAAATCTAAAAATATAATTGTATTTTTTCCTGAGTGCTTGTGCAATTTCTTGTTGGCTTCTATTGTTGCTTTTGTTGATTAAATTGACTTTCTTTAGGGGGATGGGATGTGGTTGTGGTTATTTGGTCTTTAAAAATTGAAATGAAAGTTTGAGTATTTGATTAATTGTTTAACGATATGGTTAAATGCAACCATCATGTAGTTTTATTTGGATCTGGTATTTTTCAAGACTTGTCTCATTTTCCGTGGAATTTTAAGCTTATAATGTTATATTATATAATGTATGTCCCTTTCCAACTAATGAAAGTTTTGCATACTACTTATCATTTATAAATCTGAAAATCTAGTTATAAAGCTAAAGAACATCTTCATTGAGATCCATTTCACCTCTTTTGAAATGGTGTTTTCAAATCAATGATGATACAACTATACGTGGTTTTGTAGAATTGAGATTCACGTTCAATAAATCACTATCTGCATATCCTTTTTATTCCTCCTAATATTCTTTATTTTTCAATTTATTTGTAGTTTGTAGTGGTTTATGCTTGACTATCTATTGAATGCTGCTTCAGATTCATTTTATTGCTTTCTTTAATGGTACAATTATGTTCTGTACTAAATTTGTTAAGAATTGATAAGGAAAAAAATGTCTCACAATATAACAAGTTCTGGACTTGATTTATGACTATAAGTGATCCAAAATGTTCAAATTATGAGTTTGGATTTATCTTTAGTTAGTTTTATTTCAGTTTGCATTAATTGTTGTTGCGTTTGGACTCGTAAATATGGTAAAATATTTAATTTGGACTTGTCCGTTGTGGACCTGATCATGATCCAAAAAACTATATGATTGAAATGTTTTAGAATAAAAATCATTATCCTATTCCCAGTTGCAACTTTCTTTTCCTCCTGCACCATAAAAAGAAAGAATTAATAATATATTCCATTTTTTCACCATGGTAACTAGGACATTCTCCTCTATTACAAACTACCTCACGGTGCACCGTGAGTGACTGTATAAAGTTATCACATTATAAATCACTGGCTTCTTCACTCTCGTCGAAAGATACAGCCTGTGTTATAGCTGGAAATTTGTCGCATTCCTAGCCATACATTGGATCCATTCAGCCAATTTTCCAACTTAATTCATTTGATGACGCGTGTAATATAATTGTCTTTTTTCCCAACCACAGTTTTAAAGTTTTCTGTTCTTTTCTCTTTCCAATTCTGATAAGGAATTTCTTTACTCATACATGCACCAATTTCATTCGTGTCAATTTTAGTGTAAAATTGTAACAGAGGACCGACAACATTAATGAGAGAGAAATATAAATGTTATACGCAAGTACACATGTCACTTCAGCGCTTCATAAAGTTGCATGATTCTTCCCTTTTTCATGCATAAATATAGCGACGAGCAACAACTAAGCTCTTCACTTGTTTCAGGTATCTCATATAAAGAAAGAAAGAAAGAAATCATCTCTGTGGAAAAATGAAGGCTTTAATTCTTGTTGAAGGGTTCGGTACTAGATTGAGGCCTTTGACACTAAGTGTGCCAAAGCCACTTGTTGACTTTGCCAACAAGCCCATGATTTTGCATCAGAGAGAAGCTCTAAAGGCCGTTGGAGTCACTGAAGTAGTCCTGGCTATCAATTATCAACCTGAGGTAAATTGCTTACCCGTTCTTTGTTCATAAAAATGAAGTCGTGTTTGTTTTGAGATTATCACTAACAATGGATCTCTTTATTTTGCAGATAATGCTGAACTTGAAAGATTTTGAGGCAAAGCTCGAGATTAAGATTACGTGTTCGCAGGAGAATGAGCCTCTTGGTACTGCAGGTCCACTTGCTTTGGCGAGAGACAAATTAATAGATAATTCCGGTGAGCCTTTCTTCATTCTTAACAGTGATGTCATCAGTGAATACCCGCTGAAAGAGATGATTGAATTCCACAAATCCCATGGAGGCGAGGCTTCTATAATGGTGACTAAGGTAAAGCCACTATTATATACTTCTTCTTTGTTGAATTTATTCCTGAGTTACTATATATACTGATGTAGGTGGATGAGCCTTCAAAATACGGTGTTGTTGTTATGGAAGATTCCACTGGACTAGTCGAGAGGTTTGTTGAAAAGCCAAAGTTATTTGTTGGCAACAAGATCAATGCTGGGATTTACCTTCTGAGTGCTTCGGTTCTTGATTGGATCGAGTTAAAACCGACATCAATTGAAAAAATGATCTTCCCGAAAATTGCAGGTGAAAAGAAGCTTTCTCGTTGCACGGTTATGCGTGGGGTCCGCATCAAGAAACACGATTGTATTTCTAGTAGTATAATCGGGTGGCACTCTACTGTTGGCCAATGGGCTAGGGTCGAGAATATGACCATTCTTGGAGAAGATGTTCATGTTGGTGATGAGATTTACAGCAATGGAGGAGTTGTTTGGCCTCATAAGGAGATCAAGTCTAGCATCTTGAAGCCAGAGATAGTGATGAGTAATCCTACTGAAATATATTTTAATGGGATTTCGATGTTAAGGCGACACAACAAAGTAATCTAAAATCACAATTTGGTATATCTTCGATTTGAATAAATTTTTCTCTTTCTTCATCTTCATTGACTTCTTACTGACTTTGTAATCCTTATTTTGGTAATGGTAACCAAGTTCTAATGCAATATTATTAAAATAAATATCGGAGGATATACCAATATTCATTGGGATGATCCAATATATTCGAATGTAAGAATTGCATAAATATATTATAGAGCCTAATCTATCTCTGTCAATGAGGCACAACAAACCATTACAAGAATCAATAATCATTAATCCTACTAAAATATATTTTAATGGGATTTCGATGTTAAGGCGACACAACAAAGTAATCCAAAAGCACGATTTGGTATATCTTCGATTTGAATAAATTTTTTACTTTCCTCATCTTCATTGACTTCTTACTAACTTTGTAATCGTTATTTTGGTAATGGTAACCAAGTCCTAAAGCAACATTATCAAAATAAATATCGGGGGATATACCAATATTCATTGGGATGATCCTATATATTCGAATGTAAGAATTCCACAAATGTATTATAGACCCTAATCTATCCCTGTCAATAAGGCACAACAAACCATTACAAGAACCAATAATCATTCATCCTACTGAAATATATTTTAATGGGATTTCGATGTTAAGGCGACACAACAAAATAATCTAAAAGCACGATTTAGTATATCTTCGATTGGTACATTAAGGCGATAACCATTACCTTTTGAGGAACGATTTAGTGAATGATTTTGGATAAAATAATGGTCTCTAATCAGTTTATATCATGCTTTGGATACACCAATAGTCATTGTGATGATCCTATATATTCGGATCTAAGAATTGCACAAATATATTATAGAGCCTAATCTATCCCTGTCAATGAGGCACAACAAACCATTACAAGAACCAATAATCATTAATCCTACTGAAATATACTTTAATGGGATTTCGATGTTAAGGCGACAGAACAAAGTAATCTAAAATCACTATGTGGTATATCTTCGATTTGAATAAATTTTTCACTTTCCACATCTTCGTTGACTTCTTATTGACTTTGTAATCGTTATTTTAGTAATGATAACCAAGTTCTAAAGTAACATTATCGAAATGAATATCGGAGGATATACCAATATTCATTGGGATGATCCTATATATTCGAATGTTAGAATTGCACAAATGTATAGAGCCTAATCTATCTCAGTCAATGAGGCACAACAAACCATTACAAGAACCAATAATCATTAATCCTACCGAAATATATTTTAATGAAATTTGGAAGTTAAGGCGACACAACAAAGTAATCTAAAAGCATGATTTGGTATATCTTCGATTGGTACATAAAGGCGATAACCATTACCTTTTGATGAACGATTTAGTGAATGATTTTGGATAAAATAATGGTCTCTAATTAGCTTATGTCATGCTTTGGATTTACCAATAGTCATTGGGATGATCCTATATACTCGAATGTAAGAATTGCAGAAATATATTATAGAGCCTAATCTATCTCTGTTAATGAGGCACAACAAACCATTACAAGAACCAATAATCATTAATCCTACTGAAATATATTTTAATGGGATTTTGATGTTGAGGCGTCACAACAAAGTAATCTAAAATCACGATTTGGCATATCTTCGATTTGAATAAATTTTTTACTTTACTCATCTTCATTGACGTCTTACTAACTTTGTAATCGTTATTTTTGTAATGGTAACAAAGTCCTAAAGCTACATTATCGAAATGAATATCGAAGGATATACCAATATTCATTGGGATGATCCTACATATGCGAATGTAAGAATTGCACAAATGTATTATAGAGCCTAATCTATCTCTACCAATGAGGCACAACAAACCATTACAAGAACCAATAATCATTAACCTACTGAAATATATTTTAATGGGATTTTGATGTTAAGGCGACACAACTAAGTAATCTAAAAGCACTATTTGGTATATCTTCGATTGGTACATAAAGGCGATAACCATTACCTTTTGATGAATGATTTAGTGAATGATTTTTAATAAAATAATGGTCTCTAATCAGTTTATGTCATGCTTTGAATATACCAATAGTCATTGGGATGATCCTATATATTCGAATGTACGAATTGCAAAAATATATCATAGAGCCTAATCTATCTCTGTCAATGAGGCACAACAAACCATTACAAGAACCAATAACCATTATTCCTACTGAAATATATTTTAGTGGGATTTCAATGTTAAGGCGACACAACAAAGTAATCTAAAAGCACGATTTGGTATATCTTCGATTGAATAATTTTTTTACTTTCCTCATCTTCATTGACTTCTTACTGACTTTGTAATCGTTATTTTGGTAATGGTAACCAAGTCCTAAAGAAACATTATCAAAATGAATATCGGAGGATATACCAATATTCATTGGGATGATCCTATATATTCGAATGTAATAATTGAACAAATATATTATAGAGTCTAATCAGGGCCGGTCCTGAATTTTCGGTGGCCCTAAGCAGATATTAAAAAAGTGGCCCTTGAATTTTTATGTACTTATATTATGTTAATAATTAATACAAACTTATTAAACAAACAAAAAAAATATTAATTAGAAAAACAAGAAACAATAATGAATAATAAATCATATATAATCTCGCTTTAAAAAAAAAAAAAAAAAAACAACGGTAATACGAGACACATTTTTATTAACTTATTAATTTTAGATATAAAGAAATATATTAATATTAAAGTTATGTCACATAACATCCATTAATGATACAAAAAATATAGGTATAATTTATTTAAAATTGTTGGAAATGATGATTAGATATGCAAGGTCGAACACCAAAGTATTTAAATTATGAGATAATCCTATGGATCAGTTGGTCACATGGCTTACAACTCCAAATAAATTTGAAAATGCAACATAAAGATTTTTTTTTACTTTTTTATTTAGATAATATATATCTTAACTTATGGTCAGGTAGTCTAAATATGAGGATCCACTAAATTATTTATGAATGTATTGGATCTGATTTTCAAAATTTAAGCAATGTTTTTTGGCTTTCCATATTAAAATGTGGGTTCCTCAAAGCAAATAACAAAAATAAAAAGTAAACACACAAGACATGAAAAGTTTCAAACCTAGAACCCTTGTGATGAAATGCAAGGTTACTACCACTTCAGTTGTATCACATGTTGATAAAATATACATTTATATTTATATTTATATTTATATTTATATATGCATGTATATATGTATTTTTCGCCGGAGGCCCTCGAGAGTCGGTGGCCCTAGGCGGCCGCCTATGCGGCCTACCTCAAGGCTGGCCCTGAGTCTAATCTATCTCTGTCAATGAGGCACAACAAACCATTACAAGAACCAATAATAATTAATCCTACTGAAATATATTTTAACGGGATTTCGATATTAAGACGACACAACAAAGTAATCTAAATACACGATTAGGTATATCTTCGATTGGTACATAAAGGCGATAACCCTTACCTTTTGAGGAATGATTTAGTGAATGATTTTGGATAAAATAATGGTCTCTAATAAGTTTATGTCAAGCTTTGTACACGCACTAAAATAGACACTGCACACACGGAGGAAAGACACAAGGTTATATCACCCCAATAGACACTGCACACACAGAGGAAAGACACCCTGTCGACAATTCAAATCGTCGGGTTTGTCATAAACCAAGTCTTAACTCGAAATTCTTGTTGACTCGGCATAGATCTCGCCTAAGGTTCATTTTCTCTTGAATTTATATAAATGGTTCTTTTTTTTTTAAATGCTCATCTCGGATTGTGTTAGAATTTTCATCCAATGTGATTTTCATAGTTTTCTTGAAGGATCGCAATTTGTTGTTTAATTTTTATTATTGGGGTAAATCTAAAAATATAATTGTATTTTTTCCTGAGTGCTTGTTTAATTTATTTTGAAACTTCTTTTTATAGTATAATTATAATATTATATTAATTTTATTACAAAATGCCTGCTTTGTTCTAAAATAGTATCCACAAAATTTTTGCTTTTATTTCAAAATGGAAAATAATAAAATTACCGCTAATATGAAGTATGTGAAGTGAAAATTTAATTTGTAGAAAAAAATGTTATAAAAATCAGAGTATTAAAATCTATTTAATACTTTTGTTCTATAGAATCAAGAAAATTTATAACCCACATACAAAACATTGGAGCTCAATATTCGTTGGGCTAGGCCCCGATCTTTAATTGTGCCCAAGTCATCCAAAAGATTTGAGCGGGTCTACATATTCAATAATAGAAACAGAACATCCATTAATGTTACTAGGAGAGTAAATGTTAGATATCGAATTCAGTTGTAATAAAATCTTAAATTCCTACGGCAATCGATTAAGTACAAATACTAGAATTATATGCCAACATTAGTTCATTTTCACTGAGATCCAAAATAACATTCAAATATAAAAATGAAAAAAATAAAAATAAAAAATAAAAAATGTCATGATATTTTAAGTCTAACAAATTCCTTCTACGTTCCTATATCATTTTATAGAAAAACTATTACATCAGATTAACAAACTTTCCATATCTATGCAGCACAAGGGGGTACCATGCATCTGGAAAAGAATCCCAACATTTTCCTCTGCACAATTTAAAAGGGTTTTTTGTACTTTGCACCCCCGAAACATGAGAAATAGGCATTTTGCACCCCCGAAACTTAAATTTAGCCCTTTGCATCATTAAAATATGAAAAATACAACATTTTGCACCCTCTTTTATTTTCAAGCAAAATTCAAGGGAAAAATAGGTAATTCTATTGTAAACTTGACACTTTGCCCCCCCCCCCCCCCCCCCCAATAAAATTAGCACACTCCCTAATAAGAATAAATTAACAACTTGCACCCCGAAACACAATAAATGGACACCCCGAAACTTGTAGTGACTTTGCACCCCAAAATACAAAATTAACACCCTAATATTAAAAAAAAAACCCAAACCCCTCATTTTTCCAGGCAAAGTTGACCATTTTTTTTAAAAGGCAAAATAGATAATTATTTATAGGTCTTTGATATGTCGAAGTAGACAATGGGTCTTCGAAAAGTTTACTAGTACTTTATTTAGTTATTTATGGTTATATTATTGAACAGAAAATGGAGAGAGAAATGAGTATTCGAGTATTTATAATTATATTTTGCAAAATTTAAGTAATAAAATGAATTTCCTATTTTGCCTTAGATTTTTTTCACTCCGACAGTCAACTTTGACCAAAAAAAGAGGGGTTTGGGTTTTTTAAACTTGAGGGTGTTAAATGTTAATTTTGTGTTTTGGGGTACAAAGTGTCTATTTATTGTGTTTCGGGGGTGAAAGTTGCTGGTTTGTTCTTAAATAGAGGGTATTAAGTGCTAATTTTATTTTGAGGGTACAAAGTGTGAAATTCTCAAGTTTTGAGGGTGCAAAGTGCTAATACAATTGAATTACCTATTTTGCCCTTAAATTTTTGCTTAAAAATAAACGAGGGTGCAAAGTGCTATATTTTTCATGTTTCGAGGGTGCAAAGTGCTAAATCTAAGTTTCGAAGATGCAAAGTGCCTATTTCTCATGTTTTGGGGATGAAAAGTGCAAAAAACCCAATTTAAAAAGAAAAAAAATCGTCAGGTGAAAAAAAAAATTGGTAGAATATGTATTTTGATATGAACCAAAACTTCATTCAGTAAATTATCCAGAAAAAAAAAATGTTCATACGCATACCGACTATCGAATCTGAACTTTTTGGGACCAATCGTAATATATCCGGTCCAGTATAGTACTTCTTTTAACCATGCCCAAACATATTTTTGATATATTTAGTAAAAGAATATGTTCTTTTCCATCTCGACCCCGAATCCACCCTGCGGGTTGCGATTGAGTCCCAATCAAAAGCTCTAGCTAACCACTCTAGTCCGTCTCATATGGGTCGAGGGATTTGAATTCGAGGAGTGATTTGGAGGAAAGATAAATTCAAATGACTGTAATATTAATTAGGATGTGAGGGGATTTGTAATTCATCCCAAATAAGAGGGATGGAACAAATTAATTTTCCCCAAGTCTAATTAAAGTTATATCCACATATTTCAATTTGCAATTATTTATGCCCTCATAACATATTCCTATTTGTGATCATTAATTAGTCCATGCATCATTATAAACACCAAATTTAGAATGTACAGAAGGGCGTAAAAATAAATTGGAAACGTACTCGTTTTGATTTTTCAATAAGATCATAAAGGGATTTTGTAAAGATCTTCATCTACTAGTTTGACAGTGGTTAAGGATTTTTGTGAGGCGAAATTTGAAGACTTATTACGATGATGATTTGTGTATTGCCCCTTTTGAGATACGGGTTGGGTTTTGGGTTGATCCATGATTACGCCCAAACTTGTCGAAACAAAACGATCGATGTAGAATAGATTGGGCGGTCGTATCCACGAGGAAATGACTAAAATAGGCTAAAACCGTCAGTAGACAAAGTAGCTTTAAAGATAAATAAACAAGCTAAATTAATGAAGCGATTTGATTTTAAGAAAACTTAAAGAAAAGTGAGTTTTTTTTTGTTGTTGAAAAATACGATAATTAAAACGGTAAGATATCAAGAATCCCTTATATGCTTCGTTCACTTATTTGGATTGATTCATAAAATTACTCAATTGAAAGTTTCACATCCCAAACAATCAATCGGAAGATAAAGAATTGAAAAACACATGATTTCTAATGTATTTGAGAAAATTATTTCCTTGCTTTTAGAATTGGCACAAAATATCATCTTATGAGAAATCGAAAACATACTATATACCAAGGCATATTGCATTAAAAGACTATCCATAAAACGAATGACTTATATCAATATAATTATATCATAAAGATTTTCACATAAAAAGAGCTTGACTAGATTTATATGAAAACTAACAAAACAATTGTATTAACATAAGAGTTGATGAAAATAGATGAAGAAGAATAAATTACTCAAAATTATTAAACTTACAAAACCTTGAAGAATCGAATCCAAATAAGATCACTACGCATATAAGTTCATCTCTAATCTCACCAAAGAACTCTTAGCCTAATTTGTTAATCATTATCACAAGTTTCTAGAGAGAAAATATGATAATGATTTTAGAGAGAATTGTAACTAAGATTAAGAATTGTGTGTTCCAAGATGTGTGATTCTAGGACTATATATAGGTGCTAAAGAGCCCTAATCCAAGTAGGAGAATGTTTAGGAGGTAGAAATTGGGTAGGAAGATGTTCAGGAGGCTCAATTCTCGTATGGAAAGGATTTAGGCAAGTTTCCTAATCACTTCAAGACACAAATCGCGATTCCCGCGTAGAAAATTCTTCTATGCGCGACATATTTGAAAAATATATATCTTTGTGCTCCGAACTCCAAATCCAGATCCGTAAAGTCCATAATGTAGCTAACTACTTCCTCTACAACATATCCGAAATTCAGATTAATAGGAGTTTCCTTGTGAGAGTTATCGTCCTTGGAAGTAGCAGCAATATTTCTGGCAGATTCCTTATTTGTTGTTCTTGCACTAATTGACTTCCTTGAATCTTTCCTTGCTTCAAATTATGCCTTTGATACTTGTACAATTTGGGAAAGCTAAATATTCCGGGGTCCATATTTTATATTCCTACAAAAATAAATCAAAACTCAATATTTTCTAATTACAATGATTTCTATTAATTTCATGAAAATATCAAATTAACACTTAATTTATTTAGAAAATAAGAACAACTTAAGTGCATTTTCAAGCACTAATCAATCCACCAAATCTCGCACTTTCACTTGCTTCATCTGGTCTTTGGTGTTCTTTCCTCTTGTCTGGACGATTGCAAAACATTAGGATCCTACAATATTAAATTTAAATCGATTTTTCATCTCAAGTGTCCCATTTTTCGTACTTTGGTTACATTGAAAAATCTTGGTTTTACAATTTTAATCCCAATTCAAAAAGCGGACGAAAGGATCAAGAAAGTGCAAAATACATTAAAAAGTTAGGACTATACCTGCAATTCTGAAATATGAACCAGAAGTTGTTGATAATTTTTTGATCTTATGAGACTACAAATGCAATTTTATGGAAATATATATACATACATCTTACAACTATAATTTGAACTTAAATTCGTTATTTTAGGGGACTAGTCTCTTTCACTGGACCAGTCGTTTATTACAAATATTTTGATTATGCAATTTATTTACATGCATAAATACATGATATTTAATTATATTTTTATATATAGACAGAGAACTCCATATATCTACAAATAACATCCTTTCTTATTTTTGAAATGCTTTTTATTATGAAATTTCATATTTTGATTATGGATTTTTTCAGTGAATAAACGATGGGTAAAATGCAAATAAACTAGAAATGCATTAAGCTTTTAATTTTTTATCCTCTTAAAATGCAAATACTACTATTTTTTATTCTCAACTAATTTTATAATTTTTTTAAAAATCTTTAAAATAAAAGTTTAAACATTTAAAACACCACATAAATAAAAAAAGTATAACTACTTAACTACCAAATACTAGGGGTGAAGATCTTCTATACCATAATTTGTGTATTACAATTATATATCACTAATAAGTAATTGACACATATACATGTGACAATTGTGATATAGAGGATCTTGAGCCTACTATTAGACAACATAATAGAAAGCCTAGCAAAACGAGGTTGGTTGAGTTGGGTAAATAATTAAAGAAAATATTTGAAAGACTTGTGTTTGATCACACAGCAAACAATTTTAATGTAAGTTTTTTGTTTCGATTAGGACAATCTTCTCTATTTTTGTGTTTTTTTTGGGTACAATCTAATTTTCTTTTATGACAACATAAACTAATCAAATCTTTGGTGTATGGAAAAGTAATACGGGATAGTAGTGAATGTTTGTAAAATAATTTCGATTTGCGTAATATTATTTATTTAGGTTTTGAGAGGGTGATTTTAGAAATAAAGTAGGTAAGTTGTTTAGGTTTTG